>CAJNDT010002558.1:570238-838121 GCA_905221615.1 Symbiodinium sp. CCMP2592
ACAGCCCTAAACCCTAAAACCCATGAAACCCCTAAACACTACACACCCTAAAACATTCGGAAAGCCGCAAAACATAAAAACCCTGGCTGCGGCCAAGGCCTCTGCTTCGGCGGCAGAGCGGCCGTCAGCAAAACGGCAAACAGCCCTCAAGGATTAGCAGGGTTTAGAGATGGTTAGGGTGCAGCGTTAGGGTCGGTGTGCTTCGGGTTTACATTAACCCCAAACAACCCACCTTTCTAGGGTTGCTTATAAGCTTTCCTGGGAAGTCCATGAAAAGGCAAGTTTTTCTTGGGTTCAGGTAGGGCTTGTCGTGTTAGGGTTTAGGGGTTCAGAGGTTCGGGCTTATAGTGGGTTTTGGGTCACAGGTGGGGTTTAGGGTTCAGGGTTTTATCGGGATCAGAGTCTAGGGGTTCAGGAGTTAAGCACTCCTACATCTTAAACCCTCAACCCCTAAACCCTAAACCCTTAAACTTAAACCCTAGATCTTGAACCCTAAGCCCCTAAACCCTAAACCTCAAACCCTAAACCGCCTAAACCCCTAATCGAACTTGCAGGTCAGACTGATTTCCAGGTCCTCGCGCTGCTCTGGGAAGTTCGGGTCTTCCGAAGAGCGACTGCAAGGGGATCCTTTAAACGCTTCTTTAAAGGGATCTATAGTAGGGTTCTATGATATAGGGGCCTTAACGATTAGAAGGGTTTTGGGGGTATAATACGGTTATACTATAGTTAAAATCCAGCGACTGCCAGAACTGGTAGAAGATTGATGGCCGTTGTTGATGTACTTGAAGGCTCAGGGGACTTAGTATGTCAGGTTACAAGTAAGTTATAATTAGGGTAAACCCACTCAGGGGACTTATAACCCCAATTATAGCCTACTTACTAAGTCCCATGATCCCTTAAGTAGGCAATGGATGACTTTCAAATCTGCTCCTGGCACCAACCGGGGGGCCGTAGATGCCTGCATCGTTAAGGGACTTGAGGGCGCTGATAGTGACGTTCGCCTTTTCCTCAAGTGCATCCCCCCTCGGTGCTCTTTTCTTCAGATACACCTCGCCCAGTTGTGCCGCCGTGGCCACTTCGATGTTCGCGACCGAAAACGCTTTGCGTTCTTGTGCCATACTTCCTGGAAATGAAACCCTACCACATACCATGTACATGCTCAGGGTTTGGGCAAACCTCTGCAAAAACCACTATAAACAAAACTATCAAACCCTAAGCCTTAAACTTGAACCCTAACCCTAAGCCGATTCCCATCTAAATGATAGCCTATAGAACAGCCTATAGAACCCGAAGCCGACTCCCTAGACACCTTCTGCCCAAATCACCTACCTTTTGGGGGACCCTCAAATGTAATTTCTTTGTAGAATTCCTTAAACGGAGAAGCTTTTTATCAGGTACCTAACCCACCGCCAATGTCCCAGAGACTCCAATGTCCCTTACCTTCATTAAGGAATATTCTTTAAATCATACTAGGCATCCTGGCTATATTCCTTGCTTCCCTTATAGAACCCTTTAAAAGAACCCTTAGGTATATTCCTTAATAAAGGGATTTTGGAAGGTCCGAGCCTGGCATGGGCCGCGCAATGGCCGCCGCGGCTCACAGCGTCTGTGGCAGCGGCGCCCACTTGTCTCAGAGCTGCCAAGATGCCTGGGATATCTTGGGATTCAAAGGTCTATATGGTTTAAGCTCTCTAGAACTATAGGGCTATAGGGTTTAGAGTTCAGAGCTGGGATTATTTTGGGATTTAAGGGCTGAGAGTTTATGGCTTAGGCTCTACAGGGTTTAGGGTTTAGAGCTTTCGGGCATTTGGGCCGAAGGATTAAACTGACTTAAACTTCTCAAACCAAGCCGGTGTCGACTGCATACAACCCAGCCCTAAGGCAGAAGGCCGATACGTCAAAAAACAACCCAGCGTCCGGAATCCTAAACCTTACTTGGAGGGGCAGGGGACTTAGTAAGTAGGTTATAAGTAGAGTTATAAGTACGCTAAGTGGGGTATTATAACCCTACTTATAACCTTACTTACTAAGTCCCATGAGCCTTCAAGTATTAGGACCCCCAAGTGTCCTTTAATGGAGCGCTTATGGTCCTCCACAGTGGGTATCTATAGAAGGCAGTTTGGGAGTCGAGGTCAACGCAAACCCCGAACCCGTTCACCTTTCACCACGAAGTCTTAACCCCGAAAATGCACATAAGCAAAAATTAGGATAGGGATATCCCATACAAATCGCCTTATGATGAAGCCCAATAAGATTCTTCTTAAGGACGAAAAGAACACTAAAAGGGCTTAGAGTTCATATACCTTATAGGGATGGATTCATACTGTTGATGGACAAAATCCTGCATGACCTTAAGGACCCTAAACTATGGGAAATATGGTATATTCCTTATAAAGGGTAGTGCAGGATTTTGTCCATCAACAGTAGTGTGCTTGTATAGGGCCCCTACTTTTAAGGGTCATTTGGCCCTAAAGGCTGGTGACAGGTGATGCCAAAATCCTACAATCAAAGGAGAAAAGGAGGGACCCTTTAAAGGGGATCTATAGGGATTCTACAAGGGTAGAGGGTTTATAGGGTTTAGGGGCTCGGGGGTTTAGGGGGGTTTAGGGGGTTTAGGGAAAAAGGAGGGACCCTTAATGGGGACCCCTACCCTCTAATGGGCTAATATAATGGGTATGTAATAGCTATATCAAGGGTATATACCTAGGGATCCTTATTAAGGGTCCCTCCCTTTACCCTTGGATACAAGCCCCGACAACCCTGAACACTCAGACTTACGACTCCCAGCCCCAAAACCCTAAAGCCCCACCCCTTAAAATCCCGAAGACCCTGAACTCTAAACCCCCCAAAGTACGTAAAATAATGGCCCCAACACCCATAAACGGGTATTATTCTGCATACTTTTGGGGTCCAGGTAACTCTAAACATGAGAACCCCGAAAAACGCAGAACCCCTAAATCCTGAATACCCTGTAAGCCCCAAAACCCAACTTCAAAGGGTAAAAAGAGTAACCCTGAATAAGGACCCCCAGGTATAGAACCTTAATATAGCTATTATATCCCATTATCTTGTCCATTAGAGGGTAGGGGTCCCCATTCAGGGTCGCTCCTATTGCCCATGGACAACTGCATCCCAGGAACGACCGGTAGCCTTGCCAACCAAAGCCAAAGATAGCTTCAATGTCTCGGCATCGATCATCCCTGGGCCGACTTGGGGGTCTAAGGGTTTAAGAGTTCGGTTTTTTTAAAGTACAATGGGCTTTAAGGGTTTAGGGCTTAGGGTTTAAAACTTAGGGTTTAGGGTTCAGGGTGCAGGGTTTAGGGTTGAGGGGTGATAATTTAGGGTTTAAGGCTTTAAGGGTTGTTAATTTAGGGTTTCGGGTTCAGGGTGCAGGGTTTAGGGTTTATCCTGTAGGGTTTAGGGTTCAGGGTGCAGGGTTTAGGGTTCACATTTAGGGTTTAGGGTGCAGGGTGCAGCGTTTAGGGTTCAGGGTTTCGGGTTTAGGGTTTGAGGTTCAGGGAGGTGCTGGTAATGGGGATGTAGCCAAGAACCTTTTAGAAGCCTGTGTGCCCGGACACTTGCAAGGATCCAAAAGATAGACCTCCCTCTCGGAAACAAAATTATCCTAGTCTTCATGTGAGGTAAGGTAAGAACTTGCTTAATGCTTCCATCCTTTGGATCCTTTGAAAAGCCTGTATCCGGCCATACGGACCCAAATGCCTATACACTGGGTTTTGGGCCCAACACCAAGGTTTATATAGGGTGTAAGCAACAACGCTGACAGGCTCATGGGACTTAGTGAGTAAGGTTATAGGTAGGCTATAATTAGGATAACCCCACTTACGGGACTTATAACCCAACTTATAACCTACTTACTAAGTCCCATGATCCTCTAAGTAGCCCACCACACAGATAAGTAGAAAGCTTCCGTAATAACCAGGACAGGGCTTGGGGATCATGTACAGTAAATCCATCCCTAAGGGTCCGGGTACCCAAATAGGGTTCCTTTACGGATTCCTTTAAGGGTTCCTTTAAGGGTTCCTTTCAGGACGGTTAGGGTTTAGGGTTCGGGGAAAAAGGGGTCCATGTACCCGAATAGTATATACGTTGTTACATTGGCCTTAAAGTAGTCCCTATGGGGCCAAAACTCGACTATGGGTACATGGACCCTTAGGGTATAGTGGACGATCAGGCATATTGTCATATCCTAATTTATGCCCTCGAAGCCGTGGCTTCATAGCGTTCCCCAACAGCGCTCACCCCCAAACCTATTAGCCCCCAAACCCATGTGGGTGTCCCCAAAAACACGGCGGGATCTCACTATAGACCAATAGATAGGGGCAGGTCGGAATAATGACTAAGACTGAGTCAACTTCAAGCCACATCTTTGGGGCTCTAGACCACCACTTACAAAATTCGACATTTTGGGCGTTACCACGCTTAAACCCAGACACATACATGGTATCTGCTTGCCGTTTCCATTAACTAATCTTGGCTCGGATCCTCAAATCACACGCAAGGAAATGGACTGTGTCAACACCAAGACCAAAGGCAGGTACCCCGTCCCAAACTCCCCACATCCTCTGGAGAGCCCTGAATCCTCATATAGGTAGTCAAAATTAGGGTACCTTTTTTGGTACCCTGAATAATAGGTGCCGTATTATAATAAGGACCCAAAAAAGCACCCTAATTTTGACAACCATTCATATCTAGACCGTGGGAGGAACCAAGCACTGTCTCGTTAAAAGCCGCGATTCCCACGATCTTGGCCATGCTGAGGTTGGCCTCTAGGCTAGGATTTTGGATTTAGGGTTCAGGGCATGGAAGAGGGTCTGAGGGCTACATTATTCCTATCTTCTTCCATGACCAGGCCCAAAACAAGTTAAAACTTTAAATATGAATTCTAAGATAGACCTTATATATATACACATACATATGCGGAAAGATTCATGTTGTTCTTCCATTGGCTAGGTTAGGAAGCTTTTCATTGATACGATTGCTGTTAACATAGCCGCCGAATCTACTGCTCCTATGTACTAGGCACTTTTTATTGATGCTGCTGCTGCTTGCTACTGTTGCTGCTGCTGCTGCTGCAAATGCTGTCTGGTGCTGATTCAATAAGGCGCCCCGAACATTAAAAACTACATAAGGGACATCAGGGTACGACTGCGAGGCCAAGGTATCAGGAACTGCACAGCCCCCATCATTTGATCACCTTCAGAGGTCAGGAGTAGGAACGGTGGTCATACAGAGAATAAATAAATGCACAAAGTCAAAGGGTAAAAGGAGGAACCCTTAATAAGGACCCCTAGGCATAGAACCTTAATATAGTTATTATATGCCCATTATATGGTCCATTATAGGGTAGGGGTCCCCATGAAGGGTCCCTCCTATTGCCCTTGGACAAAGACCATGGTCTTTGGGTATACGCGATGCTGCTTTAATAAACGAGAAATGTCCGGCAGCCACCCTGGGCTCTGAAGTAACCAGGGAGAAACTGCTGATGGACAAAATCCTGCATGATCCTTAGGACTCTAAACTATGGGATTTATGGCATATTCCTTATAATGGGTAATGCAGGATTTTGTCCATCAACAGAAACAGTAATAAACTTTTATCTCATATGGGTGGTTGTCAAAATTATGGTCCCTTTTTTGGGTTCCTCAAATATTGGGTGCCGTAATAAATAGGGACCCCCAAAGGGCCCGTAATTTTGACAACCGCCCATATAGGTTTCTTTAAGGAACAAGTCCCAAAAAAGCATTAAAGTATGGTACGGTGGATGGACAAAATCCTGTATTACCTTAAATGTTGTAGATTGCCATAATTCCCATAGTTTCGGCATATAGGGCCATGCAGGATTTTGTCCATCAACAGTACAGCCGGCAGCTTCCCAATTGTGCGTGGCGGCCCCTGCCTGCAGGGTCTGCAAGGTGCCAATTGTGTCACGCCTGAACTTGGCTGCAGGGGCTTCTGGGTTGCCATTGCCATACAGAGACTACGGGGCTGAGTGCCCTAGCCCAAAAAAGTGCAGCTTTTCAAGTAGGGTAGGATTATATGAACCCCAAAAGGTTGAAGGTTACCTACTCAGCTACTAAGTAGATGCCTATATTCTTTGGGGAAGAGGTTTTGGGCGAGTAGTAGACATCTCTCCATGTAACATCTGTCCATCCACCCATCTGTGCATTTACATACTACTGACTACTTCAAGGCCTAGCAGCGACCTCTGCATTTCACCTGGTTCTGGCACTGAATTACCAAGCCGACGAAGCGCACCCCTGCAGAGGTTGGGTGTTCAGGGTTTATACGGCCTTTGCTTTCAGGGTTGACATTGTGGATAACGGCAAGTGTCAGCCGCCGTACCTCTTCCAACGTCAAACGAGCCTAGCTTGCGCAACTGTTGCTGTTTATAGTTTACTTGCTCCTTACTCCAGTATTGCTAGGATACTGGCATGATAGTCATCATCAAGGTCAACACCACCACCGTCTGCAACAACATCCCCGTCATCACTGAGTTATCATTGTCAAACCAGTGGGTCATAATATGGGGTCTGACATGGCCCCATGTCATATTTGCAGGTGTATGAAAAGAGCATAAGCTTGTAGAGTACAAGCTAAACGCCGTATAATGTTGCGACGCCGACAACAACAACAACTACTACTACAACAACAACTACTACTACTACTACTACTGCTACTGCTACTCCTACTACTACAGCAACAGCAACAACAACAATGACAATGATAGTGATGCCGACGAGCTGTCCACAAGACTCAAAGACAACCGTATAGAGTTTCCCCAACCGCAAGAACCCCCAACACTTTTTGTAAGATTGAGAAAACCGCTGCAATAGTCGATTCCCAACAGTCCCTATATGAACCTTCTAAAACCATTCCAAAAAGGAAGCTCTGAGAAAAACAACTGCCTCATGGGGGCTTCCGAATATAGCAGACCCTAAAAGTGCCCGAAATAGTAGGATCCTTGTTAAAAGGACCCCAACATAAGTACGCCTGATTTTCGGAAACTCTGAACCCTTATAGAGCCCTTTAAAGGAACCCTTATACCACCCTTATAGTAGCCCTTTAAAGGAACCCTAAGGACATCGGCCTCACTTCGTGCAGCAACTGGCCGGCGTGCTTCAACCTCGAAGCTTCAAGCGTGCAGGAGAGCGCCACGTCCGTCAGCAGCAGCGCACCTCAGGTTCTAAAGGGTTCCTTTAAGGGTTCCTTAAAGGGATTTATACGAGTTCTATAAAGGGCTTAGGGTTTAGGATATCAGGTTCTGTGAATTTTTTGGTTTTCTGGGTTTAGAGTTTCGGGGTTTAGTGGCTCAGGCTTTTAGGGACATTAGGGGTTTAGGGTTTAGGATATCAGGGACTTTTTTTGGGCATTGCGAAGGTCAATCTATGGGGCTCTTATAGGTGCTGCACGGCTTTTTGACAGCATTACCCTACTTCCCAGACCTTCCAAAACCCCTTAATTAAGGAATATACCTTAAATCATATTAGGGACCCTCTTATAATTTAAGGTATATTCCTTAATTAAGGGATTTTGGAAGGTCTGGGTTGTGGGGTATCATGGGGAATTGAAGGTTAACCCTTTTCAGGTTATACAGGGATTATATAGGGACTATACTGCCCAAAGAAGGTTAAAAGGTTACCTACTCTACTGCTAGGATATGGGGTTAATTCGAAAGGGCTGAAAAGGGCTTTGGGAATGTTAGAATACGCTTACATAGAGACTGCAAGGGCTTTGTCAGGATGTCTGCAATCCGAAAGGGTCACTTTATCGCTTCACCGATTAGCAGGGCCCCCAGAATAAGAAGAGCCAAAGGTACTGCCGAGATGAACGGGAGTCTAGGTTGCTTCGCACCTAAAAGGTGGCTTTGCAGATGGACAGTCTTTATCTAGGCAAACAGGTGTTGATACGAAGCCTTATGTAAACCCCTATCCCTGCTTCAATGTAAATACCCCCGCCCCCTCATGTTATGCCGAGGTGCAGGGTACTGCTGCGAAGCGGGCTGCGACAGACCTCAACTCGCCAGAGGGTGCAATACCCCTTAATTCAGGAAGATAGCTTAAATCATACAATAACTCCCGCTATGATTTAGGACATATTTCTTCATGCAGGGGTATTAAGTTCTCTGGGTTTGCGGCATCATGTTCATATGTGGTTTAGAGTTTGATTAGGAGCTGTATACAGGCATGAGGCTCCGTGGTATTCCACGCTCTGCAAGTTTTTAGACACGCTTTATGCGTTTTCAAGAGTTTAGACAATTGACACTGTGACAATCAGCTGGGGCACAAAGTCGGGATTTTGGTGTGCATGTAAAGTGTATAGAGCACCCTCATGGCCGTTTACGGAACCCTTGAAGCCAAGACCCTCAACCCAAAAGACCAGAAATCATAAAACCCGAAACCCTCGTCAACCCGCAACCCAGAACCTTAAATCCCAAGCCGTGCACCCTAAACCCTTTCTTATTTCAGCCCTGACGACAAGACCTTCCAGAATCCCCCAACTAAGGAACAGACATTAAACCAGATCAGGGATAATACTAAAATCTAAGGTGTAATCCTGACAGGCAGGGACATTGGAGAATTTAATCCTTCGAAATTTAAGGTATCTTCCTGAAATTCAGGGATATTGCAAGATCTGATCTTTTAATAACTTACATAAGGTATGTTCAACAGTATCATACCTTAAGTTATAATAGGGTCAGATCTGCCAAGACCCCTTAGTTAAGGACCTTCTGACTTAAGGGATACTAGACCCAAGAGTAGCCTGGGAATAAAAAGGGTGCCCTTTTTGGTTTCAAGGGGCTTATAAGGGAACCTGAACCCTGCAAAAAGGGAATAAAGGCCTACTCCAGGTCCTAGGATAAGGTTTAGTCGGGAGGAACAGGGTTGAAGGAGCCGTAAACCCCAGGAAATGGCAGTCTGTAACCCTACCTTGACTACTATTTGCTTAAGAAACACCCAAAAAGTAAAAATAATAATCCCTATATTACCCCCATAAGGAATACATTTTTTATTTTTTGGGGGTTCTTAATAAGCAAATAGTTGACACTAGACTCTTAAGACCCCAGAAACCCTCAAGGGACCCTTTCATAGGGACCCAAAAAGCACATAAGCATAAGCATTCTATGGGGATATCCCTACCTTATTGGGCTTCATTATAAGGGTGTTTATATGGGACATCCCCATCCTTAAAATTGCTTATGTGCTTTTTTGGGACCCTATTTCAAGGAACCCTCCGAAGTTTCCAGGCGCTAGGCATCTTGTCACTTGTCACTTATTATATTTCTTACCAAGACCCCTTTTGGAGGATCCAAAAAGTAGATCCCTTAATGGGGGTTCCTATAAAGTACCCTTAGTAGTATAGGGCCCCAAATTAGGGGATCTACTTTCTAGATCCTCCGGGGGGTCTGGGTAATTAAGGACTATAGTCTAAGGTAATTACCCGAAAAACTAAACTCTCAATGAAGCCTCTAAAGGAGCCCAAAGTGGGCTTCACGCGCGGGGCAAAGCATCATTGCCCCACTTAGGATCCCCTTTCCTGTACTTAAAACTCTACATGGTACCCTAAACCCTACACCCTATGGTAGTCTAAGGTATTTTAAAGAGCTTCAAGGAGCCCAACGCCTAAATCCCTAAACCTCTAAACCCTAACCCCCTAAAACCGAAACCCCTAAACCCAAAACCCTAAGGGGACCAGGTAAAAAAGGGACCCGTTAAAGGAGCCCTAAACTCCTAAACCCCCAAAAGACCTTAAGCCTTAAACCCTGAACCCCTAAACCCTAAACCGTTTCTCGGATGCCCAGTAACCTAGGAATAAAAAGGGCTGCCTTTCGGGTACTGTGTACCTTTATAAGGAACCTAGGACTACAAAAAAGGAATAAGGGTACTACTGGGCATCCTCGGTTTTCAGGCGCGGGGCAAAGAGCCTAAAACCCCCACCCCTGAACCTTAGACCCTAAACCCTCAAACTCCGAAACCCCTAAACCTTAAGCCGCTAACCCCCCCGCTAGACCCTAAACCCTTTTCAGGTTGAACTTCAAGGAACCCTTGAAAGGAACCCCTAAACCCTAAACCCTTTTCAGGCGCGCGGGGCAAAGAGCACTCCGCCACCTCCATGGCGGACTCCGACAAAGCCGGAGCCGCCTCGGAGATCTTCTGACCTCGGCCGGTTTTAAAAGGCCGAGGGCCCTTTTGGTTTAGGGCTCCTTTAAAGGGTCCCCTTAGGTTTTGGGGTTTAGGGCTCCTTTAAAGGGTTTCCCTCGGGTTTAGGGGTTTAGGGTTTTGAGGGGTTTGGGGTTTTCCCGAAAGCATCGCGAAGGGTTCTTCCGGGCGGAGCCCCGCAGATGATTACATAGATGACTACATAGATGACAGACATAGAATCAACTTACTTGACTCTATACCTTACTTGACTCTACATGTTAAATTTCAATATTACTGCCTTTAGAGGGGGATAAAAAAAATCTACTGGAATTAAGGTTTTGGCAATGGCTGCAAGCTGAGAAAGAAACCGATCAAGCACATGTGCGCTTCGGAAGACTTTTCTCTTGTTGCTCGCATTTTGGTCGACGACCGGGTCCTCCATTTCAGGAGTAGTGTTCCTCTGCTAACTCTGCTATGCAGAGGCGTCTGGTGTCTGTGTGTCAGCACCACTGTTTGTAGGCTTTTTCAGCAGATTTAAAAAATCTTTTCTTGTTTTTCAAAGTCTTTGTTTCAGCAGTTTTTTTTATATTAAAAAAATATTTTTCACATTCTTCATTCCAGCAGATTTTTTTTTATGAAAAACAAATATTTCTTTTATTTTTTCAAAGTCTTTATTTCAGCAGACTTTTTTTTATAAACTTTTTCCAAAAGTTTTCATTCCAGCAGATATTTTTTTTATAAAACTTTTTTGTGTTTTTTGTTTCAAAATCTTTGTTTCAGCAATTTTTTTGATATTTTTTTTTCAAAATCTGTATTTCAGCAATTTTTTTATAGAAAAATATTTTTTCAAAATCTGTATTTCAGCAGCTTTTTTGGAGAAAAAAAAGTATTCTTTTTACGTGTTTTCAAGTTCTTCGTTCCAGTAGTTTTTTTTAATAAACTATTTTTCTTATTTTTTCAAAATCTTTATTTCAGCAGATTTTTTTTATATTTTTTAAATTTTTCCCAAATTCTTCATTCCAGCAATTTTTTTCATAAAAAAAAAAACATTTTTTATTTTTTGTTTCAAAATCTTTATTTCCGCAGATTTTTTATTTAAAAAAAAAATATTTTTTTTTCTGCACAGACCTTTATTTCAGCAAAAAAACAGTAATTTCAGATGATTTTTTTTATAAAAAAAATCTTTTTTTTATTCTGCACAGACCTTTATTTCAGCAAAAAAAAACCCGTAATTTCAGATGATTTTTTTTATAAAAAAAATATTTTTTTTATTTTTTCTGCACAGACCTTTATTTCAGCAAAAAAACCGTAATTTCAGATGATTTTTTTTATAAAAATTTTTTTTTTTATTTTTTTCTGCACAGACCTTTATTTCAGCAAAAAAACCGTAATTTCAGAGGATTTTTTTTATAAAAAAAATCCTCTGAAATTAAGGCCTTTTTGAAAAATTCACACTCTAAAAACAGTGCCAAAAACCCCAAAACACCTGAAATTCATTCAGAATCTAGAGTGCAGATAGCGAATCAGCACTCTATTTTCTGATACAAATTCAGGTTTTGGAGGTTTTCTGCATCAAGATTTAGAATGTGATTTTTTCAAAAAGGCCTTAATTTCAGAGGATTTTTTTTATTAAAAAAATCCTCTGAAATGCTGAAATAAAGGTCTGTGCAGAAAAAATAAAAAAAAAAGATTTTTTTTTATAAAAAAAATCATCTGAAATTACGGTTTTTTTGCTGAAATAAAGGTCTGTGCAGAAAAAAATAAAAATAAAAAAAATTTTATAAAAAAAATCATCTGAAATTACGGTTTTTTTGCTGAAATAAAGGTCTGTGCAGACAAAAATTAAAAAAAATAAAGATTTTTTTTATAAAAAAATCTGCTGAACTATTTTTTTCAAAAAAAAACCAAAAATGCGTTTATAAACTGATCTGTTGAAACACAGATTTTCGAAACATAAAAACAAAAAGTATTTAAAATAACTGCCAAAGTAAATGCGCAGCAAAAAAATCTTTCCCTTATAAAATGAATTGCTGGCACTGCTGTAATAAGAAATATCAGAAAAACATGAACATTATTTAAAAAAGGCTGCTAAGGTAAGTTAGAAAGACTATGTAAAATCTGCCAAAGTAAAGATTTCAATAGTTTTAGATTTAACAATAACATTTACCGTGACAAATCTTTCGTGTAAACAAAAAGATGCTTTCTATCAGACAACAAACTGTTTCTTTCACAAAATTCTGCCTCAGGAAATGTCTGCCGATAAAATGTATGTTGTCACATAGAATGACGAGTTTTCTGCTGAAGCATAGTTTTGATTCCGCTATGTTCCTCTGCAGAGAAGATTTCTCCTTATCTTGCAGGCAAGACAAACCGGTTAAGCTTAAGGCAAAGGACTACGGTCCGGCATTCAGCTGTATGTAAAAACAAAGGCGAGCTTTTTTCTGTTTCAAGTCCTTTTTTCTTGACACACAATGAAGTCAAAAGGAATGTGGCAAGGGACTGCGTAGGAAAAATCAAGCACCAGTCGGGATGCTAAATAGCAGCAAGAAAGCATCACCGGGTATTCCAAGCAGAGGTTTATGATAGATCTGGGACAGAGCTACCTACCCGTGAAAGGACTCAACATGGATGATTGCCTTTAGACGTCAGCACAGTCCAACCAGGCACCTCGTACACAAGCAACCTTCGCAAGAAGCTTAATTTCAGCAGATTTTTTTTATGACCTGAATATTGAAATTTAACAACTCTACACTTGATACTTGACTCTAGATGACTACATAGATGACAGACATAGAATCAACTTACTTGACTCTATACCTTACTTGACTCTACACTTGATACTTGACTCTAGATGACTATCTCTGTTCAAGCTCATAGCACTTGAAACTGACTTACTTACTTGACTCTGTGCTATCTCTATACTTACTTACTGACTTACTTACTTACGACTTCTACTTACTTTCTTACTACTTACTACTTACTGACTTACTTACTTGACTCTACTTACTTACTGACTCTACTTACTTACTTACTTATGACTGACTCTCTATGCCTCTATGACTTACTCTCTACATCTCGGTATCTAAATCTCTCTTCTAAAGCCGGGGGTGGCACCGTCGGCGTCCATCGGGAATGCAACCCTTCACAGGGATTCGCCTCCTCGGGCGTTCAAACGCGAGGTAAAGTTACACATTTTAGGCGCGCGGGTGAACCCTTCACAGGGATTGGAACTCTCGGGCGTTCAAACGCGAGGTAAAGTTACACATTTTGCGCGCGCCGCGCAACCCTTCACAGGGATTCGCCTCCTCGGGCGTTGAAACGCGAGGTAAAGTTACACATTTTGCGCGCGCCGCGCAACCCTTCACAGGGATTCGCCTCCTCGGGCGTTGAAACGCGAGGTAAAGTTACACATTTTGCGCGCGCCGCGCAACCCTTCACAGGGTTTGGGCGATGCTCAACTGCATTTTGCAACCCTTCACAGGGATTGGCATTTTGCAACCCTTCACAGGGATTGGCATGGTCGAGTGTTCGAACGCGAGGTAAAGTTGCATTTTTTGATGCGCATTGAAATGAATTTTGCAACCCTTCACAGGGATTGGCGTGGTCGAGTGCTCGAACGCGAGGTAAAGCTGCAATTTTTTATGTGCATTGAGATGAATTTTGCAACCCTTCACAAGGATTGGCGTGGTCGAGTGTTCGAACGCGAGGCAAAGTTGCATTTTTTGATGTGCATCGAGATGAATTTTGCAACCCTTCACAGGGATTGGCGTTGTCGAGTGTTCGAACGCGAGGTAAAGTTAGTGCTTTTGATGTGCATTGAAGTGAAACTTGCAACCCTTCACAGAGATTGGCGTTGTCGAGTGTTCGAACTAGTACTAGTACTATTACTACCACTACCACTACTACAACTATTATTACTACTACTACTACTACTGCTACTACTACCACTACTACAAAAGAATACTACTACTACTACTACTACTACTACTACTACTACTACTACTACTACTACTACTACTACTACTACTACTAGTACTACTAGTACTACTACTTCTAGTACTACTACTACTACTACTACCACTACTACTGCTACTGCTACTGCTACTACTGCTGCTACTACTACTACTACTAGTACCACAACAACAACTACAACTACAACTACTACTACTACTACTACTACGACTACGACTGCAACTACGCGACGACGACTACTACTACAACTACTACGACTACCACTACTATCACTACTACTAGTACTGGTACTGCTAGTACTACTACTACTACTACTACTACTACTACTGCTTCGACATAAAGTGACCATGCATAGAGTCATAGAGTCACGTTGAAACCACAGTAATCAGGGATGTCTATATAGTGAGGTTCCGGAGCTAGGAAAGGAAGACTTCTGCGTCATGTTGGACTATACCCTAAACCCGCTAAACCTGAACATTAGTGTTCATAGAGTGAACTACATCAAGTCAAGTGCGTGGTACATAGATGACTCCATGACTCTATGACTCTTTCTGACGCTATGACTCTATAACACTATGACTCTATGATTCTGTCTCACTGTGACTCTATGACTCTATATGACTCTATGACTCTTTGAACTATGAACTATGACTTGTGCTTGACATGTACTCGACTCTATTTCTCGATGACCCTATGAACTATGACTTGTACGACTCTTGACTGTATGTGACACTCCGACTCTGTGACTCCGTGCTTTAGACTCGGTGACTCCATGACCCTATACACTGGATTCTATGACGTAGCGCAACACTCTTCGCTGATGATGCTTTCGGGCCAATTGTCTTCTAGTAGCATTCTTAGGGTTTTCGGGATTTAAGGCTCCTTTAGAGGGTCCCCTGAGGGCTTTGCGTTTAGGGTTTGGAGTTTAGGGTTTTGGTTTTGTTAAGGTTTTCAGCGTTTAGGGTTTTTAAAAGGCCTAGGGGTTTCTGATCTGTCGTTGAACGGGACTTCGATGTAGCCAAGGAGAAAAAGTATAAGCTTTTCTTCATGGTGCTTTGGGCAAGCATCGTAAGGTTACTGTAGGAGCTTCTCTAAGGGTTGCAGAAGTGCTCTATCATAGGGTTCCTGTAAGGGCTTGAAAGGAGCTTTGTACGGGTTTCGGGAGATCCAGGTTGAAGGAAGGACTTTAGGGGCTTGGGGTTTAGGGTTTAGGGTTTAAGGTTTAGGGTTTAGGGTTTAAGGTTTAGGGTTTAGGGTTTAAGGTTTAGGGTTTAGGGTTTAAGGTTTAGGGTTTAGGGTTGAGTCTACCAGCCCAGCCCGGTTCCTGGTAATTCGATTGAGATGTCATACTTACTTCTCCGATAAGCCACAGAAACCAAGGTTTCAACTTTCATGATACTACTAGTACTACCCCATAAGAATCCAGAAATTTTAAAGGTTGGGTATGGGAGAACTAAATGTTGATCTAAGGCTTCATGTTATGATGGAAGGTATATTCCTTAATGAAAGGATATTTGGTCCTCTGGGGGTATATATTATTTCACCCCTAAACCCTAAACCCTAAAAACTCAATTCTTTAATTCAATATTTGACTCTCTGGGGATATGTTATCCGACCCCCAAAATCCTAAACCCCAAACCGTAAAACCCTAAAACCCAAAACCCTAAAAACCCAGAGGTTCTGGGCGAGCGTCTCACGGAGAGAAGCGTCTCGCCGGCTTCCTGCGCCGAGGTGAGCGCCTCCACGCCATCAGCAGGCCTGGGTTAACCAGGACCTCTAGTAAGTGCCTTAATAATTAGAATACTAGGATCATGGGACTTAGTAAGTAGGTTATAACTGGGGTTATAAGTCCCCTAAGTGGGGTTATCCTACTTCTAAGCTAGTTATAACCTGACTTACTAAGTCCCATGAGCCTTCAAGTAGTAAGTGCCTTAATAATTCGAATAGGGCTCCTTTAAAGGGTTCCTTAAAGCGGTCTGTAAGGGATCTATAGTAGGGCTCTATGATATAGGAGGGGCCTTAAGGGGCTACTACGGTTGATGATGTAAATCCTGCATTGGCTCCTTTTAAGGGATCTATAAGGGTACCTTTAAGGGATCTATAGGGTTTTAGGGCTTAGGGTTTAGGGTTGATGATGTAAATCCTGCATTACCCTTAGTAAGGAATATACCATAATTCCCATAGTTTAGGGTCCTTAAGGTAATGCAGGATTTATATCATCAACCGTAATGAGTAGTAAGTGCCTTAATAATTCAAATAAGGTTTTCGGACCCATGATACTTTTATTAATATGGAACCCCCGCCACAATAGTATAAGTAATTATGAAGGCCCCTATAGTACTAGATTCCGGCCTGAGCAGCCCCTTTATAATAAGGGTACCCTTCTTCCTACTGTTGGGTCTAATAAAGGGAAAGAAAATGGCAGAGGGGTACTACTGTGCAGCCTAGTTTAGCGTTTTGGTTCGTTTTTTTGCATTTGGTATCGTTGCTTGTGTGTGCCGCTTTTTGTATGTATGTTGTACCTTTGGTTGTGTATTGTTTCTGGTGTCTTCAATTCCTATTGTTGCTTGCTGGGGCTCGTTTTTCGGTGTTGCATTGCAGGTTCCTCCCTAGGTTGGCGGGGGTTAGGCTTTGGGGTGTATAAGAGCCTGTGAGTTACTTGCAGTCTCCATTGCAGCTCCTTTTTTAGTTAAACCAATTCTATACTTAGGATACTATCGTTATTCTGAGGTAGCGTCCACTTCCTACCCAACAAGCCACAGAAATGAAAGGTTAAACTTTCCGGTTCCTATTACTGTAAGCTATAAGAACCCAAAAAGTTTAAAGGTTAGTGTATTGGGGATCTACGTCCCAAACGGAACTACAATGGTGGGGTCTACTCTTCCGTGTTTGGGGTCTTGGGTTGTCCTTACTTGGAGGATCGGGGGACTTAATAAGTAGGTAAGTAGACTTATAAGTGCCCTAGAAGGGACCCTAATTGGGGCTATGGTACTTATGAGTTCCTAAAATAACCAGTTACTAAGTCCCCCGACCCTCCAAGTATGCCCTCCGGTTTCGTTTAGGGGTTCCTCTCCGGGCTCCTGTATGGGTTCCTGTGAGGCTCCTTTAGAAGGGGCTCTGTACATGGATGGGGTTTGAGCGTCAGGGCTTTGGTGGATTCGCTGTATTTTCTGTTTAGCAACTGTCTTGGAACTGCATTCACTTACTACCCCAACAAGCCACAGAAATGAAAGGTTAGACTGTCCGGTTCCTATTAAACCATAAGAACCCAAAAAGTTTAAAGGTTAAGTATTGGGGATCTAAGTTAAGCTCGGTCTTGGGGTTTTTAGGTTTTTTTCTAGGAGTCCATCGCTGCGAGAGACTGCTGAGAAGGCTTGGCTCATACGAAGTTGCTGGGGGAGCCTTGTTCGATGAGGACTTGGTTTCGACAACACCTAAGTGCGATTAACAGCACGTTGACAAACGAGAAATGCATGTAGTCTAAATATAGATGGCTTTTCAAGGCGCACCGAAAAATAGAGCACTGTCTCTGCCGGGTCCCCGTTAGAAAGAAAGATAAGACTTTTTTGGGCTTCCTTTGAACCGTATCGGGAATGCCCAACCACAGAAAACAGACCTTTCAAGAACCTGAACCCCTGCATAGAATCTTGCAGAAGTCGCACAATCAACCCCTGCGCATCTTCTTCGCAAGTCTCAAACATGGCGTTATGCTTTCCGCTGTTCAGCATGAGCCCAGAGACTCACTTAAAACCATAGTAGAATCCCTAATATGATATAAGGAATATTCCTTAAGGGATCTCAGAACCCCCTTAACCTTAAACCTCTTAGATCCCTTAAAGGAACCCCAGGAATATTCTTTATTCGAGGGATATTGGAGTCTCTGGGAGCTCGGCACCCGAAACAACCAAGAAACCAGGATGAGGCAAACATTGCTCTAATATGGGTCTTAGGGTTTAGGGGCTTATCTATACTCAACTTAGAACCCTAGCAAAATTTATAATTTTAGCTGTTTCTTAGGGATTAAAATAACCAAACATTAAAAATCATTTCTAAGTACCCCTAAGTTATAGGGCCTGTAGGGCTTACTTGAAGGCTCATGGGACTTAGTAAGTAAGGTTATAAGTAGGTTATAATTAGGATAACCCCACTTCGGGGGCTTATAACCCCAATTATAACCTACTTACTAAGTCCCATGATCCTTTAAGTATAGGGCCTGTAGGGTTTAGGGGTTTAGGAACTTGGGGGTTTAGGAGCTTAGGGGTTCAAGGGTTTAGGGGCTTGGGGGTTTCAGGGTTTAGGGGTTTTAAGGATTTAGGGGTTTAGGGTTTAGGGGTTTAGGGTTTAGGGGTTTAGGGTTTAGGGGTTTAGGGTTTAGGGGTTCAGGGGCATACAGTAGAAGCCAACAAAGTTGGAAATCCAATAGCTTCAATCCTATTAAGAGTAATGTATAGGGAATCCCGGCACTATCTGGCCTCGGTCAGGTTTCCAACTTTATGGGGTTTACTGTAATGTAGCGGCCTTAAAAAATAGAATAGGGTTCCTTTCAAAGGGGTCTACAAGGGCTATAACAAGGGCTAATAATTGGCCTTAATGATTAGAATAGGGTTTTGGGGCCCATTCGGCTATGATCATTGGAAGGAATCCCCAACATTGTCAAGGCCCCTTTTTCTAAATCCTTATACTAGCCCTCATTCTAGCCCTTGAAAACCCCTTTAAGGAACCCTTTATTCTGATTATTAAGGCCCCTTTCGTAAAGCCAAAGCCCAAGCTGCGGAGTCTTGCGCAAACCCCGAACAAGGCGGTCCTTGGAATTGTGCAGGGGGCTTCAATCAGACATGAGACTACTTAGGATCATGGGACTTAGCAACTAGGGTTCGTTTAAGTTACTTAGAGGTTCATGGGACTAGGTTTCGCGCCTAAGGTTCCTTAAAGGATTCCTTGAACGGGGATCCTTTAAGGATTCTATAATTTTCGGAGTTTAGGGAACTTACAGGATCATGGGACTTGGTAAGTAGGTTATAATTGGGGTTATACGTCCAATAAGTGGGGGTATCCTAATTACAACTTGCTTGAAACCTTACCTACTAGGTCCCATGAGCCTTGAAGAGGTAGCGCTCTCGCGCTGAGGACTCTCTACGATGTGGGGTGTAGGATGTGTTTTGCTTGCTTACGGGATTGCCTGGCGGGTTGATGATCTTTGCCCCTCATTTCACACCCTTTTGTGAGAATTCGAGGAGTTAGGGTTCCCATAGACTCCAATCGCCTACAAGTGGAAACCGTAAGCGAGAGCCATATATATATATATATATATGAATGAATAGTCTCCAGAATCAACGGAAGCTCAACAAAATTTTGGAACATGCAGACTTTGTCAGGCTTTACCAACGATCAGTCAACACCCACAAACCATCGAAATCAGCGACTCTTGTACTCCAACGCCTTGAAGCCTAAAACCGCAATCCGAGAACCTGACAACTAAGACAAACAACGCAACAACCAGCTCGCCTTAAAATGGCGAACACATGAACAACTAAGTAGAAACAAAACATTTACATATACATATGCATATCCATTTGCATTCTCACACACACACACACACATATATATATATATATAGGTATACACAAGCACATACACAGACACATTCGCATACCCATACCCATACGCCTACCCATGCACATACACATGCAAATATTCATACATATATACATATATATACTCACATAAAACACATACATGTACATGTACATGCACGTATGCATATACATATGAATATACATATGCATCTACAAAAGATGTATACATGTACATACACATATCCATCTATATATAAGCATACAAAAACAGAGACAGAAACATATCTATAAACCGCACATGATCAGTATATATTGTACTATTGTATATATATATATATATATATATATATATATATACAGAGTCATAGACAGAAGCCTTTCTACATTGCCAGACTTACTCAACACCTTCGCCAAAGCTCCGCACGCTCAGCTGCGGAAAGGAGCCCTTGCAGCTCTTCAGCCAATTGCTGCAGGTGGCCGACAGACCTGAGTTCCAATTGGTGCTTGGGCCCTAAATCCTAAACCCTACCTGTGGATCCAAAAACCTACCGTTTTAAGGGTCAGACCCTTTAATTAAGGGGTCATAACCTACTATTTTGTAGGGTTTGGGGATACAGGTAAATCCTAAACCCTAAATCCTAAACCGGGCTTACAGTTCAGAGGTTGGGGCTGAGGTTTAGAGTTCTATTCAATGCTTGACTGGGTTGTGCTTAAAACCCTTTGAAAATCATTTATGAATAGCTTCCCTTTATATGGAAATAAGGGAAATTACAAATTATCCCAAAGCACACCCCAGGTTTGTATTAAGGTCGGGGCAGAGTTCTTGGCCCTTGATTTACGTGTTTAGGGTGTCTAGGGCTGAGGAGTTCAGGAGTTGGCGGATGTAAAAGGCAAGGGTGAACAACATCGTCAGGGTGGTGACTAATTTTAAAGTGATGGGAGGCCAAAAGGGGGGTTTAAGATTCTTGGGGTAGGGATTCCTTAATATGAACCCTATTATGGGAACCCTAATCCCTACTAAACCCTCATAGGCTAAAACCCGTTTTGGCCTCCTATGATAAAGCCTCACCAACGAAAAACAAGATAAAGTCCCATGAATCCCTGAAACCAAGGAAAACGATAAGACAAGCTGAACGACACCTCGACACAGCTTAAGAAAGCCGCGGCACCCTAGCATCCAGAGATCCCAATATCCCTTAACTAAGGAATATACCTTAAACCATAATATTAAGGCCCCCATAATTTAAGGTCTATTCCTCAATTAAGGGATGTTTGGATCTCTGAGCACAAAGCCGGAAAAGATTCTCGGACCCTTGGGTGGCTATCAAAACTATGATCCCTTTTTGGGCCCCTAATATATTGCGGCACCTACTACTTAGGGGACCCAGAAAGGGACCTTAATTTTGACAACTACCCCCCTAACCTCCCGGAAGCCTCAACCCTAAACCCAAGAGTTGAAGGGGGCGGGTGGGCTTTGGGTTTAAAGTTCAGTACCCCTTAAAGGGCTCTAATACGGCTGATGATATAAATCCTGCATGACCTTAAGGACCCTATGCTATGGGAATTATGGTATATTCCTTACTATGGGAAGTGCAGGATTTATATCATCAACCGTATGTCTCAGTAAGAGGTAATTAGGGATTACAATAAAGAGCAGTTGGCGGGTCTAGGTTAACCTCGACCCTAAGTGAACCTTCAACCCTACACCCAAAACCCCTTAACCTCAACCCCTAGACCTAAGAGTAACCTAAGGAATAAAAAGGTTGCCCTTTTTGGGCAAAGGGTTTAGCGTTATAAGGGAACCTCAAACCTAAAAAAGGGAATAAGGGCCTTCTCTGGGTCCTGGAAACGGCCCACCCAGCTGTCCAGAGGCTCCAAAATCCCTAAAGGAAGGAATATTCCTTAAATCTTATTAGGGATCCTACGGTTGATAATAAAAAAAAACCTGCATTAACCATAATAAGGAATATGCCGTTATTCCCGTAGTTTAGGGTCCTGAAGGTAATGCAGGATTTATATCATCAACAGTACTATAACTTAACTTGGCTGACTTCTGAACCCCTCCTAAAAGTTAAACTTTTAGCCTCCTTCTTATAGTTCATATAGAAACCCAAAAAGTTAAAGTCTAAAGAGCCAACCAGAAGAACGCCAAGTTAAGGCTCTTAACCTCAACCCTATGTCCGAGGTACGCCAAGACTTCCTTGGCTGCCGGATGCACAGCATCTGGAGCTGCCGACGGTGCTTCGAGGGCTTCCAGAGGGCCTCACAAACGGCAGCTTTCCTTACCTGGACCCGAAGGAACCTATCTTTTTAGGGCTCCTTAATATGTTTTCTTTATATAAGTCCTTAAAAAGGTAGGTTACGTGGGGTTAAGGTAGGGCTTATAGGGTTTTGGGTTTACCCCTAAACCCGAAACCCCTGAAAGAGTTAGGGCTTCGGGTGTTGTTTGTTGGAGCTCCTTTTTCTGCCTAAGGGCTTGGGGTCTTAGGGGTTAGGATTTAGTCGGGATCTAAGGACGAAATGAACCCTAAAAGGGTTTAAGGTTCATATACCATATAGGTACTTCTCTAGCTTAGTGTCGCTGTTTAGGTCACCAAAGTAGTACGGCACGCTTATGAAAGGACCCTAGCAGGGGCCCTAATTCGGAGAACTGCCCATGTAGGGACTCATAGCAAGTATGTGGGCATAGGGCCCCTACTTTTATAGGTCATGTGTCCTTCAGGTTCACTTCAAATCAAGCCAAACGGGTCTTGCTAAAATGCCACCTTATACTACCTAGGAGTTAGGGTTTTTGTAGTTTCTTATAATCAACCCGAATGCGGAATTTATAGGGACCCTACAGAACAAATGTATTCCAGAGAATGCTTCTGATATCGCCACCATGGGCAAGAGGCGCGAGGGAAATCGCTATGTGGGCTACATGAGCCGCAACAATACCCGGAGGCAGTAGCCCAATGCAGCAAACTCTAACTAAGCAACCGTAGAACCCTAAACTGAACCCCTAAACCCCTAACCCCCAATCCCTGAACCCCTAAACCCAAAGCGCTAAACCGTCCGTTCTGGAGATCCTCAAGTCAAGCTAATCGTCCCTTGAAGCATGGAGCTCTCCAGCAACGACCCCTATCGCAAAAACGCAAGTCCCAGACCTTGAACTTAGTCAAAGGGTTTAGGGTTTAGGGTCCCCAGAAATCCCAATACCCCTTAATTAAGAAGTATACCTTAAATCATAACATTAAGGCCCCCATTATTTAAGCAGAACGGACCCTTAATAAGGACCCCTAGGTATATACCCTTAATATAGCTATTATACACCCATTATATAGCCCTTTATAGGGTAGGGGTCCCTCCTCTTCCCCTTCGGGTTCAGGGTCCCCAGGCAGAAACACAAGAAGCCCACGACTCCTCAAAACCCAAAGAACCGAACATTGGAAACCAGAAGCCCGACCGACTAAGGCAAGAAGCCAATACACAACTACGGTTGATGATATAAATCCTGCATTAACATTACCTTAAGGACCCTAAACTATGGGAACTATGGTATATTCCTTATTATGGGTAATGCAGGATTTATATCATCAGCCGTATGTAATAGCAAAGGCTGTCGGACAAGAAAAGGCCTGAGGCGGATGGCATGCCGTCCCCGGTGTGCCTCTGCAATGAGGGTGCTTGCCTTCAGGGCCTCCAAGAACGACCTTTTGCGACTTCTAAAAGGGAGTTTCCGAAAATAGGGGACCCTAATATAGTACCCCAAACAGTAGGATCCTTAATATAAGGACCCCCAAAACAAGATACCCCTAATTTTCGGAAACTCCCCCTTCTATTGGTCTTATGGAGGTTTCAGGCTTGTGGCCTTGAGCGAACGGGGGTTTTGGACTCTGCCTGGACCCAAAACAACCTGCCTTTTTGATGTTCTTTACGATGATTGGATCAAAAACATCTTTGAAAAGGACAGCTCAGGTACCCCTAAACCCTATACCGAGGCTGTGAGGATTCGCGGCTCAATGGTTTTGGTGAGGTTTCATGCGGGGTTGATCAGGGAGTGCGAAGTCCAATATCCCTGAAGTCAAAACCAGATTCCTTTACTCAGCAATCTGATCTTGAAGGACCAAAGGACCCCTATATAAAAACAAGGGGCCTATACAATTATACTGAGAATCCCTGTATGGTATAAGAACCCTGAAATCGTTTAGGGTTCTTCTCGTCCTTAAGCCTTAAAACCTACGAGAACCCATAATAACCCGTATAGGAACCCTTTACAGGAACCGCAAAATGAACCCTAAACTCTTTTAAGGTTCTTTTCGTCCTTGAGGCTAACAACCTGAAAACTCACGCAGCCGACCTCTGCGACTTGCCCGCGGCGGCATCGAGTGAGTTCGGGTCGGAGCTCTTCTCCTTCGCACGGATTTGGGCTCCTTTGGTTGTACCCCTAAACCCTAAACCCCTAAGGACCTAAACCCCTAAACTCCAAATGCTAAACCGTAAGGTTCAGAGTTTGGGACTTAGCGGCTCCTTGTCTTGCTTAGAGGATCATGGGACTTAGTAAGTAGGTTATAATTGGGGTTATAAGTCCCCTAAGTGGGATTATCCTAATTGTAAGCCACTTATAACCTTACTTACCTACTAAGGGGGCTTCTATTTGGGATGTGTAGGGTTTAGGGTTTAGGGCTTTAGGGCTTAGGGTTTAAAGGGTTTAGGGTTTAGGTTTCGAGTTTCCTCAACCTCAAGGTTCATAGACCCTGAAACCTAGAACCCCGAAATACTGAACCAACAAACTTAAAACCTAAACCCTCTGCCCAAGTCGCGCCGAAGTGCGTAATTTGGCCCGATAAACACCCTAAGAAAACTGTGTAGGACGCTTGCAGGAACCCTTACAAGAAGCCTGAACCTGAAAACCCTGAACCCCGAATCTCAAACAGCAAGTCCCAAAGGCCAAACTCGAAACCCTAGACCCCAAATCTTAAATCCCAAATATCCTAATCAAACCCCAACGCCGAATTTCTAAAACCGCATAACCTAAACCCTAAACCCCAATTCCGAAACCCCAAATCCTAGCTGGACCCTAAACAACCTACCTTGTTAAGAACTTGCACCTGGAAATCATAAGAAGGAACAACGAAGAACGTAGGTCTCTCGAAACCCCAACAAACCTAAACCTGAGCCCTAAACCCCCAACCCCAAACCCTGAACCCATAACTCTAAACCCTAAACCCTAACCTCTAAACCCTAAACTCTAAAGCCTACACTCTAAACCCTAAACCCTAACCTCTAAACCCTAAACCCTAAACTCTAAACCCTAAACCCTAAACCCTAAACCCTGAACTCTAAACCCTAAACCGAAGTCGTCGAAGGCTCCTTCTCTCGCTCTTCGAGGATCCGCGCATAGGAGTCTTGCAGCTGTTGGAACCTGAGAGCAGGTCAGGGCCTTCAGCTTTTTGGTTTAGGGCTCAGGGTTTAAGGGGTTTACGGTTTGGGGCTTCAAGAAATTGGGCTTAGGGTTGAGGCTTTTGGTTTAGGGCTTAGGTTTTAGGGCTTTAGGGCTTTAGGGTTTTTTTATTATAGGGCCCCAAAGCACGTAAGCAAAAATGTGGATAGGGATATCCCATATAAACCCCCTTACAAAGGAAGCCCAATAAGGTAGGGATATCCCCATAAAATGCTTGTGCTTATGTGCTTTTTGGGTCCCTAAGGTTAGGGCCTTCAGCTTTTGGTTTAGGGTTTAGGGTTTCAGAGGTTTAGGGCTTAGGGCTTAGGCTTTAGGGTTTTAGGGTTGAGGGTTTTAGGGTTTTAGGGTTTAGGGATTTAAGGTTTTAGGGTCTTAGGTTTTATTTAGGGTGCAAATATGTACGGACCCAGTCAGAAGGGCCATAGCAACCGCACATCCACGGACAGTTGAGGTGCCGATCCCTTCTCCAGCTCCCAAACCATGAGACGCGAGCCAGCTTGTGTGGTGTTGGCAAAGACTCGTTTGCGTACCACGGTGAACTTGGAGGTTTGGTTCGAACGTCTTCCAGACTAGAAGGATCAACATCTGGGTTGTCTCGAATGAAGTTCCTTCGAGCAATCTGGCAGTACTTGTCCATCTCAGTCACGGCTTCGTCGAGCTCCTCATGTGTGAGGACTGCTTCATATAAAACCCGTCTTTCTTCAGAAGTCATACCGGCCGAAACCGCGGATTCCTGAAGACATTCTGTAGGAAGAATGCAGGGACACATGGCCTGTCTTCCATTTGGAGTAAGCCTACAATCTGCGCAGACTTGAGTCCATTGGTAAAGAAATCCAGTGAATCCCCGGAGCTTGATCACCTTAGTCCTACACGCATGTTATAGGTCCCCTGAAAAGGATATCCTAATCGTAAGCTTACTTCCTTACTCATAATCTTACATGCGAAGTCCCATGAGCCTTGAAGTGACCCTATACCCCCCAAAACTGCCTTCAAACCAAAAAAACCCCTACTCCCAGCCGCAAGCGCAAAACACAAATACCCGTGAACCCTAACCCGGTTTAGGGTTCAGGGTTTAGGGTTTAGGGTTTAGGGGTTTAGGGTTTAGGGGTTTAGGGTTTAGGGGCTAACCCACTAAGCCTCGTTCAGAACGGGTTTGGAATGCTCCTGACTTTGGAGGATGAAGTTTAAGCCTAGGGGCCCAGGAGAAAAACTAATTCAGAAAGATGGACAATCAGCATTCTCATGCCACACAGTTTTAAACCCTAAACCCCTAAACCCTAAACCCCTAAACCCGAAAATCGATGCTCCAGCTTACACCTTCGGATTGTGGACACATGGCTTACACAAAAGCCTCGAAAAGGTCTAGCAAACAGAACACACTCAACACACGTCCGATCATGGCATTTATTGAGGGTTTAGGGTTTAGAGGTTTAGGGTTTTTAGGGTGCTGTAGTAGTATTCCGATAACAAACCAGAAAAATGCGCTGGCGCTCCAAATACAGCTCCCAATATGAACCCTGCTTCTC
The DNA here is from genome assembly GCA_905221615.1 of Symbiodinium sp. CCMP2592. Classification (NCBI taxonomy): domain Eukaryota; class Dinophyceae; order Suessiales; family Symbiodiniaceae; genus Symbiodinium; species Symbiodinium sp. CCMP2592. Next base: position 596,916 of record CAJNDT010002558.1, read on the forward strand.
TGCGTGAAGATTGTGCACATATGTGCAGGGATGTGATATTGGTAATTGGAGAGCGCAAGAACCTCAAAATGTAGGGCTTCTTACTCAGTGGTACGGTTAGGTTTAGGGTTCAGGGTTTGGGGCTTTTAGGGTTTAGGGTTTGTCATTTGTGATGTCTAGAGTTTGGAACCCAAGGTCAAACAGGGCTTTAGGGTTCCCTTAAACCCTAAACTGCAAGGGTTTCGACTTCAGGGTTTAGGAAATCCCTAAACCCTAAAACCCTTACGGGCCTTAGGGATTTAGATTTACCTTAACCCCAAGTAACCTACCTTTTTAAGGACTTATATAAAGAAACCATATTAGGGAACCCTAAAAAGGTAGGTTCCTTAGGGTCCAGGTAGTGCTTCCCTTCAAAATCCGATCTCTCCTGGGGCCTTCAATCGGACCAAGCAGCTGCTGCTTGTCTCCGCCTGACAGACGCTTGGGGCTTAGCTTTTCTTGTTGTAAGGGCTCTGTCTTGGTAAGCGTCCCTATTAAGCAAAAGAGGGTTTAAGGTTTAAGTTTAAGCAGAAAAGGGATTTTGGGCTAGATTTTCGGATACTGCCCCAAAGGGACTCAGTAAAAGCTGAATAATGTATGGAGGCAGTCCCCAAGGTATACTACAGTATTATGTTCTAATTACACAGGTCTGCGGGTCAACATTTCGGAAGCCTATAGCATGAAGCCATCCAAAGCACCCTAAAAACTGTACGGGAAAACAACTACAATGAAAAGCTTCTTGCGGTGATTCTTGCGCGTAATTATTCGGCCAGGGACCACCCGAAATTCCACCCTAAACCCCTAGACCCCTAAACCCTACAGGCCTTTGTCCGGGTGGAGCCGCAGGCATGCCTTCCTTGTTTGAAGGACGCAGGCTTTAGGGTTTTAGGGCTGTGGGTTTCTAGCTACGGTTGACGTTTGGGGTCTAGAGCCATGGCTTAAAATCTTCCGGGTGTGAGGGCTTTTGGAATTCAGAGTCCAGGTGTAGACGTTCTCCCCCACGGTGGATACGCGAAATCCGTTGAGAAAGAGTACGGTGACAAGGGTATGCAATTTCATGCAGGGGGCTGAATGACCAGTATGGTATTCTCCTTGCAGTCCCTGGAAGTTTTACCATGGGTTATACAGGAAGAACCTACAGAAAATAGGTTCTGGCGGCTTGCGGTAACATACCGCAAAGCTCTATTCGTTTTAGGTGGCAGTGGAGAAAAAACTTTCATGTGCTTTGTGCTGGGACGCTGGTAGATTGGGAGTACTAAAACAAGGGTTCTACATGGGTAATATAGGGGCCTTAATGATTAGAATAGGTTTTCGGGTACATTATACTATAAGTCTAATTAATAAGGAACTCCCAAAAAATATAGGTAATTATTATGGCCCTGAAAGTACCTGAAGGATACTAGAAGTGTTCTATAAGGGTACAATAGTGAAGATACTGTGGTGGAAAAGGGTTTGGCCAGGGTATGGGAAATAGAAATGACAATGATGACAAGTTGACAAGCATACTATAAGCCCGCACCATGTTCGAACACAAGCTGTTTCGCTGTTCCGTTTAGTAGAGCAGAAAAACGGTGTCCAGTCACAAGGAGGCTACGACGCTACTAAACACAAGGAGTACATACAAATCCTACTCATGTTCAGTACTGGTCAACAAATTATTCGGCGGCTTACAATAAGACTTCACTGGCTGAAACCATGCCACTGAAACTGGAATCAACAATTGAAAAACTGCAGCAGATGTAAACCCTGCACCGACTCTTCGCACAAACGATCCCAAACCCTAACTGCAAGCCCCGAACCTAAAGCTCTCCCCTCAATCTAAAACTGAAACCTGCAGCGTTGATTCCGAGATTCCGGTTACTTACTAAACCCTGAACCCTTAACTACAACACAGAACCCCCCAAAGCCCTGGACCCTAAAGCGCTGATTCCGAGTTTCCGGTAGGCATTGCGCAGCTCCTTGTCCGAAACCGTACGCGGCACTCCAAGAATGGCATAGTGGTCGATCTTCCTCGAAACTTCGGTGAACCCTAAGTTAAACCCTGAACCCTCCTTTTAAAAGGATCCATAGGGGCTCCTTGAAGAGGGATCTATAACTCAGCCTTGTGGGTTTAGGGTCGATCTTCCTCAAAACTTCGGTATCTGGGCAGGCCTCTAAGTTGGGATCCTTTTTAGGGCTCTGTTTTGAGAGGGCCGTGCTATTTTGGGGACCCAAAAAGCTACCAATGAGTGCTTCATGCAAACGACCGACTGATGTCCGTCAATAATTTTGGGGGCCCAAAAAGGGACCCTGTCTTTTAGAGCAAATTACCCACATGGTTCCTTTAACAGGGACCCAGCAGTGCTCCGGTCCTTTAAACGGCGTATCTCAAGGATGAAGAGAGTTTGATGGGGTTTCGTGCTTATGCTCAGGGGCTGAGTGCCCTAGCCCCAAAAAGGCTAACCTTTTCAATTATGGTAGGATTTATAAGCCTCAAAAGGTTAAAGGTTGCCTACTCAGCTACTACCCAGACCCCCGGGAGGATCTAGAAAGCAGATCCCCCAATTCGGGGCCCTATACTACTAATGACTAAGGGTACATTGCAGGAACCCCCATTTAAGCGATCTACTTTTGGGATTCTTCCGGGTGTCTGGGTAAGTATGTTTAGGGTTCAGAGCGCTGACTGTTGTTGACTGCAACCGCACTAAGAACTTTTCGTTCGTCTCAGCGGAATACGAGAGATCCCCACTCGTCCAGTATGCTGGGGAACTACAGGTAAACCTTCTGGCAGTATATTGGAACAGTTAGGGACTAGAATACCCCGCAGAAAAAACTAAAGATTACCGACTCTACTAGTAGAGTTCTGCTGCTGCTGGTGTCCCTAAACCCTCAACACCCAAACCCCAACCCCCTAAACCCCTAAGCCCCTAAACCCCACGCCAAGAAGCTTCTCGTCGTCCTTAAACCCTCAAAATATCCAACCCATCATAGCCGCTATAGGAACCCTGAAAGGAATCCCAGAAGAAGCGCTTCATGTCGTCTTCACGGACTGCTTATGCCAAGAAACTACCTTCCCTACACCCTAAAACCCTAAATCCTAAACCCTAACCCGCTAAGTCCCTCTGTATAGGGATAATAGATATCTAAAACGGGGCAAGGTTACCTACAAGACTAGAAGAGTTCTGCTACTGCCGGTGCCAAGAAGCTCCCAGTCGTCCTTGAACCCTAAAAATATGTAGCCCATAATAACATAGGAACCCTTAAAGAAATCCCTAAAGGAGCAGCTCATTTCGTCTTTACGGATCTGCTGGTGCCAAGAAGCTCCCAAAAACCCTAAACCCTAACCCTCTAAACCCTAACCCCCTAGACCCCTAAGCCTTAAGCCCCAAGCCCCTGAACCCCAAGCCAAGAAGCTCCCAGTCGTCCAAGAGGGCGGCGAGTCGCCGCTTGGCCCCCAAGAGCTGCACCAGGTGTCGATCCAGAAAACCTCATTTAAAGGGATCTTTAAGGTTATATAAAGGGTTTAGGGTTTAGAGTTTCCGAAAATTAGGGATACCTAATTTGGGGGTCCTTATAATCTCAGTTGCTGAGTTCATAAGCCCACAAACCCACAAACAGTGTACACTTTCAGTTTTATAGTGGCTAGTATTATCCCAAAAAGTGTAAAGTGTATCCGCTCACCCAAGGCACACGGGTGTAGGGGTTTATGGGATTCAGGACTTTTGGGGTTTAGGGTTTTATGGCTCAGCGGTTTGGGGGCTTAGGGCGTTACTTTAGGGTCTAGAGTCTAGGGCGCGTTTACGGGTTTAGTGGTTAAGGGTTCTTGAAGGTGTGGATCCAGAAGACCTCGTTTGGATTGTTTAAAGAGACCTCTTCGAACCATATTCGGAGTTGCGTTTAGGCTGTTTGAAGACACTGCTTGGGAGAATATTCCGGGTTCAGGCTTTGGGGTTCTAACGATCCAGAAAATCCCATTTGGCCAAGGATTCTTGAAGGGTTCGTTAAGGAGCCCATGAGAGAAGCAAAGGTGCTATAAGGGGCTCTGTTATGATGACTCGCGGTATCAATCGAGAACGCCTCGTTTGCATGGTAGGAATTAAGGTTGCGGGGTGGGGCTGCGGATTTACGATTTAAGGCATCTGGGGCGGTTTTTATGGCGACCCTGCACATCTCATTTGGGTCTTTGTACAAAGATTTTGGATTTTATGGAGTCCTCATAATGACATCTTACTATTCAAGTTTAGGATGTAAGGTTCAGGGGTTCGCGGCTCAGGGCTTTGGGGTCTGGGCTGAAGGTGCGAAAACATGCAGAAAACCGCACTTGCGAATTTTAGGGCTGCGCATCGAGATTTTGCAGGTCCTTTAATCGGGGAGGGGCACCTTGTATCGCTCTTGAAGACATAGACTCCCTGTAAATCCCTAAACCCTAAACCCCAACACCCTAAACCCTGAACTCTAAACCAGTAAACCCTTGTTAGAACAGGAAGAAAAACATCTTCCATAGGAGCAGAGTCGCGATTTTCTTTGCGCAAAACCTCCTCGCTGGAGGCTTTGCAGCGCTTGATGATCTCCTGTCTTCCCAAACAGCTCACAAAAAGAGTATAAATTTGGAGGGATCACCAACTCGTGAACGACAGTTTACAGACTTGGGCTTGACAGAAGTTAATAGAGGGCCGCCTTAATACTAATACTACAGCAAGGTACGTTGTGGAGGCCCGTGTTTTTCGTGTAGACCATATGCTCACATCCCTTCATACCAAGTCTCTAATTTTAGGGCTTTTGGGGGGTGAATCATAGTGCGAGTACCGAAAGAACTCTAAGACATGGTCTTAGAAACTATTCCCATCCCTGTACTTGCGGCTTAAGCAATGGAATGATTGGGTACGTGGGGTTATGCTAATTATAACCTGCGTTGTAACCTTACTTACTAAGTCCCATGAGCCATTGAGTAAGTCTTATCCCAAAACCCTATAAAGCCCAAAACAAACCCTCTGAGGAACCCCACATTATCAGCATTGTTACAAGAGTAAACCACGACCCGAGGATCACCCGCTTGTGAATTGCTTTGGGCCTAGGCTTTCAGTGTTTTGGGGTTTTGGTTTTAGGGGTCTACTTGAAGGCTCATGGGACTTAGTAAGTAAGGTTATAAGTAGGTTATAATTAGGATAACCCCACTTAGGGGACTTATAACCCCAGTTATAACCTACTTACCAAGTCCCATGATCCTCTAAGTAGTGTTTAGGGTTTCCAGGCTTTTAGGGTTTTGGGTTGTCGGTAGGGGCTATATACTGGAACTAATGTAATTAAACTACATGGGAGTTTCCGAAAGTAGGGGACCCTAATATAGTACCCTAAATAGTAGGATCCTTATTATAAGGACCCAAAATAAGGTACCCCTTATTTTCGGAAACCCCCACATGGGTAAGAGATAGTGTCCCTTTTTGGGGACCGACTCCCCAGGGTGCCGTAATATTATTATGGCCTACAAAGGGACCCACACGGTTTAGGGTTTAGGGTTTAGGGTTTATTATGGCCTACAAAGGGACCCAAACTTAGAGAACTACCCACAAACATTACCTAGAGGACCATGGGACTTAGTAAGTAGGTTATAACTGGGGTTATAAGTCCCGTAGGTGGGGTTATCCTAATTCTAACCTACTTATAACCTTACTTACTAAGTCCCGTGAGCCTTCAAGTACACTAAACTTTGAGGCCTCTACGGTTGTTGAGCTCCGGGTTTGGAGTTTGTGGGTTGGGGAGTCCGGTCAGGAACTCTAAACCCTAAACTCTAAAACCCTAAACCCTAAACCCTAAACTCTAAAACCCTAAACCGGGTCCTCTGGGGTCTGCTCCAGCTGATCCCGGAGCCAGGCGTCCCCCAGCTGCGTTCTGGTCCTCGGCTTTTCCGCAAAGCTTGGGGCTCAGCGCCTAGAGGTTGTCGGAGCTTTAGGAGGTTTAGAGGGATCTATAAGGGGGAGTTTAAGTTGCTTAGAGGATCATGGGACTTAGTAAGCAGTTGTAACTGGGGTGATAAGTCTTCTAAGTGGGGTTATCCTAATTATAACCTCCTTATAACCTGACTTACTAAATCCCATGAGCCTTCAAGTAGTGCTCACACCGTAACTGGCAGCAACAACCCTCTAAACCCAAGGAAGCCGTCTTACCCACTGAACCCTAGATTCAAAACAGGGAACTTTAGCACCCTCAACCCCAACCCTCAACTCGAAACCCTAAACCCTAAACCCTATCAGGGTCTACTTAGAGGATCATGGGACTTAGTAAGTAGGGTTATAAGTAGGTTATAATTAGGATAACCCCACTTAGGGGACTTATAACCCCAATTATAACTTACTTACTAAGTCCCATGATCCTTTAAGTAGGGTGTCGGGAAGCCCTAAACCTCGCCAAGAAGCTGCTCTTCCTCCGGCTGTTGGCAGCAGGCGTATCGGAGAATTTCCCGGGCCAAGGCGGCAGAAAGGTAAGCTTCCGGCGAGACGAGGCCTCGGCAACGGGGTTTGATATGAGAGATTCCGAAAATTAGTCAAAGGGGAAAAGGAGGGACCTTTTAAGGGATCTATAAGGATTCTATAAGGGTATAGGGTTTAGGGTTTAGGGGTTTGGGGGTTTAGGGGAAAAGGAGGGGCCCTTAATGGGGACCCCTACCCTATAATGGGCTATATAGTATATGATAACTATATTAAGGGTATATGCCTAGGGGTCCTTATTAAGGGTCCCTCCTTTTACCCGTGGAATTAGTGGGGTCCTTGTGATAAGGATCCCCCCCCCCCTATTGTCGGAAACTCCCATATCCTGGTTCCTTGATATTTTTTATGGTTCCTTCTAAGATCCAGATGTTTTGGGGTCATAGGACCAGGGCTTCTTGATCAGGTTCCTACAGCAGGAGTTTTGGCGTTCCTTTAAAGGGATCTACAAGCATTTCATAAGTTTATAAGGTCAGGGAGCTTTTAGCGCCTTGAGAGTTCCTTCAGGGATTCTATAAGGCTTGAATGATCTTCAAGTGCTTCCTGGGTTCAGGGATTGTAGCTTGGGCCTGCGAATTTCTGTTGTTGTTGTTGAAGCACGCTGAGCCTCTGAGCTTACCGCAGGGCTTAGGGTATAGGCGTAAGTCGGGGGAACGGCTTCGGGTTTTCTTGCGGGATTAAGAATCAGAAGTTGAAGGTCTACGGGTTGGCGAAGTTTGGGACAACGGGTTCAGGGTTTAGGGATTGGATTTAATTGAAATGTTTGGAGTTTACGGCGTAGGGTAAACGGCCTTGAGCGCTAACTTTACAGGATGTCGGGCTCATGGTGTAATAATGGGGTGTTCATGTATCTATCTATCGATCTATCGATCGGTCTGTCGATCTATCTATCTATCTGTCTATCTCAGACAATGGTTTGGGATGTAGGGTTAAACTAAGACTACGCAGCCCTGGGCTCAAAGTATCAGTTTAGCCCCAAACCATACATAGTATCTACTATTTGCTTAAGAACCCCAAAAAATAAAGAAATATATTCCTTATGGGGGTAATATAGGGATTATTATTTTTATTTTTTGGTTGTTTCTTAAGCAAATAGTAGGTATGCTTTTTGGGCCCAGGCAGCTTAACATGCACCCTTTAAACTGGAACAACATATAATCCCAGGAGACAAGTACTGTAAAAGGTTGTATCACGAGAAAAGGCATTCAAAGGTTTAAGAGGTTTTTAGTTGCTGAGTTCATAAGCCCCCAAAAGTGCACACTTTCAGTTTTATAGTGTCTAGTATTATCCCAAAAGGTGTAAAGGGTATCCACTCAGCTACTAAGGGTTTTGCAAGGATCTGCTGCTAAACCCCAAACTCTAAATCCTCAACCCTGATCTGTCTCGCCAAGGAACTTTCTGTCTCAAGCTTTGTCAAGGCTACCTCGACCTGCTCCCGGTGGCTCAGGAGGGTTGCGGATCCCACCGGAGACAGGCTTCCCAGACCCCCCAAAAGATCTAGAAAGTAGATCCCCTAATTTGGGGCCCGATGCTACTAAGGGTACCTTATAGGAACTCCCGAACTCCCATTTAGCAGACGTTAATTGTCCAGGTCCACTGGGAAGCATCAGGCACGAGAGCCGTCCAACTCAGGCCCCACGACCATATGCGCAATCGGTTGAGGGGTGTAACGTGCCTAGGCATCTAAGGTCTCATTTCTAAAGGCTTTTGGGCCCAAACACCATACTGTATAAGGCTTCTGGGTTTGGGTTTTGGGCTTACCTTAACCCTGAAAGACCTACCTCTTTAAGGATGTACATAAGGAAGTCATAATCAGGAACCCTAAAAATGTAGGTTCGTCAGGGTTAAGGTAGGGCCCACGACCATATACGTAATTGATTAAGGGTTTTGATGTTGGAACAGTTTAGGGCAAAAGCTTCGATTCAGCGATTTGGGAGTCTTCGGCGGGCGCCACACCCAATATAAATGAAAGTGCAGGGTGTAGGGCTTCGGGGTAGCAAGCATCGCTCCAGAATTTCAGGGGTGTGGCACTTGCTATCCTGCCAATTTTTGTGAACTGCATCAAGTCTGTGCTCGGTTTTTGTTTATACGGTTTTGGAATGGTCTGGCGGTTTCAGGACAGGGCATTTCAAACATGGTAGTTTAGGGCTAGGAGGTTTCCAGCAGAAGAACAACCTCTTCCTAGGCGGAACCCTAAACCCTCAACCGTGGGAACCTGTGGCCTTGAAAATAGTGTGCATAACCCGAAACACTTACTTCTTTCAGCAGGCCCAAAATAAACCAAATATATAGAGGTCACTCAAACGACCAGTTGAACACGTCCAGGCTCAGTCGCTCGTGATGCTCGACGGGACAACCGAAAACTTCTCGAGCTTCGCCAAGAAAGCTGCGCAAAGCAAGCGCTCCGGGCTCCCGAGAAGCTGTGGTGGGCACACTTTCCGGATTTGATGCGAGGCTCGCCTTCAGCTTGTTGTGAAAGAAGCAAGCCCTGTACACGAGCTCGGTAATCTCTTCGTTTGGCTGAAGAAGAGACTGCTGCAAAGAAAGGACAAGGTTCTCTGCAGCAACTCAGCGTTCTGCAGTGGCTGGCCTCCTTCGCAAGGAAGCAGCACAGCCCGAGGGTTTAGGGTCATGAATCCAAGCACCTTATCTTAAGGGCTTCAAGTCTTAGGGTTTCGGGCTTTAGGGCTGGAAGATTCAGAGTTTGGAAAACCAAACCCCATCGGCCCCCAAGCCCCCAAACGGAAGCCCAAAAGCAGTAGCTCCTAACTCCTAAACGCGAAACCTTGAAGTAAAGCCAACAGACCCTGAACTGCCAAACCCACTAGATCCAAATCTTACGCCCCACTGTCTGAAAGCCAGGTGAGCACTTAAAACTCTTCTTATCCTTTCGGGTCTGGGATCCAGGGGTTTAACGCTGTAGGGTTTAGGGGTCTAGGATCACGGGGCTGCAGGCTGCTGATGGTTAGGGTCTTTGAGCTGGCAGGTCATAATGATGGCTTCAAGCTGAAGGGTTTAAGGTCAGGGGCCGGGGTTTAGGGTGAGGATTTCGGGTTTAGGGGGTTTAGGGTGTAGGTTGACCGTCTTACTGGCGGTGAACTTCCTAAGCCTTAATCACTGCTGGAACCAATGTCCTACAGGCTACACCTGGACAAGTAGTAGCAATACAACCTTCTAGTTCCTATAAAGCTATACTGTAACCTGACCCAGAACACAACTCTAGTTACTCAAGACAATACCAACCAGCCTTCCACCGCCTAAGCCCTGAAGAACCCTAAATCCTGAACCACGATAATAATGAAGATCCTTAACAAGTCGGCTTAGGGTTGAGGGTGTTGGATCAGGTTTTGCGTTTTCTGACAGCGAAGCATTACCGGGACTGGAAGGGGATACTACTAGTGACTAGTCAGACCCCTGTTTCACCCGAAGGTACCGAACCCTGAATCCGTGAAGCTGCACCCCTCCTGAAGGCTCAGCAAGAGTATGCATTGAACCAACCAAAAGATAAAACAAAAACATGGAGATCCCTGGCAAAACGCCATAGACATCTTCAAAGACAAAAAGGGAGACAAGCAAATAACCGTTTGGCCGGACTGCCTCCGACACCAGCATCTCTCCAGCCTTCGCAAGAAACCCACGTGAAAGCTTTAACGCCGGGTGACATCTCATGTTCTAGAGTTTTCTACTGAAGTTATTGAGGTCTTTCAAGATTTGCAAGGTCTCAGGGTTTAGATTCGGCGTTCACGGGGTTGAGGGCGCATCTGCCATCATACGTGTTGCCACATGTATATAAGTTTCCTTGTTTCAGCAACCACAACCCTTCAAGCAAAGATCTGCATGCCAAGCCGATCCAACGTTCTATTGTTGATCATATAAACCCTGCATTACCCATGGTAAGGAATATACCATAACTCCCATAGTCCGGGGTCATTTAGGTAATGCAGGATTTATATCATCAACCGTAATTCTGGGGGTACAGTTTCCAAAGACTGAACCCAACAAGCCCTAAAAGGCTAAACCTCAAACCCAAATCCCCGAAGCTCAGCTCCAAAAACTAAGCCCGGAACCATAACCGTAAACTGGACGCCGCTTGAAAACTCAACAAAACTCCCTGAACGACACAAAACCCCGCTTGTTTCGGTTTTCTTGGTTCTGGTTTCCTTACATGAGACAAGCCCTCTAGGTCTGATGGGTTAAGCCCTCGGGAAATACTTAGAATGGCATTGTTAACGGCACGAGACGGATCTCAAGGGATTTGATAAGGACATTATGGGCTTCTGAAACCTGTAGACGTAATGTTCGCAAGAACTCGTAAGTATGATCCTACTTTAACCCATGTGGAACTAGTCTGTTGGAGCACCAGTTTCTCAAAACAAGGAGCAGAACCCAACTCACCGAATATCCGTAAAACCAACATGACGGTTTTGGGCTTGCCTATACCCTAAACCCAAAAAGCAGGTTGGCGCTTTCAAGCCTTTGAAAAATTTTAATCCAGAAGATCCTCTTAGGCCCAATCATCGAAAATGCGAAATGTCCCAAAGGCCAGTGAAAACATCGAACCCTTGAGGATTTGCGGCTACAGTAGAAGCCAGAAAGTTGGAATATCATTATCGTAACCCCTTTAAGGTAAATTATAGGGGATCCTACCATTAATCCATTTTCCAACTTTCTGGAGTTCCCTTTAAGGTATAGGGGGCTTGGGGTAACAGGGGATCGAGGGATGCAGGTGTCTCGGTGCACTACACTGTTTGAAAGTGCTGTCGCCAGTCTGCTGCTAGCCGCCGGCTGTCCATGTCGCCCCTCTACCTTACTGCCCCAACAAGCCACAGAAATAAAAGCTTAAACTTTCCGGTTCCTATTAAACTATAAGAACCCCAAAAGTTTAAAGGTTAGGTATTGGGGATCTAAGATACTCCAGAGACTTCAGGCAAGGAATCCTGAAACTCAAACCATGAAACCCTAAATCCTCATCAAACCCTATGGTAGAAGCCCAAAAGTTGGAAACCCAATAGCCTCAATCCTTAAGATTAATGATTAATGTATAGGGAATCCCAGCACTATTTGGCCTTAATCCGGTTTCCAACTTTATGGAATTTACTGTAAACCGAACCCCCACCTGGAGAAAGTTGGAATATGGATTGATTAAGGAGGATTGGTCATGGAATTTGCAATACTGGTGTCTTGAGGACATTGCGAGCAGGATGTTTCGACTCTCTGGCATCTAGAGTAATGACAGGTGCAAACCCATAGTACCTAGATACTGACTCAAGGCTTCGAAAACCCAGAACCCTCAACCGGCTTAGGGTTTAAGGGGTTACAGTAAAAGCCCAAAATTTGGAAACCCCATAGCCTCAATCCTTAACAGTAATGTACAGGGCATCCCAGCACTATTTGGCCTTAATCCGGTTTCCAACTTTTATGGGGTTTACTGTAAACTAGACTCCTTAACCCTAAACTCCTAAACCCTTAAAGCCTTAAAGGAATCCTTAGATTGCTCCCTAAACCCTTTTTTTACCCTTATAGAGCCCTTTAAAGGAACCCTTATCATCCCCTTTAAAGGAGCCACCAAGGGTTGCTCACATTTTCCGCCACCCCGAAACCCAAAGCTTCTTGACCCTGAGCCTGTCCCTCACTTGAAGGCTCATGGGACTTAGTAAGTAAGGTTATAAGTAGGTTATAATTAGGATAACCCCACTTAGGGGACTTATAACCCCAGTTATAACCTACTTACTAAGTGCCATGAGCCTTTAAGTAGACCCTAAACCCTAAACCCCATACATCCCTTTAAGGAACCCTATAGATCTCTTTAAGGAGCCCTTTAAAGGAACCCTACTAAGTCCCATGAGCCTTTAAGTAGACTATTCCTGGAGCCGTCCGTGCCTCCTTCTTGGCAGCCCGGAGGATGCTAAGCACGGCCTGATCGCTCAGAGACTCCAATACCCCTAATTAAGGAATATACCTTAAATTATAGTAGGATCCCTAATATGATTTAAGGAAGATTCCTTAATTAAGGGATATTGGAGTCTCTGATCACTCAGGTGCTGTGAGGTTCTTTCAAGGGCTCCTTTAAGGGGGTTTAGTGTTTAGGGGTTTAGGGTATAGGGGTTAGGGTTTAGGGTTTAGGGGTTTAGGGTTTAGGGGTTTCGGGGTTTAGGGTTTAGGGTTTAGAGGGTTAAGGCGGTTTAGGGTTTAGGGGTTTAGGGTTTAGGGGCTCACTCAGGTGCTCTGGGGTTCCTTCAAGGGATCCTTTAAGGGTTCCCTTAAGGGGCTCCTTCAAGGCTTTAAGGGATCTAACGGCTCCTTTAAGGGATCCTTTAAGTTTTCCTTTAAGAGATCACTTAGGGCTCCTTTAAGGGAATTCTTTAAGCTTTCCTTCAGGGGATCTATGGGCTTCTCTAAGGGTTCCTTTAAGGGATCCTCTACAAGTTACTGTAATGGTTCCTAAACGGGCCTCTGATATCTAAGGGATCCTCAAACCATATGGGTTCCTGTAAGAGGTTCCTATAAGGGCTACTACAGGGATGCAGCTCGGAGAAGGCTTGTAGAGATCTTCGCAGCAATTTGCTTTGGTAGAACGCATGCCAGAGGGTCTGTGGTTTTGGTAAGGGTTCGACTGCACCTTCGGTCAAGTTCTCAAAGGATTCTGAAAGTCGAAACCTTAATTCGCAACACCCTCATGTCATAAGAACTCTTGCAGATGCCAGGGTTTAGGTTTTAGTTTAGCGTGGGGAGGGGGGTATGGTGCTTCCATACGCCTCATAAGGACCGGGTAAATACAAGCCCGTGTTCCCACACCCCCCTCACCCTTCATATTATGATTTGAGATATATAGCTTGAATACGGAGTGCTGGGCCTCTGAGAACCTCAGCCCTTGTACATCCCTTGAAGAAAGCAGTAGAGGAGGCCCTATCCTAAACCATAAACCCTAAACCTCTAAACCCTAAACCCTAAACGCTAAACCCTAAACCCCTAAAACCCTAAACCCCTAAACCCTTAACTCTAAACCCTTAAACTCTTAGACTCTAAGGCCCTATATAAGTGCTATCTAGGTGGCCTTGACACAATTGAAGCATGAGGTGTAAGATGGGTAGTTGTCAAAAATGTGGTACCTTTTGGGGTCCCTATTATAATACGGCACCTATATTAGTTAGGGTACCCAAAAAGGGACCATAATTTTGACAACTACCCATATAGAGGCCCTGTAAAACCAACTTTGGAACAGACTGAGCACTAAGTAGGATCCCCAGTAGCCGAGAAATGAAAAGGTTTCTTTTGTGTTGGGTAGTTTTAAATGGAGCCTAAGACCACAACAAAAAAGGAAACAAGCTCACCCGGAGACTAATAATCATCCAACCGAGCACGGAACCCAAAAAACGCAACCCCTACCTGGACCCTAAGAAACTTATCTGTTTGGGGGGCGGGGTTCCTTACTATAGTCTCCTTACATAAGTCCTTAAAACGCTAGGTTATTTGGTTAAAGGTAACCCATGATCAACCGTCCTCTCTAAACCCTCAAACCCTAAACCCTGAAACCCCTAAACCCTAAGCCCTAAATCCCTAACCCATGACCAAACTCCCCACCCTAAACCCTAAAACCCTAAACCCTGAAACCCCTGAATGCAAACCCCGAAATCCCTAACCCATGATCAAACGGCCCACCCAGCTACCCAGAGACTCCAATATCCCGAAATTGAGAAATATACCTTAACTTATAGTACGATCCCTAATATGGTATAAGGAATATTCCTTAATTAAGGAATAATTATACCTCAAAGTATAGTACGATCCCTTATATGGTTTAAAGAATATTCAATATTCCTTAGTTGAGGGATCTTGGAGTCTCTCGCTATCAGCCCAACGTTTCTCCACCTGGGCTGCCGCCTCATTCGGAGGTAAGTGCAGCGCCTCCTCGGAGATCCCAGAGACTCCAATATCCCTTAATTGAGGAATATACCTCAAATCATATTAGGGATCCTACCATAAGTTAAGGAATATTCCTTAATCAAGGGATATTGGAGTCTCTGGGATGTTTCTCTCCGGTGCTTAGAGGCTCATGGGACTTAGCGATAAGGTTCCTTAAAGGGCTCCTTTAAGGGATCTATCAGGGGGAGTTTAAGTTGCTTAGAGGATCATGGGACGTAGTAAGTAGGTTAAAATTGGGGTTAGAAGACCCTCAAGTGGGGTTCTCCTACTTGTAACCTACTTATAACCTTACTTACTAAGTCCCACGAGCCTTTAAATAGGGTTTAGGGTTATATAGAAGCCCTGAAGCGTGAACCCTACGCTCTTTGTTGTTGAGTCGGGCTTTGGGCTGTATACCCTATAAACCCCCAAACCACTAAACCCTAAACCACTAAACCCCTATACCCCAAAACCCTAAACCCCTAAAACGTAAACCCAAAATCGAAAACCCTAAACCCTAAACCCTGTGAGTCCTAAGCCCTAAACCCAAAAGGGAAAAACCCTAAACCCTACAAGTCCTAAGCCCTAAGCCCTAAGCTCAAAATCCAACACCCTAAACCCTATAAGTCCTAAGCCCTAAACCCAAAATCCAAAACCCTAAACCCTATAAGTTAGAAGCTGCCCCCACCCTGTAATACTGACCATAAGGATTATATAGGATTATACTAGGGCCCTAGTATATTCCTATTATACCACTATTACAGGGTAGGGGCAGCTTCTAACCTACAAGTCCTAAGGCTCCTAGCCGCTCCAGGCTCTGAAAACTCGTCGAAATGCAGCCAAGGCACCGAAATCTGCGTGGGATCGCCAATCAGACCTGAGGAGAGGCTGCTTACGGAGGTTGAGGGTTTACCTTCAGCTAGCGTAACCTACTGCTCTGAAAGTTCTCGTTAAAAAGGGGCCGGCTCCACAAAACAGTAGGTCAGCTGGTTTTGGTAGGTTAAGGTGGCGTGTTTTTCATGTCTGTGGTGCCTCGGTGCTTTAGCGTGCGGGGTGCAGGGTGCAGGGTTTGGGGTTCGGGGCTGTGGATCTCGGTTTTTCCAACACTTTGGTGTTTCGGACTAGGGGCTAATTACTTGAAGGATCATGGGACTTAGTAATTAGGTTATAATTGGGGTTATAAGTCCCCTGAGTGGGGTTATCCCTATTATAACCTACTTATGACCTTACTTACTAAGTCCCATGAGCCTTCAAGTACTGGAGTTAAAGCTGAAGTTGAGAAACATGATAGTGAGGCAGTTGCAATGAAGGAGAATCGTGAAACATGAAGGCCTTTTGAAACTAGTCATACTAATGCCATGTTGACAATTATATTCCTAAGCCACTAAAATATCTAACATCCTATGAGTACATGCAGAACCTTCTATATTATTGATAACTGTTCAGATCTCCACCATAAAACTTGTAGCTACGAAAGCTCATCAAGTCCTACAAGACCGTGTAAATACAGGGGCCATGATAACTAGAACAGGGCTTTGGGGTGCATTATTACAATATGGCTCCGAGAAGGGGAACCCGAAGAAATAATATTCACGATGATATAGGCTTCCTTTTCAAGCTTGGTTGGGTTCTCGATTCTTGACTCTACTGACGTGCTAGATATCGGACGACATAGTGCGTTGGGAGTTTATAATAAGAAATCAACCCACAAGGGTTTCTATAAACGTTCCTGCAAAGGTTCCTTTACTTACGATTTTTTACGGGGTCTATGAGGTCCCTTTCTAGTCGCCTAGGATACCCAGTAACCTAAGAATAGAAAGGCCTCTCTTTTTGGTATTGGGTAACTTTATAAGGAACCTAGGACTACAAAAAGGGAATAAGGGTACTACTGGGCATCCTAGACTTGCAAGCCTGGCCTGCCACGGCGGCGAGGGGGGAGGGCGCGGCAGTCTTTGCCGCCTCATCGAAGGACGGGTCTTTCAAGTTTGCTTGAGATCATAAGCCAAAAGCTTGCAAGATCCTAACCCCGAGCCCACCAAAAAGTTAGCGCAGGTGTCCGGGCTCTAAACCTAACCCAGAAATCGCACGAGGGTTTAGGCTCAGGAATTTCGCAGGCCTGGGGTCTCGTGTGGGCTTGGGGTTTGCCGGCCCCCAGTGACTCCCACATGCATATTAGTTAATAACCGTAAACCCTATAAACACCTACAAACCTTGGACCTTAAAGTGCCTATACTTCATAATCGTTAACCCTATAAACTATACTGAACTTAGAACCCTAGCAAAAATTATAATTTTAGCTGTTTCTTAGGGATTGTCATAACCAAAAATTAAAAATTATTTCTAAGTACCCCTAAGTAAACCCCTATAAACCTTGCTTGGACTCAAAGGGTGAACAGGCACAAACTGCCCGAATTGAATCCCGAAGGGGTCGTACCGCAAGCGGCCTCCCTAAGTCTAAGCCCGCAACTCAGTAAATGGGGTGTATAGGGTTTACCTTAAACTACCAAACCCTACTTTCTTGTAGGTTCTTATTATTAACCCTAATATGGAATTTCCAAGGACCCTACAAAAAAGTAGGTTTTGGTAGGTTAAGGTAGTGTTTAGGAGCTTAGTATGCTACACTCCTACACCTAAACCTGTAATATCCTGTAATAGCCCCCAGAGCCTCGTGCCCTGAACACCAAATCCCAAAACCCGAAGCCCACTCGAGGTCCTCAAGGCCCGTATGCAGAGGCCTCCAGAATATGAACTAGGGTTTGGTGCAGTATGCATATGTATACACGGTATGCACGTGCTAAGTTATTAGAAAAATTAACATGTCTAGGGGGAGGGTGGATGGATGGACAGAGCTGTGTATATGTGTGTGTGTGTGTTGTATGGCTACTTTCACGTAAGTATGTGGGAACCCGACGGACTAGTAGGACGAGTCCTTCAGACCCCTACACTCAGCCCTAAACCGCGAGGAACTGCTTCAGAGGTTCCCCCACTTCCGGAATCCGACGCTGGGTACTCCTTAGAAGCTATGTGGCATCGCAAACAAATAAGACCTTAGCCTTCGACCGTAAACCCTAAGCCATAAGACCTGCTGACTGCATCTCCTAGGAAACCCTCAACCCTAAACCCTCAAGCCTCCCTAAACCTTTAACCAAGCTTCTGGGCCTCCTTCTCCCATTTCAGCTCAGACTGCAACCAGCTCTGGGCGTAAAGGCTGGCCTGAGCATAAGACAGAGGTTTAGGGTTTAGGATGTGGGGTTTAGGGGTTAAGGGTTTAGGGGTTTATTAGGGGTTTAGGGTTTACGGTTTAGGGTTTATCCAAGGGTAAAAGGAGGGACCCTCAATAAGGACCCCTAGGTATATACCCTTATAATCTAGCCATAATATACCCATTATATAGCCCATTATAGGGTAGGAGTCCCCCTTAAGGGACCCTCCTTTTCCCCTTTGAGTTTAGGATGTGGGGTTTAGGGGCCTTGACAGAAAGATGGGTTCGCTTCTGGGCTCTACAGGCGCTAGGGGCTGTGAGCAGTCCTGTAAGGTTAGGGCTTAGCGCTTAGGGTTTATAGGGTTTAGGGCTTAGGGTTTAGGGTTTAACGGTTTCTATGAGCTCTCTTTCTTTCTAGCTTTATAAGCATTCGGCCTTAAGGCATCGGGTTTCAGGAAGGGTCGGGGGCGTACTATAGTACGAGGTATATCGTTAAGAAGATGATATCAGATCTCGACGATAATGGCCTTTATACCAAAACCCTGAAACCTACCCTATCCTCCTCAGGCCTTAAATCTGCACTGTTCAGGCCTTTACAAAGGAAGAAAACACCCAGAGCAGCTCACATGTGAAAAACCCAAACCCCAAAGCCTTTAACTCCAACCCGCATCTCAAACAGTGAGAACCCCGAAACGTGAAAGAACACTGAATTCGAAGGTTGCTCCGAGCGTCGACTACTAATTAAAAGGCCCCTGTACTAATCCCTTGTAGTATCTTGTAAAGTATCCCCTGGGTTGGCCTTTAAACGCCCTGAAATATATTTATATATGGTTGCGCCCGTTATAAACCCAAATAAGGAAAAAATGTCCCAAAATCCAACCTAGTCCCTTAAAGGCACCCCTAAACCCTAAACGCCTTCCAAAACTTGCTCCGAGCTTCGATGGCTGCAGAGCATTTGCCCTTCAGCCAGCCCAGCAGCCAGCTGGGAGCAGTCGGCTCGTCACCTGCTGTTTCAGGATTAGGGTTTCGGTTTAGGGTTTAGGGTTCTTGAAGGTTTAGGGTTTCAGGATTTGGGTTTCGGTTTAGGGTTCAGGGTTTTTGAGGGCTTAGGGTTTCAGGATTTGGGCTTCGGGCTTATGATGTAGGGATCTTGTCCCCCCACAGTTTGGGCTTGCGGTGTTCACCTCCTCCCCAAAATTGTATTTTCGAGCGGTCTTCATATCCCTACCGGTACAGTAAAGGCAACTTCTGCCTTAGGAACCCAGAGGCCAAAACTGCAAACTGGAAGTAAAACCAACTTCTGTCTCAGAAACCATGAAGCCGCAAGTTCTTGTGTAGAAGCCCTGCAGCCGAAGATCCAACCGGAAAGCCAACCATCTTCTGTCTTGAAAGTCCTGAAACCGCAAACCCAAACTGAAAGTGAAGGCACAAACAGGCAGGCTTTCTACTTTTTCCTTGTATTGAAGTGAAATGTCGAAAAACCAGCAACATACCTCATAAGAACGTGTTTGTGCGCGATTCCCACGCTCCATGGCCGCCGGCATCTGTAGAGTTGTGAACCATTCAAGACCAAGGTGGTCACGCATGAAGGAACTCCGACATACTCGCGGTCTTGGTCGTAGGGTTGAGATTCTGCGGCTTCGTGAACATTCATAGAGCGAACTATATAGATCGCTCAACTGCAGCGGCTTGACTCGGAGGGTCGGGGGACTTAGCAAGTAGGTAGTGAGTAGGGATATAAGTACCCTAAATGGCATCCTAATTGGGGCTATGATACTTACACGACTATAAACGAACTACTTACTAAGTCTCCCTGCCCTCCAAGGAGTTTCTTGCACGTGATCGCAAGCGCAGACAGAGACTGACAGGAGAAAGGGGACGCAGGCATGTTCAGGATAATCTCCATGGGGTCTTCCAGTCAATCTGGTCGCGAATCCCAGAACCCATCGACGGAATCGTGGGCCCTAGGACCTAAACCTTAAGCACTACTAGATGCACGCTGTTTCAAACTATTAGGGAGTTATGGCAGATCCTCAGTCAGGGCTCTAGGATCTACGTCTAGGTCATTTTCGGTTTAGGGAGTGCAGTGCTTTTGGGAGTGCAGCGGTTGGGGGCGTTTCCATTGCTTCAGATCCAGATTTTGAAAGGTGTCGGCACTCGAGGTTTAGGGTTGGTTGTGGTCGGCTCCTGCGGGTGGCTTTGCAGGATTCAATCAGTGTCCTTGATGCAGCATGAAACATAAAATGCCTAATCTTTCCAGCGTTCAAGGTGCATCCAAGCAACGCTGGTTGCTTCCTACCAGTCGAAGCTTCAAACTTTTTGTCCGCTTTCATTAGTTTTAAATCCGAAACGCTAAACCCATCTTAGTATCGCATAATAACTAGCCGCCTTAGACGGTTGCACAAAGCCAGGAAAGTCACTGCACTTGTACTTATGGGGTTAGCCTGAAAGATAGAGGGAATCGCAATATGATTCGATTCAACGACCAGTCAGGTAGATCTAGGTCAGGACTTTCGAGTAGTTCGGCTTGGGTAGTTCTGGTCCGCAGTGCATCTGTGTGAATCAATTCGCCGGGTGTTTGAGGGATATGCCGTAGACCTAGCAGCTAAGGGCACGTAACATGTTGCTTTATACGATAATATAAGGGCCTACAATGATTAGGACAGACCATAAATCTGGATTGTAGTGAATCTATGATAAGGACACGTGAGGAATGGTCTTGGTAATCATTCAGGCCTCTATATGAAAACCCCGAAACCCCAAACGCCAAAACAACCCGTACCTTCAGGACCAGATGTCCCTGAAAAGTAGAGGCCCTGTACCCTTATATTATGAGCCCCTACATAGTATATGAACCTTAAACCCTTTTAGGGTTCATTTCGTCTTTCAGGTATAAAACACTTGAAGACTCCAGAAAGGAGCCCTTAATCTCTCTGCATTCTGTGGCTGCTGCAGGTGAATCCTAGGGGGGTTTAGGCGGTTACTCTTGACTCTTGGTGCAGATAACATGCGCGAACAAACTGGCATTTAGCTTCGTTGCCTGTGCTGACGCAGAGGCGCCCGGGTCGAATCGACGGCGCGCTGCCGTCGTAGGTAACCAGCTGTACCTGCGGTTCTGGGTTCCGCTTTTTGGACTTGGGATCTCGGCGCAAAGCCCTATACTGCAAACCTACAACCCTCGACCTTACAAGCCGGAACTTGCCCCTAACACCATCGATATTGTCTGCCTCCGAACTCAAACAAAACCTAGAAAACAAACTAGACCCTAAACGCCAAAACCGTTCAAGCTTTACGGCGGCTGAGCGTTTGCAGTCGTTTTCAGGTCAACAATTCCTAGGTTCCAAGGTATCCCCTCAGGAAGGATATCCTTTTGCCTACTATGCAACGTTAAGAAGGAAACCCCAGGACAAAATTGTGTGTATAATATGTGTGTCTATATATACACACAAATTCAGAACCATTGTACAAGGGTACCAAGATGTGTAAGCAATGG
Source organism: Symbiodinium sp. CCMP2592 (assembly GCA_905221615.1). Taxonomy (NCBI): domain Eukaryota; class Dinophyceae; order Suessiales; family Symbiodiniaceae; genus Symbiodinium; species Symbiodinium sp. CCMP2592. Next base: position 617,992 of record CAJNDT010002558.1, read on the forward strand.
CAGAACCATGCAAAGCTCAAGGTGCCCACAAAGGTCGTACCCTTTGTACATGAACAGTTGCAACTGCACCACGAGTTCAAACGTAAGCCACAGCAGTGACGCCCCATGAAGCGAGCGTCGTGGCTTCCTCTGTCTCGCTTATCTAATTACCTCGGGGTGGCCACTCTTTGCGAACCACTCCGGTAGGTCTCACATGCTCATGGACTCACGGAGGGCGTTTCCTGGGATCCTTCGTTGATAACATTCCCGTCCTTCATCTTGGCATACTGTTTGCGGGCCCGCTTGCGTCGCCGCATCCTCGTCACTCGCTCAACGTGCTCTTCTTAGTTGCTAGGTTCATAAGGCCCGAAAAGTGTACACTTTCAGAGTTATAGCGGCTAGTATTGTCCCAAAAACTGTATTGTCCCAAAAACTGTAGAGTGTATCCACGCAGCTACTAAGTTACTTTCTAAGGCTCCTGACCCTCCTTATAGAAGCCTTATAGATCCCTTTAAGGATCCCTTTATGGAGCCCTTTAAGGATCCCAAGTGTATCCACTCAGCTACTAAGTCTTCCTAGTCCGGCGGCTCCCGTTGGAACAGCCCTCGCTCCGGAGAGAGGCATCCAGAGAGCCCAATACCCCTTAATTAAGGTGTAGAGCTTAAACTTAAATCATACTATGAAGTCCAGTCCCTCATGCTTGACTTAAAAGCATATTCCTTATGCCAGGCATGCTGGGAGCGCTTCCCCAATTGGGTTATACACGGAAACGGCTGCGCCTCCTGCTGGACTCCTCCACTCAGCAGGATCCAGGCCAGCACCCCCAGCGACAATGTAATTACGGTGGATAGGAACCATAATTCTGACAACCACCCATATGCTGCCACAGACAAGTATGCACAAAGTACACCTTCCGGCTACCGCCGTAGCCTCTGCAGACCCCAGGAGCCCAAGCCCTCAAGCACTAAAACTGAAAGCCCGAATGCCTGATTCCTACTTAAAGGATCATGAGACTTAGTAAGTAGATTATAGTCGGGGTTATGAGTCCCGTAAGTGGGGTTATCCTAATTATAGCCCACTTAAAACCTGACTTAGTAAGTCGCATGAGCCTTTGAGTAATAAAGACAGCAATCACAACATCGAAGCCCTAAGGTTAGCCGGTAAACTACAAACCTATATGCAAAAACACCTCGGATGTCCAGGAATTCAACACAGCCTGCAGACTAGGTCCCTACATATTGGCATGCCCTTCGTGTGATAATATTGCAATCTCCTTGCCTACAAGGGGTTTCGCAATGTAAAAACTGAATACATCGGGGCAGGGTAGTCTTGTTAAGGGGTTTCTGGGGAACCCAGACAGTGGGTATGATATGTGATTCCTGTTAATGAACTGACAGGTCTGCTTAAGTTTTTGGTAGGTTATAATGGCTTAGGGAGATCGTATACGTGGCCCCCATGTAGTATACTTTTGATCTGTTTTTGCCTGACGTTACCCTGAAAACTTGGCCCTAGGGAATGGGGACTCCCTTGTTGTCAGGACATTTACCCCTAGCCCCTGAGCCTCTATGCTGCTATCGCTAGTGGTGATGAAGACGTTGACTTACACCGAAAATGCTTGTACTGCTGCAGGCAGTCATCATGACGTCATCGCTGTTTATGATGATGATGACGAAGCAGACCCTCATCATCATCCTCATCGCCACCATCGCTGCCATCATCATCAACATAGTCATCCGTCAGCCGTGATGTTGCTATCACTACCTCTGCTTCTGCCTTAGCAGTTGCTACTCGAACGCACATCTGTGGATGTCGGATGGCCTGGCTGCAAACCCACCTGAGCTTGGGAATGCAAAGGTCTTGTGGTATGTGGAAAGCTGCAAGTGATCATCTGCAGCTCACGATCCCCTTGCAAGAAAGATTCCACAGTGTCCATGTTTTTGAAACGGGTTTCGGACTATTTTTGCTCTTTCAAGTCCCTACATAGGTATGCTATAGTATACCCACACCCAAATTCTAACTATTCAGGTCGCGGGGGTGTAGAAACCATTCGTGCTGTTCTTGTGGTTCTTCCTTCACAGCTAGGAGGATAGACGTATGAACCGCCGCGCGAATGCCACGGCCAACGCCATACAGGTCTGAAATCTCTGAGCAATAATCCGCAACCCTCAACGGTAAATCTAGATCTCAAACCCTGAACCCCGGACCCTAAAGCCTTAAAGGACCTAAGGAACCCTTAACTGACCCTAAACCCGTTTAAAGGGGCCTCTCGTATGGCTTATGGGGTTTAGGATGATACCTTCACGCTCTTCTCAGACAAACCCCAGCCGAATGACGACTAGGACAGCGAAGCAGCAACGGTATCGACCTAGCTGTTTAGTCCGAAGGCCTAGAAAGACGTAATCGTGTCAGTTCTGTTGTGTTGTTATATCAAGCGCAAGAAGGTTCAATGTCTCCCACCTCAACTGCTAAATTGCTAGTAGCACGTGTAAGCAGTAACCGCAATTTAATGGGAGCCATGATGATCGAAAGAAACACAAGCACAGGTCTTACATGATAGCAACAACATTAGATAGTATTATTCATCTTTCCACCCCTGCCTCAAATCAGCCGAGTAGCTCCCGCTGCAGTGGCTCTGGAAACCGGCTCGCCGCCGTCTCCAAGTCAATCCTTACCAGGAAAGCAATAAAGAGAATGAACACCCGAAGAGCTAATCAAAGCTGTGGGAACAAGATGAGGTATAATCAAAATCCACGTCGGAGGTCATGACGATAGAAGCGCTGGTAATCAGAACAAAGCCGGAAAGCAAGAGAGTCTGCAGTAAGGAACCTGATGAAACCAGAGCCATCCTGTTGTGCATCCCGGGTGGACTGTTCGTTGTACTTTCGAAGGGGAAAAGGAGGGACCCCTGCCCTATAATGGGCTATATAATGGGTATATCATAGCTATATTAAGGGTATATACCTAGGGGTCCTTATTAAGGGTCCCTCCTTTTACCCTTGGATACTTTGATGTTGCCAGTGCTAAGTTTGTAGTTTGAGCGTCTGTTGTTGTCATTGTTGCCGTGGCTCCTATCATTGTTGTCGTCACTGCAGCCACGGATACTGCCGCTGTCGGTCTCGCTACTTTTCTCATGTTGGGTGGATCCTGCTATTGTTTTGGATGTTAGAGTTGCTGCTTCCATTGAAGTCCTGGTGTCGGTTTTTGCCGATGTGGTTGTAACCGGCCATCTCCAACGCAAATGCGGAAGACGCGTACACAAGCCGTCTTAGCATTATGATTCTTCCTGATGGTGTTACTGGAGCTGACTACGACGGCAGCTCAAGTTTTGGATTACCGTGTTTGCAGCGAAAACGTGTACAACCTTACTTGCCTCACTGATGTTGCGTTTGATGACCTTGTCAGTGTTTTGCTGCGCCGTCACCGTTGCTTCGTCGTTTCTACTCCTATTGCTGTTGCCGTCATCTTTCTGAAACATGTTCTTCCCTCACAGGAAAACCCTGAATTCGGCCTCAGCCCCGCAAGACCAAACCACTAAGACCTCAACCTCACTTAAACCCCTAATCCCTGTACCACCCGATACAACACCAACCTTACTAGAGCCTTGTGTAAGTAAAAAACTGAAGCCCTTTAAGACCATGCGGAAACCGCAGAAAATAGCTGCGAAAGCCCTTCAAACACACTTGAAGAACCCTCGGGCTCAAACCCTGCAGCCGAAACCCTTAAGCCCCAAACCCTCTAGCTCTTGAGCCCTATACCTTAGAAGCTGCCCCCACCCTGTAATAGTGATATTATAGGAATAGAATAGGGCCCTAATATAATCCTTATAGTCACTATTACAGGGTGGGGGCAGCTTCTAACCTATACCCCAGATCCCTGAGCCCCAAGGCCCCAAACCTCATAGGGACCCAGACAAGCACCTAAGCAAAAACCACAAGCTTAGGGTTTAGGGTTTAGGGTTTAGGGTTTAGGGTTTAGGGTTTAGGGTTTAGGGTTTAGGGTTTAGGGTTTAGGGTTTTTGAGATATCCCAAAAATCCCTTCTTCAAGTAAGCCAATCAGGCTGGGATATCACACCCACAAGTTTATGTTTGGGTACTTTCTTGGCTCCCTTCTCGAAACCCTCAACTCTCAACCCTGAGCCCTAAACCCTAAGCCCTACAACCCTAACTTTATAACCCTACACTCAAGACCCCTAAACCCTGAGCCCTAAACTCAAAGCTCTATAAACCCTCCCTAAACTCTAGGCTTTAAACCCTAAAGCCATTAATACTCCCTATGGCCCTAAACCCTAATCCATTTAAGCCTTAAGGCCTGTTGTAAGCCTAAACTTTACAACCCTACACTCAAGACCCCTAAACCCTAACCCCTATAAACCCCAAAACCTTGTGGCTATACCCCCCTCAGACCCATAAGAAACATAATAATTTCAACATTCTCTTGTGTTTATACGAACAAAAAAAACTGTATAACCCTAAACCCTAAAACCCTAAACCCCCAAACCCTAAACCCCTAAACCCTAAAACCCTAAACCCTAAACCCCCAAACCCTAAACCCCTAAACCCTAGAGCCCTATAAACCCTAAACCTTCTGGGGGAGCCCAGGGTTCTTCGTTGGAGCAGAGGGCGGGGAAGGAGCAGATGCCTTTGCAGTCCTCGGCGTCGCCCCGCTTTGGGGTTTTGGGGGTTTGAAGGATTTTGGGTTTAGGGTTTAGGTTTTTGGGGGGTTTGAGGGATTTTGGGGTGACGCTGCTTGGGGCACACAGGTTTGAGGGCTTAAGGGTTTAGGGGTTGTAGGTTTTAGGGTTTGAGGGCTTTGGGGTTCAGGGGTTTTAAGTTACAGGGTTTCGGGGCTTTGAGTGGTCTAGGGCTTTGGGGTTAAGGGATTTAGAGCTGAGACGTTTTTAGGGTTTCAGGCTTTAGGGGGTTTAGGGTTTTGGGGCGTAGGGCAGGGTGCAGTCTTTGGTTTTCGAACTCGAGCCTAGAGGCATGCTTTCAGCGATCCAGAAAAGTGTTGGGCTTTTCGTTTCGGCGGCCAGAGACAGTTTCAGTCATTGCAACTTAAAATGAAGAGAGATGATGAACATTGAAAAGACAAGGCTTAGGTATGAGGGACACGTTGGCAGTTTAAGGACGGGCCGAGGGCTTCAGAATTAACGGTTACTTGGAGGTTCATGTGCTGAAGGAAGTAAGGGTATAACTACCTGGAGTGGGGTTCAAAGTAACTGTTTATCATAAGTATGGCTACCTTATTTATAATAACCCTAATTAGGTATGGTTACTTTATTCGCAACCCTAATTCGTATGTCCCATGATCTCACATTTGGAGATGAAGGTCCGGGCTCATGGTGCCGGCTTAAGGGTCTTGGGTGATGTGTGCGCCTTAATTCAACGGTTGAAACCATGTGCCCCTTAGTATGGGCCCTTATTAGGGGCCCATAAACTAAAGGCTATTTTTTGGTTACATAGGGATTATATATAGGGGCTATACTACCAAAAAGGTTCAAGGTTACCTACTCTACTACTAGGTCTTTACCCGGCACACCTCGAAGCCTTCCAATTTCAACAGGCTTGCAATGGCTTCGAACATCAAAGCGAGGTGGGAGCTAACTCCAGCTTCCCCTAAATGCCCTATACCCTATAAGCCCTGAAAGTATGGGTTATAGCTGTGTCGCGAGGGGAATACTATTATTTACGCCGGAAGCATCCAAAGCCGTAAGCCCTATAACCCCAAGTCTGAGAAAAGCCAAGTTTCTCAAGCTTCGCCAAGGCCAGGACACCTCCGCGAGCGATGGAGGAGAGGGAGAGGGGGAAAGAGGGAGGACAAGGAAGGGAAGCGAGGAAGGGAAGGGCATTAGCGTGGGAGCTACCACCACATCTGGGATTCGGGTCTCAACGAACAAGTACAACCGTAAAACCCGGTTGAGGGGCCTTTTTCTGGCCTAAAAACTGATATAGAGCTTTGGGGTAACCATTTGTAGTCTGGTCCTACAAGAATGACTGTAGGGGAAATCATTGTTCAATAGTTCAGATCCCTAGAATCCTCAAACAAAAGCATCGTCAGGTATGGCCGCAAACAGACATGCCCTTACATCCGGCAGAACCCACCTCCAATCCCGATAACAACAAGGGTTTAGGGTGGCCTGTATGCTCATAATGTGCAATTCCTAGCACGACTGTCCACTACGCAGTCGTCTAAGATCCTGCAATAGTGAAGGAAGGTTCTTTTCATGCTTGTCTTCACCATCCGTATTGCACTGGTTGCTTTACGAACAGTATGGAAGTGACTACGTAACTATGCGATGTTGCTCCACTTCTGAAGCTTGCCATTCCAAGTCTTGCTACCTTTTACTGGGTATTCGTTCGTATGATCAATTTCGTGCGAGTGCATAAAACTGACGGTCGATGGGAACATCATGAGACTCGGCTCGGGTGTCCAATGCGATGGTTGACTCGGGGTTTTGTGAATCTGTAGCCGACATAGGGCAGATCTTACATAGGCTCGATGTACAGTTTAAGGCTTATGTTTAGGGTTAGGGTTCTGGCTTAGGTTGGGTTCCCAGTATCCCCTGAACAATATAGGGGTGCCCTGATTCCAACTATTCCGCCATGTCAAAAACCCCTCAGCCAAAGGGGATGGTACTGCCGGACACCCAGCCATGGACCACCCCATAAAGCCCTCCGGGATACAAAGGGCATTTTACTACGCCTGCCTTTCGAAGCCTCCGAACTCTAGGTAAAAGTGGCGTATAGACACTAAACCGTACACCTTGAACCTGCCCACAGTTCTTCGCCGGCTTTTGCACTAGCAAAATCTTCGGTTCAGGGGTTTACTGACGGCTTGTGCTGTATGGCTGAAAATTTAGAGTTTAGGGGCCTTGTCTTGCTGTGCAGCGGGCCCGAAGAGTTGAGGATCTAAGGATCAAGGCTTGCAGCTGAATGTTTTTTCGTTGGGTTCAGCGCATGCAAATCGAAAAAGTCATGGCGAAAGGTTGACCTTAAACCCTAAACCCCCTTAAACCCTAAACCCGTAAAGCCGAAACCCCTGAAGCTTAAAACCCACCCTAAACTCCTAATCCCTAGACCCTAAACCCCTAAACCCTAGACCCTAAACCCCTAAACCCTAGACCCTAAACCCCTAAACCCTAGACCCTAAACCCCTAAACCCTAGACCCCAAACCCCTAAACCCTAGACCTCACCCGAGCCCGGCCCAACATTGCTGCCTTTGCCGTATCCGGCTGACGGATGACTGCTGCTGCCCACGCCTCCATGGTCTAAGGTGTATAGTGTATTGGGGCAGTAGAGGGTGTTTGTGACAGTAGGGACGACAAGGGTACTGTAGGGGCCTTAATAATTAGAGTAGGGCGTTTTGGGGGCTCCTTATTATAACTACAGCATAATATACCCCCCCAGTGTTAACAAGCTCAACTGTCTTCTTGCAGCGGCGTCTGTGCTGCCGCCAATTATAGTATCCTTAAGGGAGGGGGCTCCAAGGGGGGTATATAGCCTAGTGATCCCTAACTCTCCCTGGTACTCCCTAAGGTTCCCCTAAGGATTCCTTGTACCCTCCCCCATTGAACCACCCCCCCTTAAGGATCCTATAAGCCAAGCTGTGCATAGCCTCAAGATCCAATAGTCGATCGGCGGACCGGTCCACAGTCCCTCGGGCGGCATGCCCGGGTCCTCCAATATCCCTTAAGGGTTCCTTTAAGGGTTCCTTTAAGGGTTCCTGTAAGGGATCTATAGGGCTTAGGGCTTAGGGGAGTCTAATATCCCTTAAGTAAGGAATATTCCTTAAATCATATTAGGGATCCTACAATAATTTAAGGAATATTCCTTAATTAAGGGATATTGGAGTCTCTGGGTGGTCTCGGACTATCAGTCCCATCATCAGCCAACACACGCGCAGTGAACGCGAGAACCTCCCTTCCGGAAGGCATTGTGCACATACTCGTCGTCCTTGGTGATGCCATGCTCCCGGATGAGGATTGATGAAGTGTAGGGCCTTTGACGTCAATACCCAGCATCCAAAACTGGAGTGAACACAAAGACACACAAGCTATAAACCTGTCGAATCACGGCTGTCGCAGGGACAGGGAGGAATTTTGGGTATACAGGAAAGTACAGGGGCCTGAAAATGTGGAATAAGGTGCTCATTGATTGCTAAAGTACAAACTATACACAGGAAGCTGTGACTGTGACACTGGGACTGGAGATAGTTTAGGGCTTCGGCTGTCTGTGTAGGGTTTACTATATCCCGAAAGTCCTGAATTCGGAACCGTACACCTAAAGCAGCAAGTGGGCCCCAAAAGAACACAGGAACAAAGAGTAATAAAAAGGCGCCTAATGATCATATGAGGAGTCTACATGATCGCCTCATCGTCAAACTTGCTCCCCTCTGCAGCAACATAATCAATCTTCAGGGCATAACACAGGCTTCATACTATCCCCATACCCAAAACCCTAAAACCCGAGGGGGGGAAAATCAACACAACAAGAAACCACATCCTAAAGCCAAGGCCTAAACAGGGTTACCCACTGCGCACCTAAATCTGAAGTCTGGGCTTTTCTTGGGGTGGGTCATGCTGATCATCCGGGTGGTACTTGGAGGCCCGGGGGACTTAGTAAGTCGGTTATAAGTAGGGTTATAATTGGGGTATCTCCATTTAGGGTACTTAGAACTCTACTTATAACTAAGTCTTCTGGGCCTCCAAGTGGCCCTGGTACTTGGGCTTTGTTTGAAGTGACTGACGTTGTTGTCCACTTGTTGGGCTTGGGAATGGGGGTTTCTGAATGCCTCGGGGTGTCACCGTTTTGATCTCGGCACCGGGGATTCTCAGCCCGGGGGGGTGGGGGGAGAAACACGTGAACGTAAAGGGAAGTCCAGAAAGTTGGAATATGGTTTCAGAGTAGGATACCCTATAATTTACCATAAAGGGTTTAAGACAATCATATTCCAACTTTCTGGCTTTTACTTTAACACTCAAAGTGTGCGCTCGTCGAGGAAGAGGAAACCCTGACAGCCTAAACTGTACCAATGTGTTGACAATCCGAAACCTAGACCCTACTGTTGATGGACAAAATCCTGCATTACCCTTTATAAGGAATACACCATAGTTCCCATGGTTTCGGGCCCTTAGGGTCATGCAGGATTTTGTCCATCAACACTAGTTCCGTGGTAGACGTTAACTAACCAAGATGATTCCGTTCTCTTGTTGCTCAAATCTGAACCCTAGCAACAATTATATTTTTAGCTGTTTCTTAGGGATTGTAATAACCAAAAATTAAAAACTATTTCTAAGTACCCCTAAGTCTCTTGTTGCTCAAATCTGACGTGGAAGCTCAGCAACCCCAAATCTCCTAACCCCAACACAGAAGAACATCCACTGACAACTAAGACGAGTAGACCTGGATTCAGAGGGGAAAAGGAGGGACCCTTAATGGGGACCCCTACCCTATAATGGGTTATATAATGGGTATATAATAGCTATATTAAGGGTATATACCTATGGGTCCATATTAAGGGTCCCTCCTTTTACCGTTGGATGGATACTACCTGGCGGCCTACAAAGCTAACAACTCAGACAGTGTCGGACTGCAAGGATACCTTCAGACGAACTAAAACCTCAACCCTGAAAGCCCCACAAGACCCATAAGCCCTAGGCCTTAAACCCTAAGCTAAATCATGAACTCCACAGGTCCTATACCTCAAATCCTAAACCGCATCAGCTCTACACCGTGAACCTAAACAAGAGCTCAAACTTTACGGGGCCATCTTACAGACACGCCTGGAGCGGGCGCAGGATCCGGCTGAGGTTCTGCAGAACCTTCGAAGGACTTTACAGCGAGGTTTAAAGGCTTCTCTCAGTCAAGCTCCCGTCTTAAACAAAGCATTCTAAAAGAGTTTTAGAAGGCTTCGAATAGCGGCTTGGGGCTAGTGTTTCGGGCTGGGACGTTTAGCTTGCAATACGAGGAATTTAAACCATGTCAGCTCTAAACGATGCCCCCCTCAACAAACAAAAACACGCCAGATTTACAAAGGAGGGAACCCGTGGACTCCAATATCCCTTGCTTAAGGAATACCTAGGGTTCCTTTTAAGGGATCTATATAGGGCTTAGGATTTAAGGGATTCCAATATCCCTTACTTAAGGAAAAATTATTCCTCAAATCCTATCAGGGATCCTACTATCATTTAAGGTATATTCCTTCACTAGGGGATATTTTCAGTCTCTGGGGAACGACCGCTGCCTGCTTCTCTTGCTGTCCGCGCGTGACGCCGCGGCTCGGGTGCAAGATCCGGCTCCGGCATGGGAGGCTTCTCGACCTGAGGAACTCCCGAATATACCTCACTGATGAATTATAGGAGGATTCTTCATAGGATTTAATGAACATTCCTTAAGTCAGGGATAATTAAATCCCCCTAAACCCTAAACCCTGTTGTTATCCAGTTTTATGGTTAGGATCCTATAATAGAGATTTTGGTTAACCAAAAGAAACAGGAGCTACAACCGAGACTATAGGTATACTGGGCGAAGGCCGAGCGGCCGAGCTTCGACGATATCAAGGGCTTACACAGCTTTGAGACAGTTTTGTCGGGTTAGGGCTCAGGGCTCAGATTTTGGGTTTTGAACCAACTGTGCTGTTTCTTGGCTCATCAACAGTAGCAACAAGCTCCCTAAGGCAATGCCTCGAAAGCAACCGCTACACAAGCCCTTGACTATCATGGGCTGCTCTCCGATGCCCCGTAAACGATAGTAAGGCCTGAAACACAAAAGTAACACTTGTGGTTTGGCTTTTGTCTCCAGTTTTGCTCTTGTCGCTTATGGGGCTCACAGAATATATCCTGCTCCTCTTGACGACAACGGTGCGCTTGTGGTTCCGGAGGCAGAAGTAGTGGGGTTCATAGACTTTGAGATTTCAGGCTTAGGGGTTACACAGCCGCTACACCCCCTGTCCAGCAATAGTTTTGTGGTTTGGGGGCCCGCAATATCATACATTATGCAGTGCTCATCTCCGTGATACCGAAACCAGGCGATTCAACGACCAGGCCAACAAGAAGTTCAAGTTCTCGGCGTACGGGCGTGGACAGTTCTATCACGTTCTCCGGCTGGCTAGGCGAGAAAGACTCTTAGGGTATTCTGAAAACCTACATGAAGGCAAAAGCTGTCAAACCCAAAGCGATGTACCCCTAAACCCAATTCCAAAACTCAGAGCCTAAACCTCTATGTACACCCTACCAGCACCTATAATATGTAATGCTAGACAATAACAGCGTGCACGATGCAATATCTTTTGCATAACACGTAACTCCAACTTACGAGACCATGCAAGATAAAGAAATGCTATAGGCAATATATAGTATACCACCTAAACCTCTAATTTACATAGTAATATCTTTGTATAGCATGTAACTCTAACTTTCCTCAAATTACTGTATTATACAACAAAACAAATGAAATAGGTATTATTAGTAAATAACATATAACTCTAACTTCCCTAAGCCTGAAACCCTAAATCCAAAGCCCTAAGCCCTAAACCCTAACTCAAACTCTAACTTTCATCTCCCCGCCTTCGCCGGCTCTGCCTCTGGAGCTGGACGCCGTCGCCAACCTCGGGGCAGGGGCACTATTGGCTCCACCGGCAGGAGGGTTCCCAGAGAGCCCAATGACCCTTAATCAAGGAATATACCTTACATTTGGGCTCCATTAAGGGCTTAAGATTCCGCTGGGCTGTTTGTAGGGTTTAAGTTTATGACCTCTTAGCTAAAGCTATAATCCTTAATTAGCCTTGATTAGGGGGTATCGGGTTCCTTGAGGACCTAATGGCCCTGAATACTAGGGGCCCTATACCCTGATACTATGAACCCCTATTTGGTAGATGAACCTTATGCCCTTTTAGGGTTCAGTTCGATTTTAAGGAGTGTTGTAGTAGGGCTACTCGTTTGTTTGAGTATAGTAGATGACTGAACACCATGAATGTAGGAAGGCGATTGAGGAAATTCCTGATGCTTACTACGGCATGGATACTTCTGTGTTGGTGCTTCAAAATCAATGAATTGAGGATGAGTTTTCTATACTGAACTTAGAACCCTAGCAAAAATTATAATTCTAGCTGTTTCTTAGGGATTATAATCACCAAAAATTCTAAGTTATTTCTAAGTACCCCTAAGTGCTCGGGGCTGCAAGCCGGGCTTCTGCTTTCCGGCTTTGCAAGTTCGAGGCTGAACAAGGCAAGCTTCGTGTATTAGGGTTTACCTGGACCCTACGGAACCTACCTTTTTCCTAATCTGATTTCGTTATATAAGTCCTTAAAAAGGTAGGTTCCTTAGGGTCCAGGTAGGGTTTAGTCTTTTACCTAATTTAATTAATAAAACATAAACGGAATGAAAGAAGAGAATGAAGTGCGTGGTTCTATTATCTAGGGTTTAGGAAGCTTGGGGTTTAGTTCCCATCATCTATCCCTACCAGTTTTCATGAACCACTGGCCACTGTTCCCTTGGACTTCCTACTGTCATGTACAACCACCGACAGCTAGAGACGCCGAAGCATATCATTATGGTCGTCGTATTTCCGGGTGCATGCACAGTACAGACACAGCCTGGAGCGTAGCCAGCAACAAGAAGTCTTGGTGTCGAAAGTCCGCCCAAAACAAGCTAGAACAATCCAAAAACCTTAACCTGCGGGGAATCGGGGTTGAAGGGCTTAGATCAACTCGAGAAAGACATGTGTAAGTCTGGGCACAGAATCAGTGTTGATTCCTCCATCCGTCTGCACCTCCGCAGCCAGCGGAGGGCTTGCACTGCGCAAGAAGCGTACCGCCGCCACGTCACTCCCTGTGTTTCCATCAGGGAGCTCTAGGTAGACGACGCTGCCTGAGGCGAGTTCATCCTGATGGTCAAGATAGTCTGCCACTGCCCCGCCGAGCGGGCCAGCGTATATGCCGTTTGCGACCTGAATTAACCAGTTGACCTCCAGGTTCGGATCTTGTGCGATCAGCGTGGTGTGAAAGTTTGCCCAGATAACTGTCCACAGATAACTGTAGTTCACGGGACTGGCAGTTGCCAGCCCTAATCCTGTCAAGATCTGGTTGAAGGAGGAGTTGACTTTCACTCTTGGCATCGTCACGGCGCAGCCCACAGCCAATCGTGAGTCCAAAGTCGCGTACTGAGGATATGCAGTTGCAAACGTACGAACATATTCAGCAGTGTCTCATGATATGTGGCGGAAACAGTTCACTCGCTCTAAGACTCTGCGGGTTTAACGGTCTGGGGTTGCATTCAAGCTGCTGTAGGTGACCTCCTCTTCGTCCAAGACCTGTCCGAGGCTAGAAAGGAAGCTCCCTACTCAAACTTGAGACGACCTGTAGGGCTCAGGTGAAAATGCGTGCAGTCCAAACGCAGACAACCTCCTCTAGCTATCCGTAGACATGCCTGGTCGTAAACACATGAACCAACCGCCCTCGAAGCCCTCAACCATGTGCCGTGAATCATGAAAGTTTATAAAGGGCCATCGTAATCAATGACACCGTGCAACATCTGGACATGCAACGCCACAACTGCTGTAAACTTTAAATTTCAAGCAGTGAAGTTCGCTCGTAGGTTTGACATGCTTAGGCCTAGGCCACACAAAGATGAACAATACTTTTTATCGAGCGTGACCTAGGCCACGACTCATGAGGTTCTGCTAGACCCGCCAACTACCCTTTTATTTACCCTCAATACACTATTGGGAGGGTCCTGGTTTTTGACCCTAAACCCTAAACCCTAGACCCTAAACCCTAAACCATAAACCCTAAACTCTAGACCCTAAACCATAAACACTAAACCCTAGACCCTAAACCATAAACCCTAAACCCTAGGCCCTAAACCCTGAACCCTAAACCCTAGACCCTAAACCATAAAACCCTAGACCCTAGGCCCTAGACCCTAAATCCTAAACCCTACTTTGGGTCGCAGGAACGAGGTCTGCAGTGCAGGCCCGGGGCCCTGGACCACTTCCACGTCAAAGACTTAAAGGGTACTTTTAGGGTTCCTTTAAGGGTTTGGGGTTTAGGGTTCCTTTAAAGGGTACTATAAGGGTTCCTCTAAGGGATCTACAATGGGTTCCTTTAAGGGTTCTATAAGGGCTCCTTAAAGGGATCTATGCATTTAGGGTTCCTTTAAAAGGGTACTGTAAGGGTCCCTTTAAGGGATCTATGTTAGAAAGGGGCGCCCACCCTGTAATAGTGGTATAATAGGAATATAATAGGGTGCTAACATAATCCTTATAGTCACTATTACAGGGTGGGGGCAGCTTCTAATCTATGCATTTTAGGGGTTTGGGGTTTTAGGGTTTAAGGCTTTCCTGAGAGCGGTCGTTCAAGGGTTTGGGGACTCAATAATTAGAATAGGGCTCCTTAAATGGGTTCCTTGAAGGGGTCTGTACGGGATCTATACTAGGGTTCTATGATATAGGGGCCTTAATAGTTAGAATAGGGTTTTGGGGCCCATTATACTTTAATCATAAGAAGGAACCCCCAAAACAAGATAGGTATTTAGTTAGGCCTCTATACTCAATCCTTATAATAACAGAAAGGACTGTTGTGGCGTGTATACATAAGCAGTTTTTACAGGTTCAAGAGTTTTTACAGGTTCAAGAGTAGCAGTACCAGCCACAACAGTCCCGTTTGAAGTAAGCGACTTACTTTACTAGCTACACCAGACCGGTTCTAAAACAAAGCCCGTGCTCTAAAACTAGGTCTGTCTATTGTTCTGCACGATCAACAACAAAGTAAGAAGTTACAAGCCTTGCTGTTTTATGGAGTAATTTCAGAAACCAAAAAAACCAAAAAAAACAAAAAAAACAAAAACCAAAAAAAACAAAATAACCAACCCCATACCTCCGGAGCCGCCCGGTGATATGGGGTCGGTTCTTTTGTTTTTTTTGGTTTTTTGTTTTTGTGTTTTTTTTGTTTTTTTTTTGTTTTTTTTGGTTTTTTTCGCTTCTGCACAGGTACGCGCCTCAGCCGAGCGCACTTGCCTCCTTGGCATCTGGTGTTCTAGAAGGGTTCGCAGTTCGTGGTTCTTGTCACGACGGCGACGCCACTGATTCCCGCCACGCGTCCTAGATGTATCACCCAGCAGAAGTTCGTCAATGTATGCACGCCGCGACACCAGCAAAACGTCTCTTGCACTTGCTCATGATGCTCATGTTGCTGCGTTGCTCCAAGTTTGTATTGTGAGATCTGTCATTGATGTCTTGTCCTAGCAGCAACCTTTCTTCATCAAGCGTATCATTCCCGCACTTTCCTGTCCTGCTTTCTGCATCATGGCACGTGCGGCAGAGGACTTGTCTTATGAGGACCTGCAGAAGACGGTAGACCCTATGGTCTGCAGGCCGGTGACGTCTCCAGCAATCCTGCACTTGCCTGCAGGCATCTTCACACCAATGACTCTTCCGCTTCAGGAGATGGGTCCTTCGGATAACCCCTCCATCCATGTGTTCGATGTGATCCCTAGCCACGCAGAAACCATCGACTTCCGTGACCTGGAAGCGAAGTACAAGTTAGCCATACTCAACCTCGACCTGAGTCTTCTTCCCGCACCGTTTTGTCCACGACAGTCTGTCCCAAAGGATACCAAATTGCAGATCTTCATCGTTCCCACTTCGGATGAGAAACACTACATCATCAAGCATTTCGTCTTCGCCAGCAAGTGCAAAGCCTGCTTCTTCTTGGCCTCCGTATACGGCAAGGCTCACATCTACAGATGGCGGGCGGCAAATCCCAAGGTAGGCAAAAAGATCCTCCAATACACCCTTGAGAACTTGGGGTGCTATCAATTCAAAGTCTTTGACCTCCAAACCTTCTCTGCCGCGAAGAATACCAATACCCGCTTTGAGGACAAGACGGACGAGGAGGTGGATGCGGGGTTTGACTACATTGCCACGGAAGGCCCTCGTTCCTCTAGCGAAATGCAACAGTTGAGGTGGATGACGAAAGCAATCAAGAATACAAGCTCTCCAATCTTCAACTGGCCGAACAGTCTCGTTGAGAAAGCCCTTCGCAATCTCGCTACTGACGGAGCCTTGGCTAAAAAGATTGAGGAGTGGCCTAGTCCATTCACGAGCACCTTCTACCATACTTGGGTTCTGGACATCTTCGAAAAGGTGTGGGATTTCGATACCTCTGCCCTGGTACTTCTCGGTGAAGCTGGAGCTGGGAAGTCGCCTTTGGGGCGCAGTGTCTTGATGGCTCAGGTGCGACACAATCAGATCCGCTTCAGCAGTCGCCAAAAACCTTGCATCAGATGTACCCCTGAAATCGATTTCCTTCGTGGTGAGCAGGGACATGTCGGCATGGGGGATTTCTTGGACGACACGACCATCAAGTGGCTCTCAAACAAGATGTTGAAGTCCTTGCTGGACGTGGGTCTATATGAGGCCATGTCATGGGCACGCTGGGGTGCTGTGAAATGGGTACAGAATCAGCCTCGAGCCGTCGCTGACAATACTTTCGATGAGGACTACAAGGTCAAAACAGAGAGCTTCTTGCCCAGTGTCCCCCACGAGGAGTTCTCCAATATCATCAAGCCTGCATTCGGTCCTGACATCACCAAAGCCCACATGAATGCAATCTTCAAGCGAAGCGTCTTCGTGGTAAACACAGACACGCACATCTACTACAGAAAGGCTGGCATCAATCAAGATCGCATTCCTCGTATCGAAATTCCAAATGCGGAGTATATGACGGATGCGGGCAAAGCCTTGTACGGTGTCTTCAAGGATGGTGGTCGTCTTCTACCTCCCGACTTCAACGCCCAGGTGCGTCGGGAGCAGGAATGGGTGTCGAAACTTGTTGAGAAACGCCAACAGGAGCGCCGTCCAGACCATCAGAAACGCTTGCAAGTTCGTGAGGCTCTGTTCGGCCGCGAACCTACCTCATCGGAGCCTCTCCACCGGCGCATCAAGAGGGAACAAGCGGGGGCTCACGCAGAAGCGGTGAGCAAGAAGGCTAGGACATGGGCCACGGAGCTGAAAGCTTCCAAGTCCGTCATCGACCTGGACACGCCGCCACGCCGTTCTTCTGAGCCGGCAAGGCTTGTGCATGTTCCCAACCCAGATTTCGCAAACGACTCCGAGGAGATGGACGTGGTGTCGGAGGAAGAGAATGATCCGCTGGGTTTGGGCATGCACATGGACTGAAGCGCACTTGCTAGGGCTAGATGCTCAGTTTTGCAACCCGCGTAGCTTTCCGATGTTCTTGGTGCTCCCTGCAGTTGCTCGTGGTGATCACCGTAACTATCCATGCTGTTACCATCCTCCGTAATGGTTTCGCATGCTACTTATCTGTCTTCGCAGAACTGCTTTGGAGCACGCACGCAGACCCCATCATGACTTCGCCGCACAAGAAAAAGGTCATGCATTGCACTGCTATATCTCTTGCTGTTGTTGAGATCTTTCGGTGCTGCGCAATGGACTCTTTGCTCATGATGCATGCTTTCGTCGAGTACACTCAGCACGTGCCTCATATCTGTGCTGTAGCGAGCTTCTCAAGTATACAGGTTTGCAGCTTTCGTCAACGACCTCGCTTCCCATGCCGCTCCTCCCAAGCAAACTACGAACGTACAAATACCCGGGTCGGAAATGTCCCGTCTGCTCTGGTAATCTGTACTTCTCCAAGGCAACGAACAGCTTCGCATCGGCGACTTGCCTTGACAGTGAAACGCTTACACTGGTGCGGTCGCAGGCCTCACGATGCAATAGCTGTGGTAGTGCACTTCGTCACAACTTCGTCTGGTTGGGTGGCCAGAAGATCAACTGTATGACCTTTCACCAGATGCAGAGAGCAGGTGTCTACTTCGTGACCCAGAAGACGTGCTTCACCATGAAGTACCTGCATCTGTGCTACCTCCGCCTACTCCGTGCCAAGACCTCCCCTGGACAAGAAGCCGCTGTTCGTCTCCTGGCAGATTCGCACCACCCGCTACAGTTTTGGCAAGAACATTCCTTGCGCGATAATCTCCTGCACGCCCTCGAGGGCTTCGCCGTGGCCAAGAATGAGCCGGATAAGGTCATAGAGTTTAACCTTGAGTACCCCGCGAAGTCCATCGTGAACATGTCCGGTGCGTCGTCCCACGTCCATGTCTTCGAGCCGCCCACGTCCGTTACCGCGGTCTGCTGCGACGGCAACTTCGGAGTTCATCGTGCTCTGCTTTCAGGAGTGGACCCTCCCAGGTCTGTGAGACTGAAAGGCAAGCCACGCAAGCTCATTGGTGATTTCACACGCACATGCTCCTGCAAACAGAAGGACGCTGTACGTCAGGTGCTACCCGATCGGACTGCTGGATGGCAATTTGTCTTGGACCCTTCCTCTCAACGTCTTCTTGGGGCTTGCGAACATCTCGTAAATGAACGGTCGTCCGACAAAGTTCGACTCCTGCAAGCCGTCCTCGATATGCCAAACATGAAGGTTGACCTCATTATCCATGATGATGCCTGCCACTTGGAGGAGTCCGTTTCCTGCTTTCGTTGCTTTACATTGCTTTTGCTTTGCTGGTTCTGCTAGTTGTTGTGTCTACTACAACTTCATGCGCAGGAGTTTATCAAGAAGCACAAGGCATCTGGCTTCCAGGATGTCAAATACTACATCATCGACAAGTTTCACCGGCCGAATCATACCTGCAGTAAAAGAAAACTCACTAGGGCCGAAGACCGCCGTGCCCGCGACACGCGTACCAACACCGCGGAAATCTTTAATGCGTGGATTCGCCCCCTGAACTTTTTTCTGAACAGCCTGCGACCCCACAGTCACAAATTTTGGGTACTGGAGGCATGCAAGTTCTTTAACCTCCATGGTCGGGCGCAGCACGGAGTGCTGACTCGACGAACGACTGCCAAATCACGCAGTGTTCACAAGAGGCCCAGCGCGAAGCGCCTGAAGCGATGACGACAATAGGCCGCGACCTTATTGCTCAGGGACAGCAAAAGAAACACTGTTGCTGCATGCCGTGCTTCTGATGAGCAGCGTGACTACATGCACAGTCTTACCGTCTTACCTATGCTCGCTTCAGCCGCCTCTCAGACACACGTAGCCTTTCTGTAGGTTGTAGCTTTCTTCGTACTCGCGATGCCGTACTCGGTGGTGTCCGTTTCAGGCCACATGTCCCGCAAGGGCGGTGGCAAGTTCACCCTGGACTTGGGTGTGAGCGCTGCGGACTCAACCCCGGACCGCGAACCTCCGGCAGCTAAGACGTTGCACCAGCAGCTGCAGGATGGAAGCCTCCCGGCACATCCGTCCAAAGCGGCTATGACTGTTCGTAATCTACAGACCCAGATCGCTAACATCAAGCGCAGCGTGGGTTTGGGGTCGAATAGCTGGTCCGATGAAGCTGAGGAGGCCCTTAAGACTTGGCTACGTCGCCCTAAACTGTCTTCGGCTTCTTCCTCCATTTCCGGGGACCGCGACAGTGGGTCAAGTCTCAAACGTAAGATGCTCGTGATGGCCCAGACGATCGACGACCTCGAAGGCGTAGTGGCTCGCGCCCAGTGGGATGCAGAAAAGCACGAAGAGACCGTGACTGAGCTCAAGAAGCTCAAGGCTATTCTCAAAGAGAACGGCCTTCAGCATCTGTATGAGGAAGCCTCATGAGCATCTGCCGCGTTGTTTTTTCATGTTATATGTACACATGCATCCGCATAGTTTTCCATGTCGCGTGTGGTGGCACAGAGATCCGCTGCATCAGAGGTAGCAAAGAAGAAGGAACCCATGCTTATCTTCTGCTTATCTTCCCACGCCACAACAGTCCCCTCTCTATAATAATTACCCCTTGCAGGAACCCTAGGAACCCTAGGTGCTCCTAAGGCCCCCAGAAAGTCATAATAAGGAACCCCCCAAAATGAGATAGGTAGTTATTTCGGCCCCTACATTGGACCTCGAAGGCCTGAACCGCATAGACAAGACCCG
Source organism: Symbiodinium sp. CCMP2592 (assembly GCA_905221615.1). Lineage (NCBI taxonomy): Eukaryota > Dinophyceae > Suessiales > Symbiodiniaceae > Symbiodinium > Symbiodinium sp. CCMP2592. The sequence goes on from CAJNDT010002558.1 coordinate 637,908, forward strand.
AAGCTATAACTGCTTTTAAACGCGCGAAGTCCGAAAATGGCAATCCGCTGGTCTAACCTAAGGAACCTACCTTTCTTAAGGTTCCCTAATATGACCTCTTGATATAAGTCCTTAAAAAATAGGTTACTTGGGGTGAAGGAAATGCTTGAAAACACCGAAGGACCGAAAGCCTGCCAAATAGCTCAAAATGGGTCCGATTGCAAACGCAACTCTGAAACCTCGCCTTGCGCAGATCCTCGCTGACATATTCTCGGAGGACATTGCCTTCCTTCCTCAAGTTTTCAAGAAGACGAACTTACTTGTCGGGTATCATGGGGAACTGAAGGTTAACCTTTTTGGCTATATGTATAGGGATTATACAGGGACTATACTACCCAAAAAAGGTTGAAGGCTACCTACTCGAAGACTAGGCGAATATTCCGGACAATTAAGCTTTTTACGGCTTCCAGGGTTCTGGAGTCACAGGAGTTTAAGATTCCGTCCAGATCCACTCCAGATTAGCTACTATTTGCTTAAGAAACACACAAAAAAATAAAAATAATAATCCCTATATTACCCCCATAAGGAATGCATTTTTTTTTTAATTTTTTGTGGGTTTCTTAAGCAAATAGTAGATTGGGGTACTATAAGGGTTCCTTTAAGGGATCCTTTAAGGGTTCCTTTAAGGGATCTATAGGGTGCAGGGTTTAGGGTTTAGGGTTATAAGGAATATAGGGATTATTATTTTTTTAATTTTTTTGGTGCTTCTTAAGCAAATAGTAGTTAAGATTGGGTCCAGATCCACTCCAGATTAGGGGCACAGGCTGTAGCATCAAGGCTTGAGAGTTGCTGAGGCGGAGGAAGCTGTCATCTTGGGACCACAGTGATTACTTAAAGGCTCCTGGGACTTAGTAAGTAGGTTATAAGTAGGTTATAATTAGGATAACCCCACTTAGGGGACTTATAACCCCAGTTATAACCTACTTACTAAGTCCCATGATCCTGTAAGTACCTTAAGGACCAAATGACCTTTAAAAGAAGGGACCCTACAAAATTATGCTATGAATCACTAGAAGGTATATGAACTCTAAACCCTTTTAGGGTTCTTTTCGTCCCTAGGGCAAGGGCATCCGCATCTTCGAATCATCGGCGGCTTTCCGGGCGCTAAACTGCACAATACACCGGCTTCAACAGCGACCCTTGGGTTTCCTGTGATGCGACTGCTTCGGGGTTCTGAAGACTACTACATTGCTACATACTGCTGCCCAAAGGATCTCGGATCACGGGACCTAGTAAGTAGGATGTAAGTGGGGTTATAAGTCCTCCAAGTGGGCATCCTAATTATAACCTTGTTTATTAAGTCCCGTGAGCCTTCAAGTAGTGTTGATCATAGATCCGATGCTATAGCCAAACCCAGCCAGGCTTTTTGAGTTGGCCTCATAGTGCCCCGACACTTTTAAATTTTAAATATATACATATATATATACATACATTAATATATATATATATATATATAGATATATAAAAATAAGTTTAAGTATGTAAATAATATATATATATATATATATATATATATATATATATATATATATATACGTATGTATAAGTATAAGTATATGTATATGTATATGTATATGCATATGTAAATAAATAAATAAATAAATATATATATATATATATATATATATATATATATATATATTATACAACCTCGAAGCTCTGCACCCCCAAGAACTTGACACAGGCATGTAGAAGCCAGAAGAACTAGATTGTTTGGTTCCGGTGGGTAGATCTCACAGTTTACCCTCTATTTTACCGTTACAAGTACGCAGGGACAGTATCTTCAAGCTGAAACCCAGTCCCGAAGCTTGAACCCTGGGCAGTTGAGTTTGTCATGCCAGAAGTCGGAATGGGATCCCTCAAACCTGAAAGGCCTAAATACGAACCCGGAGCCCCCCTTGTCCTCGAGTCACATTCCCTTGAACACGCACATCTCTCAGTCTTTGTAACAGTACTTCGCCTCGAAAAGTTGTCAATTCGGAAAACCTTCATCACTGACCTCTAAAACCCGAGACTTGCAAGAGAACCATAATCGACAGAATACTTTGATACCCCTGAAGGTCTTTTTATGCCAAAATCAGAAACAATTCCCAAGACCCCTAATAGGAGTAATCCTAAACCCTGAGCCCCGTTTTGAGCCCAAAACCCTAAACCCCTAAACCCCATTATAGTTCCCTTATTGCCCTTTAAAGAATCCTTACAGGAACCCCGAAACCTAGCACACCCTTTAAAGGAACCCCAAACCCTAAACCGTCCACTGCATCAGCACCCGAGGCCCAGTCTCATATCTGCGTGGTGCTGGCTGCGCGGCCTACTTAGAGGAGCATGGGACTCAGTAGGGTTCCTTTAAGGGCTCCTTTAAGGGTTTCTTCTAGGGTTCCTTTAGGCCCGGGTTTCGGGTTTAGGGATCTATCATTACGGGTTCTAGAAGGGGATACGGGGGAGTTTAGGTTACTGAGAGGATCATGGGACTTAGTAAGTAGGTCATAAGGTCATAAACGGGGTTATAAGTCCCCTAAGTGGGGTTATCGTAATTATATTGTAGGCACCTCACTTAATTACTAAGCCTCATGAGCCTTTAAGTAGTACCAGGTTCACCAAACTAAGAGGTGCCATAAGCCTTCTTCACACCTAGACCCTAGAGAACCTGCCTGCCGTTCAGAGCTCCTTGTTAGGCTTTCTTTATAATTGAAATGATACTTTGAAGGTAGCGATGCAAAGGTGCGAAGAGTTCTTATGAGAATAGGTGGAGGTTTGGGCTACATTGGGGTTTAGAGTAGTTTCGCCCAGGGTTTGCAGCATGAATGGCTTAGCACTTATAATATCCATATTATGGCTTTGGCTTCAGACTTGCTGTGTTGTCCGTTTTTCAGGGTCAAGCACCCCCGAAACCCGAACCCTCAAATCCTGACATCTTAAACCCTGCACTCCAAACGCCGCAGAATGCTAAAACCGCACAAGCCCCAACCTTACTGCAATCCCTAAATCCACAAACCGTGGTCGAACCCTCGTAAAATCTTACTTGACCTTTGTATAACACTGAAGCAAACCTTTGGAGACCCTGCTTGTGAAGCCGAACATGAAAATGCAGTTGCACCGGTCGAAGTGCAGAAGGAGTCAACCCACCCATATATGGCACAACATATGAACAAAAGATGTTTACAAACAGCCAAGCACAGGTCGGTATGTGTTTCCGACTTGTGAAATATGCCAACAAAAAGTACAAGTAATCGCTTATACCCACACTTTACACATCGGTTTGTTCAACATACCTGTACCAAACGCCCCAGAAACACCTATACCCTAAACCCCAAGCCCGAAACACTTATGTAAGACCCCTGAAAGACTCCCAAAACACCTACTGTAGAACCAACCTTTACACATAAACAGCGCAAGACACTCAAGTCCTAACGCCCTAAATCCGAAAACTCAAAACCCAAAACCCCTTACCTAGACCCCCAAAAGTAGGTAACATAATGGCCAAAAGCCTATAAAAGGCTATTCTTCTACATACTTTTGGGGTCCAGGTAATCCTAAAACCCTAGAAAGCAGGCTCTAAAGCCACTACAAGTCTTTATGTAACGTCTACAAGCCAAGTAACACTGCGAACCTACGAACAACAATTTACAACACGCTTCCTTTTAAAATCCTTTGCAGTTCTATAAACCCCTCTGCCGGTTTAGGCTTTAGGGTTTTAAAGCCCTGCAAAAGCTGTCAAGCCCTTAACCATAGACTAAGAGGTCCCAACAGCCCTAAACCCTCAACTATCAGACCCCCAGCCCTTACCTGTAGCCGAAAAAACCTACTTTTTTAGGGTGCCTTATTATGGCTTCTACATATATTGCCTCAAAAAGGTAGGTCTTGTGGGCCACAAGCAACCCTAAACCATCAGCCCTCAATGCCCTAAACCTTGCTTAAGCAAGCCCCTAAACCCTAAAACCTTAAACCCTAAACCCTTTAAACAAACCTTATAGTAGCCCATACAGATCCCTTTAAAGGAACCCTACTTACTATGTCCTACATTAAACTCAAGCAACCCTAAACTATCGGATCCCCAACCTCTAACAAAACCCTAAACTAAACCCCTAAACCCTGAACTCCCTGAGTCCTAAACTCCTTGTCCTCCCCGAACCCCAAAAAAGCCGCTGAAACCCTAAACCCAAAACCCCTAAGCCTTTTATAGATCCCCTTAAAGGAACCCTATACTGACTAAGTCCCACATGTAAACCCCCAACAAAACCTAAACCCTAAACCCCTAAACCCTCTAAACCCTATGGGTTCCTTTTATTAAAAAAACCCTTAAAGGAACCCCCCCCAAAATCCCCAAACAAAAACCCTGGGCCCTTAAAGGAAGGCTACTTACTACGGTTGATGATATAAATCCTGCATTACTTTAAGGACCCTAAACCATGGGAATTATGGTATATTCCTTACTAGGGTAATGCAGGATTTATATCATCAACCGTATGTCCTATCTTAAACGCCCAAAAAACCCCTTATAGCAGCTCTTATAGATCCCTTTGAAAGGAACCCTGAAAGGAACCCTATACTCAAACCCTAAACCCCTAAACCCTAAACCCCTAATTAAACCCCTAAGCCCCAAACCCTAAATAAAATTCCACCCCCCCCTCACACAAAAAAAAAACCTTGTAGTAGCCCTTATAGATCCCTTAACCCTACTCACTATGACCTAAATTAAACCCCAACCCTAAACCCTAAAACCCCCTTATAGTAGCCCTTACAGATCCCTTTAAAGGAACCCTACTTATTAAATCCACAAAAAACCCCGCGGCCTCCCGGGGCTCCGGGAGCTTTTGCCCGGCGGCCGCCTTGCTCGGAGGCTTTTCCTTCGTCGGCCTCGGCTTCGCAAAGCGCTATTTTGCTTGCGTGGCGGTTCCTTTAAGGGTTCCTTTAAGGGTTTTCGGCTTCTGAAAGCTTCGGTTTTGGGAGGGTTAGAAGTTTAGGGGTTAGGGTTTCGGGGTTTAAAGGGTTTAGGGTTTAGGGGTTTAGGGGTTTAGGGGTTTGGGGGTTTAGGGGTTTAGGGGTTTAGGGGGTTAGGGTTAAGGGGTTTAGGGATTAGAGGTTTAGGGTTTAGGGGTTAGGGGTTGGGGGTTTATAGGGTTTAGGGTTTGTTTTTTAACCTACAATGGCGGCCTTTCTCCTGCAGCAGCCTGCCCTCCAAGGGCTTGTAGAGGTGAAACATAGCTCAGATGGTAGACCTCGTCCTCCAGGATCGTGAACTTGTCATCCACAAAGAGGAACACAAAAGACAGGAGGATCCACAAGAGCAGCGAAAAGAGGAGTCACAGTTCACGCCATGACGAATACTCGCGAGGAGACAGACGATCATCACCAAGGTTCATATCACTTGTGTGAATGTCATCCTCGAGCTGCACAACCTCCTCACCCACAGGGAACTGAACTTCTGGCTCCACATTCTCAAGCTGCACATCCACAAGCTGCATAGCCACGTCACCCACAGGGAACGGAACCTCCGGCGCTACCGTGAGCAGTGTGTCATCATCGCCCAATGCTATTTTTCATCATTGCCCAAAGATGCAGCAGGTACCATCGTGTCAACGAGCTCCTCATCCACCTGTTCATCCTCCTCGGCATTTTGCACCACAGAGAGCGAAGACGGGCCTGGCCAGGTTGTTGTAGTGCGCCCCCAGTCCATGGGTCTTCCCGTTAACCTTCCAAAAAGCCGATCATAACCAACCACATTCCGTTCTCCACGATCACGGCGAATAGCTTGCCACGTGTCCTCAAAGGTCCACCTCGTAGGAGTAGTGATCTCTCCCCCAGTAGATGGATTTCGCCACGGTGGTCTCATCCCATTCCTCTGCGAAGTTCTCGACCACTGGCGCCGGGCACGGTCGGAGCCATAGTGGCGAAGAGCACTGAGGAGTTCACGATGGACCAGGTCAGCGATGCGCCGCGCCAGGAGTTGTGCCCTCTCCTCCAGGGTTACACCGTCAGCCACCATCCCTGTATCCAACCCAATTTGCGAGGAGGTAGACGCCGTAATATTCTCGAAGTCCAGCAGGGAGAAGGAAGTACCGGAGGACACCCAGGTTGTTGTGGTTGTACTCATCCCTTGTTCCAGTTGCACTTCCTCCAGGGTTGTGCTCGTCGGCCACGACGTCCAGGTGGTAGTAGTTGTGCTGGTACCCGCTCTTTCATCATGTAGGAAGTCGTATAAAGTGCCTACCATTGCACCCACATGTAAGGCAGCACCTGTTCCGATCGTGGGAAAGTGAACGTCAAGCACGGCGGGCCACCACCTCTTGGCGTGCGCATCTTCTACAACCATCCCCTTAGCCAGGTTGACCGAAAAGTTGAGCAGCCTGTTCTGCGTGATGCAAAACGAGATCAACTCGACACTATCGATATCCAGCGCGGATTCGGCTATGAACAAGAGAACCTCTTCAGGTACCCCAGACTCGGAAAGATTGTAAGGTAGATTGGCCTCTGTTCCAGAAAACACGGTGACTCCGGTGCCTGAAGCAAGCCTAGGCTTGTCCAAAGGATCAGTGGCCACACGAGCCGCGGTGGCTGCTGGATCCCTGTACTTGCGGAATCCTCCATTCCCCGAAATGTTTTCTTGGTCTTCCAAACGGATTTTCAGCTGGGATGAAGCAGCTCCAGACTTCATCACTGCTTTGATGCCTGCTTCAAATTTCGTAAGCATCTCATCCAACATCACCAACTTGGTCAACAGCGTGGAACAGTTGAGCTCACTAGCTTTCTGCTCTTCAAGGAAACGCCTATGGAAAGCTTGAGCTAAGTTCTGGGAGACACTCTCACCAGTTCCGGCCACAGTCTGGCTCCTTGCCGCGCTGAAGTTCAGGTAAGAGGCGATAGAAGCCTTGAAATCTGAAGACATTTTGCTCTGAGCCGTGACCAGTTTTGAGTTTTTGACAGCGAAGAGGCTCCTGTGCTCTTGTAGGCTCGAGCCTGCCATACCAGGCCGTATGGTGTAACGGCTTTGTATGCAAGGACTCGTTTTGTAAAGAACATCGCAGCAAGGCTCATCGCTCAGAAAAGGCACGAGAGCACGGAATCGTTCTGGAAACCCAACTTCTGAACCGTCAGGCTCCCTGTCAACAGTGACGATGTCTGTCTCCACGACGCCACACAAATAAGTGCGCTTTGAGAAGAAAGTGGACTGACTATCGTCCTCGTTGACATCATGACACACAGTCATGACAGCCACGTCAGATCTGTGCCTGCCACGCTCAGTCGCATGGATGGCATCCGCCATACTCCTCAACCTTGAAGTACTAACGCCCGGATCGACTTCATACGTGCTGGAATTTGACCTTTCCAGAATAGAAACCAGTCCTTCTTGCTTGATAGACTTCTCTCCTTGCTTCAGAGTCGAGTCATCAGACCTGTTGTCGGTCATCTTGTCGTGTTCCTCATCAATGGCCTTTCTCATAGTATTTACTTTGTTCAAGCGATTCTTCCTTGCTTCCAGATTCTTCGCAGCATTGCTAGATGCTCCGCCATCTGAACGAGGGCTAGATTCGCCATCATCTCCAAGCCCCTTCTTCTTCTCCAAACGGTGTTGAAGATCGAGGTCGGCTGAGCCACCAGACAGGTTGGCCGAAGAGCCTGCGGTCGCTTTGCCTCCTTTAGATGAGGACCCTTTCCCACCATCGGCAAGGCCTTTCCCAGCAGTTCCTTTGCTCTTCCCGGAGCCCTTGCCCTTTCCGATGTGTGCATCTTTGAGGTCACCTCCGGCAGCGGTGCCCATATTTTCAATCTCCTCAGTGGCATCTTCGCCATCTAAGGTATCATCAACCTTGGAATTCTCATTGGTGCCGGTTTTCTCTGAGGGTTTGAGACTCTTTGCATGCTCTTCTTCAGCAGCTCCTTCAGCTTTCCTTTTGTTAGTGAGCCCTGAGGCTTGCATCGACACTCTTTCCACTGACTCTCTAATCTTGTCAAGATTGGGCGGAGAAACCAGTGAAGCGAATAGAAACTCCTCGCAAACCGCCTTGAGAGTACGCAGATCTTTTGCGGTAAGGAGCCTCTTTGCCCCTTCTGCAGAAAACCTGCTCCTCAAGAACCCCAGATCGTTAGGGGAAAGACCGTCTTCTGCCAACTTCTGAACAAGATCGTCGAAATCACCATGGGCCGCCATGCGAATCCTTAAACAAACACAAGGTTTAGGGGTTTAGGGGTTAGGGGTTTAGGGGTTTAGGGGTGAGGGGTTCCATTAAGCGTTTAGCGTTGTCCGCAGAAACTCCAATATCAAGCAATGAAGGAATAGTCCTTACAATATAGTGGGATCCCGGATATGATTTAAGGTATATGCCTGCTTCTGAAAAAGCTATTTTGCTTTTTAGGGTTCCTTGAAGAGTTCCCTTAAGGGTTGCTTTTAGGATTCCTTTAAAGCTTCCTTTGCTGGTCTCCTTGTAGGGTTTAGGGTTTACGCTTGTTTTGCTTTTTAGGGTTCCTTTAAGAGTTCTTTTAAGGGCCCAATTTGAGGGTTCCTTTAGGATTCCTTTAAGGCTTCCTTTGCTGTTCTCGTTCCTTCCAGGACACCCAGGCACCCTTTAATTCACGGCTTAATTTAATGGAGTCCTTTGTGGTCCCTAATGCTGGGTATTTAAGGTATACTAGAGGGTAGTTGAGGGGTCTAGGTTCATCAATTAGGGTTTAGGGCTCAGGGGGTTTAGGGTGTTCAGGGCTTAAGTGCGGTATTTTGCATTTTGGTATTAAAAAGGTAACCATGAAGGTTGTAGGGTTTATTTAATTGCTTTTGCTTTGATGGCCTTTTTCCTTCCGCCTAGGCCAGGGACATAGTCAACTCGACATTAGGGGTGAGGGTTTGGGCTTAGTTTCATGTTTGGCGGTTTTGAACAGGGGTTCCTCCAAGGGTTCGTTTCTGCTTGCTGAATATGTATTACAAGCCCCTATACACGGTAGTGGATAATGATGGATAGACTCGGGTTCGGGGGGGTGAATGAACATATTGGTGGTTGTCAATATTAAGGTCCCTTTTTGGGTCCTTAATATGATACGGCACCTAATTACTAGGGTACCCAAAAAGGGACCATAAATTTGACAACCACCCATGTTAAAATGAACGGGCTGAAAGGGGAGATTACTGTTCTCGGGATGCAGAGAATATAGGGGCCTTCACATTTAGAATAGGCTTTTGGAGCCCACTCTACTATAAGTATACCAAGGAACCCCCAAAATCGGATAGGTGCTTATCAAGGCCCCTATACTCAATCCTTATCATACCCCTTAAAGCAGCCCTAGGAACCCTAGGTGCTATTAACGCCCCTTTTTGGTAATCCCTCGAAGCGGATCGTGTTTCTGCTTCCCTTTGGGGCCCCAGGCTGGACGGCACGCGGAGGGCGCGTGATGTGAGATGGCTTGCCTCGTTCGTCGGATGCCGATACCCAATAGCACTTAGAATCCCTCCTGAAAGTTTACGTTTAACACCCTATAATATGACCCCATTATATGAAGCAGACCCACAAAATTCAGGTCCTAAGGTCCTGGCTGAGTCCCAAACAAGATTTAGGGTTCGGGGTTTATCGAACCAGATATACTATACTGAACCTAGAACCCTAGCATAAATTATAATTTTAGCTGTCTCTTAGGGATTATAATAACCAAAAATTAAAATTATTTCTAAGTGCCCCTAAGTTTTGTTGACTTTATCGCACCAGCTTCGCGGATGAAGCCAACGCACGACTGATCTTGGAATGTAACACTCTATGGCCCTATATAAACCCTTCTATAACGAGCTCTTACGCCCTCTGCCCTGTATAAGCCCTTCTAGAGCCGATCCGAACCACTGCAAAAGCTCTTCTAACGCAGATTGAGCTACCATTCCTGAACCTAAACCCCCCAAACATGCCTAAACCCTAAAAGGCTCTTATGAAGCCGATTGAACTACCCGTATCTAGGTGTCGATCTCAACAGTCCTCACATTGTTCACAGTTGTATAAGTATAAACGAAAAGAGAAATTATCCCAAATCGATGCCTGATACACTATAAGTATTATCAGGCGCACCCAGAAGAGTATAGGCGATTAAAGAAGGCCCCATATATTCCTAGCCCCAAAAGGCTCTGATTGAACTACCATTAAGAACTGCCATAAAAACCTATCCCCTAAACCCTAAACCCTCAACCAGCCCCAAACCCTAAAAGGCTCTGATTGAACTAATTGAACTACCATTAAGAACTGATACACTCTAAGTATTATAAGGCGCACCCAATATAGTAGAACCCATATACTCTAGCCCCAAAAGGCTCTAAAAGCTGAGCGGCCGCCGCTCATGGCTTTGTCCGTGCCCGCAGGGGCTCGGGCCTGGCGGTGGTCTTGACGCGCAAGTTAAGATAGGGGCGTAAAAACAGTACGAATAATGCTCAGAATAATCATAACAATACTAAAAAAGATCATACTACTTGAAAATAGTAATGATAATAATTCGAATAAAACAGTGAGAATGATCATAATAAAACTACCGAGGTGTTCGGAGAGATTTCTGAGGAGAGCAACAAAGTTCTGAACTTCCAGTTCCAGTTCGGGGCTCTTAACGGAGGGATACTTAAAGGATCATGGGACTTAGTAAGTAGGTTATATTTGGTGTTATAAGTCCCCTAAGTGAGATTGTCCTAATTATAACCTACTTACAAACTTACAAACCTTACTTACTACGTTCCATGAGCCTTCAAGTAGACCCTAAACCCTAAACCCTAGTATAGAACCCTATACGACATTTAAAAAACCCTAAACCTTACTTACTAAGTCCCATGAACCTTCAAGTATTACCAGACTTGAACATTGCTCCAGATCTTCCCAAACCGAATCTGCTCACTTGGGGCCACAAAATGAGCAACGGGAGCTCTGTATCCTGCATTTTCGAGAAACAATGTAAGCAGTGTACGCTATAAGCCCGGAATAGTGACTTTTTTAGTTTCGATTTGAAGGTTTAGCTTAGCAAGAACATATGAACCTCGATAAATGGGACAGGCCTTGAGGATGTGCTAGTGAAGTGAACCGGCCCTAAACCCAAAACTTGAAATCCAAGGGTAAAAGGAGGGACCCTTAATAAGGACCCCTGGGTATATACCCTTAATATAGCTATTATATACCCATGGGTCTCCTTTTCCGCTTTGATGAACCCTGAACCCTGAGCCTTCAACCCTAAACCGAACTGAGAATACTTAGGACAGAAGGGCGGCTTGGCCTTGGCATCGGGGGCGAGTGGCGGCCGTCCTGTGCAACCATTCCAAGTCTCGAATAATCCGATTTAAAAGGCTCAAAGGATTCAGCAAGTATGGTTGCAGTTGGGCTTAGAAATACCCTAAGTAGGGATACCTAGTAGACGAGTAGGTAAACTTTAACCTGTTCTAGGGAGTATGGTGCCTATATAACCCCGTTATAACCAAAAAGGTTAACCTTTAGTTCCCCATGATACCCGACAAGTAGGGATACCCTAATCTATTTGCAACCTTACTTTTTAATTTATAACCATACTTACTAAGTCCCATGAGCCTTCAAGAAAGCACTTTATTGGGCTTGCAGGGCTGGCTTGTTCTTTTCCAGCGGCTCCACAAAAAACACTTCTATAATGGCTCCATAACGGTCCAACCTAGCCCACACCATTGAAAGCGGAGTCCTTTGGTTGGGAAGTACATGATTAATGTAGGGGCCTCTATCACGATCATAGCATACTATGCCCCCAAACCCGGTTTTACTTATGAATGCCCTAGATTATGGTTCGTGAAGGCATCCCCCCAACATACCTTTGGGAAGGGTTTCTCACCTGGGGGTTTCGTTTTAAGGGGACTCCTAAACCCTAAACCCTAAACCCTGAACCCTAAACCCTAAACCATTGGCCGCCCGCGCCCGGCGGCGGCCGGTACCACTGAACGCTACCGCTTCGAGATCTGCTTGCTTGGCCAAGCAGATCGAGTCTACCAGACCTGATTTGGCACTGCTAGCCATGGGGCACAATAGTAAAATTGGGTACCCTTATCTCCCAGCGCGAGAACCCTGGCGGGGACGGGACCTGGTAGAAAGAGCTTGACGAGCGACCCTGGCGGGTATGGCGGGCGACTCTGGCGGGGACGGCTGACGACCCTGGCGGGGACTTGGTGGACGGACGACTTTGGCGGGGACGGCGCGCGACCCTGGCGGGGACGGCGGGCAACCCTGGCGGGGACGGCGGACGACTCTGCTGTGACAGCAAAAAGGCCAAAAACAGCTTGGCTGGAAGGGGAAGCCAAAAACAGCTTGGCAGACGACTCTGGAGGGGATGGCGCCTTATCTCCCAGCGCGAGAACCCTGGCGGGGACGGGGCCTGGTAGAAAGAGCTTGACGAGCGACCCTGGCGGGGATGGCAAGTCCTCGCGGGGACGGCTGACGACCCTGGCGGGGACTTGGTGGACGGACGGCTTTGGCGGGGACGGGGCGCGACCCTGGCGGGGACGGCAACCCTGGCGGGGACGGCGGACGACACTGCTGTGACAGCAACTAAAAAGGCCAAAAACAGCTTGGCAGACGACTCTGGAGGGGGACGGCGGACGACCCTGGCGGGGACGGCGGGCGACGGCGGACGACTCTGGCGGACCCTGCAGGGGATGGCGGACGGGACGGCGGGTGACCCCGCGGGGACGGCGGACAACTCTGGTGGGGACTTGGCGATGACTTTGACAGGCACGAAAAAAAAGCCAAAAACAGTTTGGCAGACGGACGACCCTGGCGGGGACGGCGGGCAACCCTAACGGGGACGGCGGACAGCAACTAAAAAGGCCAAAAACAGCTTGGCAGACGATTCTGGACAACGGCGGACGACCCTGGCAAGGACGGCGTAAGGACCTTGGCGGGGACGGCGACCCTGACCAAGCCACCCTAACAGGGACAGCGGGGTGACCCTGCGGGGACCCAGTGACGGGACGTCCTAGAAAGAGCTTGGGGAAAGGCCGACTCCGGCAAGGAGCTTGGAGTGCGAGTCTGGCGGCAAAGCTGGACAATTCTGGCACGGACTGCCGGGCGAAAAAACCCTGGCGGCCGACTGGATGATCAGCACTCTTGGCCTTTCGGCTAGTGCAGCACTCGAATAAGAAGAAGCAGAACACAAAACCCGTTCTAGTCCTGCTTCGGGTGGTTGTGGGTGGGTTCCACGTTACGAAGACGGCGCGACCCACGACCACTCCATGGGTGGGGCGCGCCGTGGCACTGTGACACACCCTAAACCCTAAACCCTAAAACCCTAAACCCTAAAACCCTAAACCGCATTTGCGCTTCAAGGGTTGCAGTAGGAGGACTCCAATATCCGTTAATGGAGGAACAAACCTCAGAGGCGGCCCCCACTCTGTAATAGTGACTATAAGGATTATAGTAGGGCCCTACTATATTCTTATTATACCACTATTACAGGGTGGGGGCAGCTTCTAAAATAGACTTTAAATTATAGTAGGACCCCATTATTCCTTAATTATAAGGGGTACAAAGATAAAAACATCGTATCAAGGTCCTGATTGAATCTGTAGACGCTGTAGAAGTCTCATACAAGCCCATGAACCCTAAACCACTGAAGTCCTCGGTGTGCAGGACCCTCTTCGGCCAAGGATCCAGCGCCTGCATGTCAGAGCTTTAGCGGACATGCGGGGGTTTATGTTGATTAAGTGTTTAAGGTTTGCTTCGGGGTTTAAGTTTAGGGTTTAGGGTACTTTGAGGGTCAATTGACCTGGCAAGTATGTAGTTCGTAGAGTTGTAAGTATGTGAGGAAGTCATAATTAGTCAGGAAGCCCAAAGTAGAATGGTTTTATAGGGTCCAGTAAGGCTTAATTTAAGGGTTTGGGTGTTTAGGGCACCAGGGTTCATGTCCTTGCGGAGGGGGTATGTTTCGGCATTACGATGCCCAAGAAGATCTGAAGTACCTTGCATGGTAGAAAGTAGGGGGGGGTTCAAATACAAGTCATGCCGGGGTGCTGGGCTATTCTTGAAGTTCCCGTAAACAGGCGTGAAGGGTTTGGAGGTTTGGGCTTAGTGTGAGTGGTGACCCAACACACTTAGCCCCTAGACAAAACCTAAACCCTAATCCACCAACAACACCTTATCAACCCTATACCTCTGAACAGAACCACGATCCCTAAATCACTAAGACAAAATCGCAAGCGCTAACCCGAATCTCCTGAACAAAACCTTGAAGCCTAAACACCAGCGGAAAACCTGAACCCTAACCCTGCCCCCCCCGAACAAAAACCTAAACCCTAAAAACCACCAAACGAAACCTAAACCCTAAAAACCACCAAACAAAACCTAAATCCTGAAACCCACCAAACTGAACCTCAACAACACCTTCAACGGCCCCGGTTCAGCAAAGTATTTGTAGGCAGGGGGCCGGTCTCCCTCTGCGCCTGAGCAAGGAAAGATGCAAAGATGCAGACATGATGGATGGGTCTAGGGGTTTCATAAGGGGCTTAGGGTTTTGGAGTTTAGAGTCAGTTTGGAGTGCGGGGTTTAGTGTTTGAAGGTCTCAGGGTTTGGCGTGACTTCGGGGCTTAGGCTTTGTAATGGGCTTCTTTGTGTTTAGGGTTGTAAGGTTTAGGTGGTTTGGGGTTTCGGGCCTAGCGGTTTTGGGGTTCGGGATTTCGGACTTAGAGGGTTATAAGCTGTGAACCCGATAGCCTACAGGGCAAGTGGGTTATACCTTGTATATACGCAGCCCTATGCCACCACTCTGTAGGGTTACAGGTCGGGTTTGGGATTCAGGAGCTAGGGCAGCTAGGGCAGCTAGGGTTTAGGATTGAGACGTGGGGTTTATGCGGTTTAGGAGGATTGGGGCTGGTGGTCTTTGAGTCTAGGCAAAGCTTACGGCTTACGGCTTTGCACGCTACATGGAACGATTTGGGCCATGAGCTTCAAGTAGGATAGACAGACTTGCATCTTTACGGGGGTTTAGGATGGTTTCGGGTATCTTTGGGTTATGGCTTACTGCCTTGGGCTTAGGTTAGGGCTCCCACAGCCATCCTGGTGCCACAGCCCCTCAACCCTAAACCCTAAAACTTAAACCGTCTAAAACTTGACCCACAACCCCCTCCACGCTGAACCCTAAATAGAACCCTTACAGTAACCCTTTATGGAATCCTTAAACCCAGACCCCGGGAGGATCTAGAAAGTAGATCCCCTAATATACGACTAAGGGTACTTTATAGGAACCCCCATGAAGGGATCTACTTGCTGGATCCTCCCCTAAGCCCTGAACCCTAAACCCTAAAACCCTATAGATCCCTTACAGGGGCCCTTAAAGGAACCCCTAAAGGAACCCCCATTAAGGGATCTACTTTTTGGATCCTCCCGGTGGTCTGGGTAGCAACCTGTAGAGCCTGAAATCTCCCAGTGCCAAACTCGAAGTCCCAGAACCCCGGAACCCGAAGCCAGAAGCCATGAACCCCTAAATCCCAAAACCCCCACAAGTCTGACCCGCCATTTAGGGTTTAGGGGTTTAGGGTTTAGGGCAACGATCCAAGATCCAAAAGACAAAAAAAAAACCTACTTAAGTGCTCAAGGGTAATCAGTAATTACGTAGGGTTAGAATTGGGGTGTGAGTACCCGAAGTAGGTGTACCCTATTAATACCCTTACTTTTAAGCGTTTTTTTAGCAAGTCCCTTGGCCCTTTAAGTACGGTACTATAGTTCAGGAATCCCGGAGTTGTCAAACCCCACAATCTCTGAGCACTAAACCCAAAACACTGATCTTCTACCAAGGCTCACCCAAAATCCAGCTTCCCCCCTGCCTTTTCATGAATCGTAATACTTTTACATTTATCATGTATGAACAACTAGTGTCCAAAACCAAGATACCAAGAACCCTAGACCCCTAAACCCTAACACATTTGGGTGGTTGTCAAACTTATGGTCCCTGTTTAAGGGTCCTTAACATAATAACCCCAAACCCTAAAACCCCAAACCCGAAGCCCTGAACCCTCACTTTCCCGAACCCCTAACCCCAAGCCCTAAACCCCTTTGTAAGGGAATCCTGAATCCTAAACCCTAAAGTCTAGCAGCCTAAGCACTCTAAACACTGAACCCTAAACCCCCAAACTCCCCTCTGAGGCCTCGGCTGCATAGCCTCGGGATGTCGGCCCCAATGAGGGCCTTTGAGGAGGATCTCTTCCCAGAGGGTCTAGGGTCCACACAAACGGTTTTTTGCTTGACCGCCCGAAACCCTAAACCCTAAACCGTGCTTTTTTTTGTTTGAACGCCTTTTGCCGTCAGCCCGAAGGTCTTCGGAACACGGAATGCAGACGAGACGTGTTTGACCCCTCCTTGGCCACCCTACATACGGTTTAGGCGTTAGGGTTTAGGCTTTAGTGGGTTTAGGGTTTAGGGTACTACTATTATGGAACTAAGCCCCCAAAACCATAATGAGGATTGTCTTTTGGGACTTGAATTACATAATGGTAGTACATGATGTGGACCCTCTAGGTTTCATAAGGGCTCACGGGACTTACACAACGTGCTATACTTGCGGTTTAGGGTTCTGAGTTTAGGGCTGCTTTTGGGTTGGGCTCAGGGCTGCTATGCTGTAATATTTGGGGTTATAAGTCCCTAAGTAGTGTTATCCGAGTTATCACCTTACTTATAATTTGCAACTTACTCATTTTATTTAGTCCCTTGAGCCTTTGCGCTGGCATTCCCAGCGATGCTTCTCCAAAAAACCCTAAACCCCTAGACACCTAGACCCATAAACCCTAAACCCCTAAACCCCTCACCTAGACCCCTAAACCCTAAACTCCCACACCCCTAAACCCCTAAACCCTAGACGCCTAGACCCGTAAATCCTACACCCTAAACCCCTAAACCGTGTTGAGGATGAAAGCCTTCTCGATGGAAGCCCTGGCCTGGCAGGCAGAACTCCGAAATCCAAAAGTTGTAAAGATTAAGGTTTAGGTTTTAGGGGTTTAGGGGCTTAGGGGTTTAGGGTTTAGGGTTTGGGGTTTAGGGGTTTAGGGTTTAGATCCCCCCTAGAGTTGAATTTAAATCATACTGAGATCGATCCTAGCACTCCTAGGATGCCCGGTAACCTGGGAATAAAAAGGGCACCCTTTTTGGTATTGGGTAAATATATAAGGAACCTAGGACTACAAAAAGGGAACAAAGGGCCACTGGCCCAGGACTTGAATCATTTTAGGGTTTTAAGCCTTTTCGGAGGGCACATTTCAGGGGTTCAAAAGAGGGTACTATAAGGATGCCATACGATTCAAGGTGTAGGGGTTGAGGATCTGAGTATGAGGTTTCAATAGGGCTTTGGGGGTTTGGGGTTCAGGGTTTACGGGTACCCGAAAACTACAACTCCAAGCTAGATATCTTCTAAGCCACTTCCGTAACACAACATGTAACACCCAATAGAACACCCTCATTCATCAAACTCATCATAACAAACCTTGTATTTTGTCTTTGAGGTACGCAGGAGAAAACATGTGTGTGTGTGTGTACATATATTCCGTGATATATATATATATATATATACACACACAGGTTTTACGCCACAATGGTTGCTTTAAGGAACAGGTCCAAAACCAAGCGCATTCAAGTATGGCACTCTAGAACCAAGTCTTGTAGGAGCCTCTGGGAAGCAAACCCCCGTAAGTCCCCTGAGCCCCCAAGAAAAACCTTAAACCCTAATCCCTAACCCCGAAACCCAAACCCAAAATGAACCCTAAACCCCAAACCCTAAGCCCAAATGAACGCTTCAAGCCGTTAAGAACCCCCCTAAACCCTTAAACCCTAAACCCTCCAAGCCCTTAAGCAGGGACACAGAAAAGAGCCTAAACAAAAAAAAACATAAGGTTGGGATATCCCAGAATAGCCTCTCTAATTCAGCCAATATTCTATGGATATCCCACCCGCAAGTTGATGTTTGGGTGCTTCTTTGGCTCTTGATTAAGAACCCAGAGACTCCAATATCCCTTAATTAAGGAATATTCCTTAAAATCATATATTAGGGATCCTACTATAATTTAAGGTATATTCCTTAACTAAGGGATATTGGAGTCTCTGGGAACCCCCGCAAAGTAACCCAGGGTCTCTTGTCGAGCTGCAGCTTCTCGGGCACTGTGGGCGCCGGGCGGCGAAGCTTTGCACCTTGCAAGGGTTTTCTTTCTCTTTGGGTTTGGGATGGGTTTGGAGTTAGGGTTTAGGGTTTAGGGGTTTAAGGTTTTCTTCCTGTTTGGGTTTGGGATGGGTTTGGAGTTAGGGTTTAGGGGTTTAGGGGTTTAGGGTTTAGGGGTTTAGGGGTTTAGGGTTTTCTTCCCACAGAGAGCCCAATGCCCCTTAATTAGGGAATAGAGCTTAAATCATAATAGAAGGCCCCTTATAGTTTTAAGGCACATTCCCTAATTAAGGGGTATTGGGCTCTCTGGGTTTCTTTGGGTTAGGATGGGTTTGGGTTTGGGGTTTTGGTTTGTCGGTTTAGAGTTCAGGGGCTTTGGGTTTAGGAGTTAGGGTCCAGGGGTTTAGGGGAGGGGGAGTCCGGGGAGCGGGGAGGGTGGGGGGGTGGGGGGGCTGCAAATTCTTGCTCATGCTTCAGGTTCAAGTATATCTTGTTTACAGTACAGCAGACACATCGACTCCTACAGAAACCTGGGACAAGGCCTGGAAAGCTAACTCAGCATCCATCGCCGCATACTGCCTGCACGAATGGCCCTTCCATAAAACCACATCCAACAGAACAGAACAGAACTCCTTCTGTCCTTTCTTCTTATTATGAAAAGAATGCCGAGTAATGATATGCTGCTGTATAAGACTACTAATCAATTCTGATTCTCCCTGGCGCTAAATAATTGTATCAGCGATGAGGGCGGTGATGATGATGATGATGATAACGATGATAACGATGATGGTGGTGATGATGATGACGATGAATATTGCACTCTCCATTATCATTATGAATACTACTACTGCTACTACTACTACTACTACTACTTACTACTACTACTACTACTACTACTACTACTACTACTACTACTACTACTACTACTACTACTACTACTTACTACTACTTACTACTACTTACTACTACTTACTACTACTTACTACTACTTACTACTACTTACTACTACTTACTACTACTTACTACTACTTGCTACTACTTGCTACTACTTACTACTACTTACTACTACTTACTACTACTTACTACTACTTACTACTACTTACTACTACTTACTACTACTTACTACTACTTACTACTACTACTACTACTACTACTACTACTACTACTACTACTACTACTACTACTACTACTACTACTACTACTACTACTACTACTACTACTTACTACTACTACTACTACTACTACTAACATTGCGATGATGGGCAATATTATCATGATATTATTCTTTAGCTTTAAAAGTAGACAATGAAAAATGCTATTGTTTTGCTGCTGGTTACTCTTATTGTTTTCCTCTTCTTCTTATTCCTTCAACTTTTTTGATTCAATTTAACGTCATTTCCTTTTCATTTTTGATTTTAGATATAGTCTCACTTGTATTTCTCGCTTCTTATTTATTGGTGTCTGTATTACTGTTCTTATTGTCAATATGGTGATCTTTACGATCTTAATGGTCATGCCGGCACCCTTGTACGCCCACAACCTTCGAATCCGAAAGCTCCGACCTGAACCGCCCCAACCCCACTAAACCCAAAGCCCCTGTAAACCCTCAACCCTTACAGGAACTCTTCAAAGGAACCCTTAAAGGAACCCTTAAAAGGAACTCCTTCAAAGGAACCCTTAAAGGGAGCCTTAAAGGAACTCTTTGAAGGAACCCTTAACGCAACCCTGAAAAGAACCCTTAATGGAACCCTTGAAGGAACTCTTTGAAGGAACCCACGGGCTGAATACCTTAGCCAAAAAAATTAAACCTGTTGAAACTCTTGAATTATGGAGGGTTGAAGAAACCCTCAGAAGGTCGAAGGTCACCTTCTCAGCCCCTAAGATCAACCCTGAACCCTGAACCCTAAATCCCTAAACCCCTAAGCCCCTAAACCCCGAAACCCTAAACCCCTAAGCCCCTAAACCCTAAACCCTAAACCACCTAAACCCTCGTCCCTAAACCCCTAAACCCCTGAACCCTCGTCCCTAAACCTTAAACCCCTAAATTCCTAAATCCCTGAATCCTGTAACCGACCTGCACCGCCAACCCCCGGCCGGGGCACCTTCGGTGCGAGGTGGAAGACTTCCTCCACGAGCCCTGTCGTGCCAAAGTGAGGCTTATAGGGTTCAGGGGTTTAGGGTAGGGTTCACGGGTTTAGGGTTCAGAGGTTTAGGGTTCAGGTTTTAGGGTTTGGGGCTTAGGGTCACGATCAGGGTCTTTTTCGAATGGAGTGGGTAAAGTGTGTCTGTGGTTTGGAGTTTAGGGTTTAGGTTTAGATGATCGCTGTTAACTTAGGAGCTTCGGAACCCTTTTAGGAACCTTGAGAGCAAGCCGCGAATCCTAAATCCTGAACACTCCTAAAGCCCCCGAAATCCTAAACCCCTATGTACGTAGGACCTTTAGGTCCTATTTGGCGTAGGGCTTGCTCTGTGTCTTAATATATACTGTGTATATACGCAATTAAAAATTTAAAGAATTTAAAAAAATTAAAGGGAGTAAATCCTTTAAATTCTGAAATCGTCCGGAATTAAAAATTTAAAGAATTTAAAAAATTTAAAGGAGGGAAATCCTTTAAATTCTGAAATCGTCCGGAATTAAAAATTTAAGAATTTAAAAAATTTAAAGGAGGTAAATCCTTTAATTCTTTAAATTCTGAAATCGTCCGGAATTATAAATTTAAAGAATTTAAAGAATTTTAAAAATTTAAATGTCCAGCTCCAGCTCCAGCCCCAGCCCCCCAGCCTTCGACCCCAGCCCACGGAATTAAATTTTTAAAATTCTTTAAATTCTTTAAATTCTGAAATCGTCCGGAATTAAAAATTTAAAGAATTTAAAAAATTTAAAGGAGGTAAATCCTTTAAATTCTGAAATCGTCCGGAATTAAAAATTTAAAGAGTTTAAAAAATTTAAAGGAGGTAAATCCTTTAAATTCTGAAATCGTCCGGAATTAAAAATTTAAAGAATTTAAAAAATTTAAAGGAGGTAAATCCTTTAAATTCTTTAAATTCTGAAATCGTCCGGAATTAAAAATTTAAAGAATTTAAAGAATTTTAAAAATTTAAATGTCCAGCTCCAGCTCCAGCCCCCCAGCCTTCGACCCCAGCCCACGGGATTAAATTTTTTAAATTCCTTAAATTCTTTAAATTCTGAAATCGTCCGGAATTAAAAATATACAGAATTTAAAAGAATTAAAGGAGGTAAATCCTTTAAATTCTGAAATCGTCCGGAATTAAAAATTTAAAGAATTTAAAAAAATTAAATGGAGTAAATCCTTTAAATTCTGAAATCGTCCGGAATTAAAAATTTAAAGAATTTAAAAAAATTAAAGGAAGTAAATCCTTTAAATTCTTTAAATTCTGAAATCGTCCGGAATTAAAAATTTAAAGAATTTAAAGAATTTTAAAAATTTAAATGTCCAGCTCCAGCTCCAGCCCCAGCCCCCCAGCCTTTCGACCCCAGCCCACGGGATTAAATTTTTTAAATTCTTTAAATTCTTTAAATTCTGAAATCGTCCGGAATTAAAAATTTAAAGAATTTAAAAAATTTAAAGGGGTAAATCCTTTAAATTCTGAAATCGTCCGGAATTAAAAATTTAAAGAATTTAAAAAATTTAAAGGGGGTAAATCCTTTAAATTCTTTAAATTTTGAAATCGTCCGGATTTAAAAATTTAAAGAATTTAAAGAATTTAAAGAATTTTAAAAATTTAAATGTCCAGCTCCAGCTCCAGCCCCAGCCCCCCAGCCTTCGACCCCAGCCCACGGAATTAAATGTTTAAAATTCTTTAAATTCTTTAAATTCTGAAATCGTCCGGAATTAAAAATTTAAAGAATTTAAAAAATTTAAAGGGGTAAATCCTTTAAATTCTGAAATCGTCCGGAATTAAAAATTTAAAGAATTTAAAAATTTAAAGGAGGTAAATCCTTTAAATTCTTTAAATTCTGAAATCGTCCGGATTTCAAAATTTAAAGAATTTAAAGAATTTAAAGAATTTTAAAAATTTAAATCTTCAGCTCCAGCCCCAGCCCCCCAGCCTCCGACCCCAGCCCCAGCCCCCAGCCTCCGACCCCAGCCCCAGCCCCAGCCCCACAGCCACCCTGCCAGCGCCTGCCCCCAACCCCAGCCCCAGCCTCAGGCCGGCCCCACCCAGTCCTAGCCCCAGCCCCCAGCCCCCCCAAGGGGGCCTAGGGGCTGGGGCTGACGAACGTAGCTGGGCTGGCAGGAGCTGGGGCGGGCTGGGGGTGGGATGGGGAGGAGTAGGTGGTGGGTGGTGGGTAGTGGGTAGTGGTGGCTGGCGGGTGCTGGGTAGTGGTGGGTGGCGGGTGGTGGGTGATGGGTGGTGTGGTGGGTGGTGTGTGGTGGGTGGTGTGTGGTGGTTGGTGGGGGTGGGCGTGGCGGGTGAGGGGTGGGTGGTGATGGGGTACAAGGCAAGGGGCTGAGATAGGGGGGTGGGTAGTGAGGTATGAAGGGGGCGGGAGGGTGGAGTGGGGGCAAGGGTGTATAATCCCTGCGAGCCGCGACCGAGCAGAAAGCCTGTAAATGCCGCGTTCAAAAAACGGCCAGGGATCCCACACATCTGCGGGCAAAATCTGGCGGAAGTGATCCGCCACCAAGCAAAAAGCCTGTAAATACCGCATTAAACAAAGGGCCAGGGATTTCACATATCTGTTGGCAAAATCTGACAGAAGTACCGATTGCTCACTTCCGCCAGATTTTGCCACCAGATATGTGAAATCCCTGGCCCTTTGTTTAATGCGGTATTTACAGGCTTTTTGCTCGGTGGCGGATCACTTCCGCCAGATTTTGCCCGCAGATGTGTGGGATCCCTAGCCCTTGAAGTGGTGGGTGAGACACGGCGGTTTGGAGCCTGCTGTCTCTTCCCATCCGCGTTCAAAAAACGGCCAGGGATCCCACACATCTGCGGGCAAAATCTGGCGGAAGTGATCCGCCACCAAGCAAAAAGCCTGTAAATACCGCATTAAACAAAGGGCCAGGGATTTCACATATCTGTTGGCAAAATCTGACAGAAGTACCGATTGCTCACTTCCGCCAGATGTTGCCACCAGATATGTGAAATCCCTGGCCCGTTGTTTAATGCGGTATTTACAGGCTTTTTGCTCGGTGGCGGATCGCTTCCGCCAGATTTTGCCCGCAGATGTGTGGGATCCCTAGCCCTTGAAGCGGTGGGTGAGACACGGCGGTTTGGAGCCTGCTGTCTCTTCCCATCCGCGTTCAAAAAACGGCCAGGGATCCCACACATCTGCGGGCAAAATCTGGCGGAAGTGATCCGCCACCAAGCAAAAAGCCTGTAAATACCGCATTAAACAAAGGGCCAGGGATTTCACATATCTGTTGGCAAAATCTGACAGAAGTACCGATTGCTCACTTCCGCCAGATTTTGCCACCAGATATGTGAAATCCCTGGCCCTTTGTTTAATGCGGTATTTACAGGCTTTTTGCTCGGTGGCGGATCACTTCCGCCAGATTTTGCCCGCAGATGTGTGGGATCCCTAGCCCTTGAAGTGGTGGGTGAGACACGGCGGTTTGGAGCCTGCTGTCTCTTCCCATCCGCGTTCAAAAAACGGCCAGGGATCCCACACATCTGCGGGCAAAATCTGGCGGAAGTGATCCGCCACCAAGCAAAAAGCCTGTAAATACCGCATTAAACAAAGGGCCAGGGATTTCACATATCTGTTGGCAAAATCTGACAGAAGTACCGATTGCTCACTTCCGCCAGATGTTGCCACCAGATATGTGAAATCCCTGGCCCTTTGTTTAATGCGGTATTTACAGGCTTTTTGCTCGGTGGCGGATCACTTCCGCCAGATTTTGCCCGCAGCCTCCTCCTCATCCCTCGTCCTCCTCCCATACCCCTCCCTCCCTCTCCCTATCCCTCCCACTACCCCCTCCCCTCACCTTCCTCACTCTCCCCCACCTCCACTATCCTGGAATCTCCACCCTCCCCCACCCTCCCTTCTCTCCTTCTTAAATATCCCCCTAAGGTTTTGTGAAAACTCAGATCCCAAAACCACAGATCTTAAGGGGTGTCCCCCTAAAGGTTTTCATGACAAGTAAGTGCAAAAAGCACAAATCGCAAGGGGTGTCCCCCTTAAGGTTTTGTGAAGATTCAAATCCCAAAACCACAGATCTTAAGGGGTGTCCCCTAAAGGTTTTCATGACAAGTAAGTTCAAAAATCACAAATCGCAAGGGGTGTCGCCCTAATATTTTGTAAGAACTCAGATCCCAAAAATCACAGATCGCACGGGGTGTGCCCCTCTCAGGCTTTGTAAGAACTCAGATCCAAAAATCACACATCGCAAGGAGCGTCCCCCTAAAGGCGTTTGTAAATGATCCACCCTGTCCCTCTCACTTGCCTCCTACCTCCCCCACTCCTAACTCATTCCTTCCCTTCCCATCTCATGTCTCCTCACCTCCCATCACTTTTTCTCCCATCCACTCATCTTCTTATCATCTTCTTATCACCTTCATCACTTTTTAATTTGTCTTATGGGGTCTATAGAGCCCATATAGAAAGCTTCATAGATATATAAACCTTACAGATCCTCGAGATACAGAACTTGTAGGAACCGCTTATGTTTCCCACAAATGGAGTCCTTTATAAAAAATTGAAAGATCGACTATATGGAGCCCTCATACACAGTCTTTATATACTCCTTATAGAAATCTATAGATCCTTTGTACAAATCCCTGATATGGAACCCTTTGTAGAAAACCCTTAGACTATACAATCCAAAGAACGCACCCACCCTCCACTCCCTCTACCTCTCCACCCATCTCCCCACTCCCTCCTCTTCCCTTCCCTTTGTCCACCCGCCCTCCCCTCTCCCCACCTTTTCCTTGCGCTCCCTCTACCTCCTCTCCCCTCTTCTCCCTGTTCCTCTCCACCCTCTCCCCACTCACTCACCCAACCCACTCAGCCCGGCCAGGCTCCCCAGCTGGCCGTGGATCTCAGCAGGCCCCTGCCCACCCTCGAGAGCCCACCAGGCTCAGCAGGCCAGGCCGCAGGCAAGCTGCGAGCTGGCCGCCTTCGGCAAGCTGTCTAACATTGTTTCTTATCCACTTTCACCTATTCCCCCGCTTCAGTCCATGCCCTACCTTTCACTCCTTTCCAGACCCTTCTGATATGAGTAAAATGAGAGGAGGAGGTCAGAGGGACGAAGAACAGCTCTCTCCATTACTTTCTCATCTGCTTTGACCCCTTCCCTTTCCTGGCTCCATGCATGCCCTGCGAGAAGAGAAGAATAAGAGAGAAAAGAGGAAGAGCAGAGGAGAAACTGGTTTCCCCTCTTTCATTACGTAGCATTTCTTTTGGCCACTTCCTCCACACTTCTCGTATCTTCCTCTCTCTTCTTCCTCTGCTGGGCTTGAAGCTCTCTCTCGCCCTCTCCGCAACTCTCTTTTTTTTTCTGTCGAGCGGACGAGCGGTGGGAGAGGAAGGGCACAAGGTGAGTGAAGACGAGAACACTTCTTCCTTGTCTTCCTCCGCAACCTCTTCCTGGTTTTTTTACCAATGAGACGGTGAGATAGGACAAGCAAGGCACTTTCGACTGCTTTCTGCATCGCTTCCCCTCCCCTCCTTTCTCTCCCTCTCTGCCTCTGTTTTTGCTGGTCTTTCTCTCTTACTTTCTCTCTTTGTTTCTGTGTTTGTTTCCTTATGGCTCTCGTTCTTCTTCTGCCCTTCTCGGATTGTCTCTCCGCTTCTGTTGTCTTTCTCTTACTCCCTTGTCTTCTTCCTTGTGAATTGTCCTTCTTCCTTCTGAGTGATAGAGGGAGAAGGACGGGAGGCAGGAAAGGCAGGAGGAGAAGGAATAGGGGGCAAGCGATTCTTTCCAAGCGAACATAATAGGCGGAGAGAAGCGGAAAAGGGAATGTGCAGAAGTAGACGGGAAGGGAGGGAGGGAGAAAGAGGGATCTGGAGAGAACAATGAAAAGGAGGATGGTGAGGTGATGAGAAGAGTGCCCTTTGCATGCCCTGAACTCTCCGTTCCTTTCATTTCTCCTTCCTTATGAAGATGAATAGGGTAAGAGAAGAGGAAGAAGGCGAAGGGCAAGGAAGTAAGAGAGGCGAGCGAAGGAGGAATTCTCCTTTCTTCTCCGAACCGTCTTCCCGCATCTTACCGCTTCCTTTCTGTTGTCTGCTCTTCTTTCCTTATGTCTTCGCAGAGCCCTTCCTCCTTATCCTTTTCTTTCCTCTGGTCATTCAAAAAGGAAACGATGAGGAGACGCGAACTGATTCTCCTTGCTCCTTCTTACCACACTCTGCTTCTCTACATCCCCCTGCTTTCTTTATACTCGGTTTGGTGTTCATGTCCTCAAGAGGCCCCCTTAGGGAGGAAGTTGGTGGCCTCCAGAAAGTTGTGGAAGTGTCTGAAGGCGCCTACAAGCCTCCTCGAAGCCCTCGCGAGGCCCGGAGTCCTTTGAGATACGGCAACACTGGTACTCTCTCGCTTCCTCTTCTGTGTCCTTCTTCCTAGTCTTCCTCGTTTCCCTTTCTTTCGCACTCGACTTCCCCCACTCTCTGTCTATGACTTTCTCTTATCCACTTTCACCTATTGCCTCGCTTCAGTCCATGCCCTAGCCTTCACTCCTTTCCAACCCCTTCTGACATGAGCAAGCATCAGGAGAATGAGAGGAGGAGGTGAGAGGGACGAAGAACAGCTCTCTCCGCTACTTTCTCTCATCCGCTTTGACCCCTTCCCTTTCCTAGCTCCATGCGTGCCCTTTGCTAAGAGAAAAATAAGAGAGAAAAGAGGAAGAACAGAGGAGACAGGGGCTTCCGCCCTTTCATTACGTAGCTTTGGCTTACGCTTCTTTCTTGTGAATCGTCCTTCTTCCTTCTGAGTGATAGAGGGAGAAGGACGGGAGGCAGGAAAGCCAGGAGGAGAAGGAATAGGGCAAGCGATTTTATCAAAGCGAACATAATAGGCGGAGAGAAGCGGAAAAGGGAATGTGTAGAAGTAGACGGGAAGGGAGGGAGAGAGAAAGAGGGATCTGGAGAGAACAATGAAAAGGAGGATGGATGAGGTGATGAGAAAGAGTGCCCTTTGCATGCCCTGAACTCTCCGTTCCTTTCATTTCTCCTTCCTTATGAAGATGAATAGGGTAAGAGAAGAGGAAGAAGGCGAAGGGCAAGGAAGTAAGAGAGGCGAGCGAAGGAGGAATTCTCCTTTCTTCTCCGAACCGTCTTCCCGCATCTCACCGCTTCCTTTCTGTTGTCTGCTCTTCTTTCCTGATGTCTTCGCAGAGCCTTTCCTCCTTCTTATCCTTTTCTTTCCTCTGGTCATTCAAAGAGGAAACGATGAGGAGACGCGAACTGATTCTCCTTGCTCCTTCTTACCACACTCTGCTTCTCTACATCCCCCTGCTTTCTTTATACTCGGTTTGGTGTTCATGTCCTCGGGAGGCCCCCTTAGGGAGGAAGTTGGTGGCTTCCAGAAAGTTGTGGAAGTGCCTGAAGGCGCCTACAAGCCTCCTCAAAGCCCTCGCGAGGCCCGGAGTCCTTTGAGATACGGCAACACTGGTACTCTCTCGCTTCCTCTTCTGTGTCCTTCTTCCTAGTCTTCCTCGTTTCTCTTTCTTTCGCACTCGACTTCCCCCACTCTCTGTCTATGACTTTTCTCTTATCCACTTTCACCTATTGCCTCGCTTCAGTCCATGCCCTAGCCTTCACTCCTTTCCAGACCCTTCTGACATGAGTAAGCATCAGGAGAATGAGAGGAGGAGGTGAGAGGGACGAAGAACAGCTCTCTCCGTTACTTTCTCTCATCCGCTTTGACCCTCTCTGTCTATGACTTTCTCTTATCCACTTTCACCTATTGCCTCGCTTCAGTCCATGCCCTAGCCTTCACTCCTTTCCAACCCCTTCTGACATGAGCAAGCATCAGGAGAATGAGAGGAGGAGGTGAGAGGGACGAAGAACAGCTCTCTCCGCTACTTTCTCTCATCCGCTTTGACCCCTTCCCTTTCCTAGCTCCATGCGTGCCCTTTGCTAAGAGAAAAATAAGAGAGAAAAGAGGAAGAACAGAGGAGACAGGGGCTTCCGCCCTTTCATTACGTAGCTTTGGCTTGCGCTTCTTTCTTGTGAATAGAGAATGAAGAGTTCACTTCGTCCATCTTCATGCCGATTTCTTTGTCATGACTTCAAATTCTGTGTCTTCTTGACAAACGGCAGAGTGGATAGGCAGGAAGAGGAACGGGAATGAGAGAAAGACACAGGACGAGATATACACAAGACAGATTCTTGATGGTTCCCGGCGCGAGAGGGACGGGAGGACATTGTGATAGACTGTGATAGACCCTAAAACCAGCACGGAGAACTTGTAAGAGCGTAAAACCATCTAAATCCTCATAAACTCCAAACCTTAGATCTTCCATAGTATACTGACCCCGGTAAACCATAGTTAGGAGCTAAGACCCTAGACCCTTAAACTCCTGTCGAGACCTTTGCACTGTACACGCTTCGGCCTCCCGATGTAACCGTCGTGCCAGACCTTGTCGTCGCCGTGTTGAACCCAGTCGTCGTCGTGCTAAACCGAGTCGTCGTCGTCCTTGTCGCCGTGGTGTTGTTGCAGTTTAAATACAAAGCCCAGCAGGATTGCCAAATAGACCCTAAAGGTCCATGCCACAAACCCCTATAGGAAACCTGATCGGAACCCTGAGAGGAGCCCCCTGGAACCGGCGCTTTTTCGCGAAGGTGCGCCCCCCCAATTGCGACATGCGAATCTAAGCCCAAAAACCTGTACCGGTATGTCTTGACAACCCCTAAACCCCAAAACCCAGTAGAAGCCAACACGTTCGAAAATCATCGTCTTGCTTCCGGATCGCAACTCCCAGCACGAAGCAACACCCTAAACCCTAAACCCTAAACCCTAAACCCCTAAAGAAGCAACATCTTCCCGTGTTACGATTTTCTGCGGGCACTAGGAACCTCCGGACCTCAAAATCCATACTTAAAGGCTCATGGGACTTAGTGATAAGGTTTAGGGCTCCTTTTAAGGGTCCTATAGGGGTCTATACTAGGGTTTAGGATTTAGGGTGTTCTTAAAGGCTCATGGGACGTAGTAAGTCAGATGATAAGTAGGTTATAATCAGGATAAGTGGGAGGGGACTTCATAACCCCAATTATAACCTACTTATATACTAAGTCCCATGATCCTCTAACCTAAGTAACCTAAACTACCCCTTATAGAACCCTTATATTATAGATCCCTAAACCCTAAACCCCGCTAAGGAGCCCTTTAAGGAACCCTTAGTCTCGGCCTGCCGGCCGCCATGGCGTGCCCCTCCCGACTGTCCTGAATAAGCAGGGAACAACCCTAGAGACTCCGATATTCCTTAACTACGGTTTAGGGTTTAGG
The DNA here is from genome assembly GCA_905221615.1 of Symbiodinium sp. CCMP2592. Taxonomy (NCBI): domain Eukaryota; class Dinophyceae; order Suessiales; family Symbiodiniaceae; genus Symbiodinium; species Symbiodinium sp. CCMP2592. The sequence goes on from CAJNDT010002558.1 coordinate 667,460, forward strand.
ATTTAGGGTAACTGAGGAATATACTTTAAATTATAGTAGGATCGCTAATATGATTTAAGGTATATTCCTTAATTAAGGGCTATTGGAGTCTCTGGGACAGCGAGCGTTTTGCAGGGTCAGTTTGGGGTTTAGGGTTTAGGGCTTTCAGAACCGGGGCGTCGGATTACAGTTCTGGCCCAAGTTATGGGGTTTAAAGCTGAGGCCTTGTTGGGGTTTACAAGGACACGGCAACTTGACAAAGGAGGCTACGTTTACGTATCGTTCCCTACACTGGATGTATAGGATAACCCTGACGCACACCTAACCTATCTTGGTGGGCCCTAGAGGTTTTGGGCTGACGGCTCTAGCTTCACAGGTACATAGAGCCTAAACGCAAAGCCCAAAACCCTGCATGGGGAGATATAGCTGCTTTTGGTTTAGCAGACTGCTTAGGGTAAAGTCCTGGCATCACACCATAATGGTGGAGGGCTTTGGCTTTCCGAGGGTTCAAAGGGCCTGTTTTGTAGGATTTAGATTCTACGGTTTAGGGTTTTGGATCAAGTGTACAAGGTTACGAGTTCAATTTAAAGCTTGATAGCTAAGGGCTGAAAGGTCTGGAATGAGGGTTCTGCCACAGTATGTGAAAGATCTCAGTTGCAACTAAAAGCTTCTTCTCAGACGGATGATGGAAAAGGATGCTTTGTTTCGTGTGTAGGGCACCTGACGGAGTTCGGCTGACATTCAACACATCACCAAAACGATACTGAACTTAGAACCCTAGCAAAAAAATCTTAATTTCAGCTGTTTCTTAGGGATTATAATAACCAAAAACCAAAAATCCTAAACCCTAAACCCTAAACCCTAAACATTTCCAAGTACCCCTAAGTTCAATACATCGCCGAACCCAGGGCCTGGCTCGCAAAACTTCAGTTCAAAGCAGCGTGCGCCACAGAAACATACACCATGCCTACACAGGGTTTAGGGTTTAGGGTTTAGGGGCCCCAATCCTACTTAAGGGATCATGGGACTTAGTAAGTAGGTTATAACTGGGGTTATAAGTCCCCTAAGTGGGGTTTATCCTAATTATAACCTACTTATAACCTTACTTACTAAGTCCCATGAGCCTTCAAGTACACCATCTAGCATGATTCTGTGGTCAGCACCGCAAGCAAGTTCACAGTTGGATCCCTGAATCTATGGTTTAGGTTTCAAAGTACAAGTTTTACGGTTTGGGTTTTTGAAGGTTTCAGGACCTAGGATGCAGGGGGTCTATGAATAAGGAAACGCGGTAACCAAGTACTTAAACCATGAAGCCACTGGCACGTTCCTCAACTTCACGGCGAACTCGATCTTTGATCAGCCCCCCGTGACGTGCAGCACGCCCATTCTGCCATGGGCTCTCAGCATCACACACACATGCTGAAACACATTGTGTTGTTCAAGAAGCCGCTCAAAATCTCCTGAGAACTCGCGGCTACCATCAATGTGCATCACCTCCGGTTGCCACTGTGGTTGTTGCTGGGGTTGTGCTCAATGTGGTGAATGTGGGTGGTAGGTGTGAGTGTGATGGCTGGGTCTTAAGCTTCTCGATGAGCTTCGTATGGCGCTCGTTGGGTTCAAGTGGCTCACCGTTTGGCGCTTCCGAGCGTTCTCCTGCTCTTGGGTCCTCCACCCGCCATCCCAGCGACGAGAGGACTGTCCGGGCTGCTTTTCTGAACACGCACTGGCCTTCCAAGCACGCGGGCCAACGCTTCCTGCATGCACTCTGCATCAGCGCCGGCGAAGGCTTTTTGTAAGCCGTCATCGGAACATTCAAGCATGTGCATCAAACTTACCACGCAGGTCATTGCCGGTCTAGGAAGAAAAATCTGTGGAGGCAGCTGACACAATGGGGCTGGAGCCCAAAACAGCGCTTCAGCATGACCAATCCGACTAATAAGCCTAGATCACGCCTAGGTTTTCTCCACGCATACTAGGATGAAGGTCACCCCACAGTTGCCTGTGTGGGAACCGGGCTGCTTTCCTCCAAGCCCCCCTTCGGAGCGCCATAGGGCTTCAGCCAGGACTCGGCCAGCGCTTTGAGCGCTTCCGCGGCAAGAGGAGCGTCGCCAGTCGGGGTGTAAAGCCAATTACATATACCACTATAAATACTATAAGGCTTTTTTGGCAGAAAACCCAATGGAATGCTATAAAAGAACCTTGCAAAACCCTAAACCCCAAACCTAAACCCTAAACCCTCAACCCAAAGCCTGTAAGGACCCATCGAGGCTAAAGGCTCGACGTCGGCCCTGGAGTTTCCCACCGAATCAATCTCTCGTGGAATGGGAGTTTCCGAAAATAGGGGACCCTAATATAGCACCCTCAATAGTAGGATCCTTATTATGAGGACCCCGAAACAAGATACCCCTAATTTTCGGAAACTCCCAAATACTACGACAACGTCAGCACCTGGGGTTGCATAGGCGGGGTGTAGGGGCTCAGGGGTTTCAGGGGTTACATTTGGGTGCAGGCTTGATTTTAAGGTTTGGGGTTTAGGGGTTTACGGTAAACCCCATAAAGTTGGAAACCGGATTACGGCCAACTGGTGCTGGAATTCCCTATAAACTGCTCTTAGGGATCGAGGCTATTGGGTTTCCAACTTTTGGGCTTCACACTGTAGGTGTCAGGGATTTCGGGGTTCAGGGTTTAGGCTTAGGGGTTCAGATTTGAGTGTTTTAGTTTTTTGTTTTTTCGGGTTTGGGCGTTGGGCTTGGGAGTTTAGAGTTTTAAGGTATATATGATGTAGGGTTGCGGGCAAAGCTTATAGCCTATGACTTACGTATAGTTAATATACAGCGGCTTCCATTCTTGGGTGGTTCCATCCAAGCAAACGGAGGAAGATTATGTGAATGGCCTATACTTGCTCGTGTACTTCCAAGTACGGTTTCGCCAAGTCAGATCGAAAAGCCTGCCGTCATACTGAGCACTCGGCAGGAGGCGTCCTCGGTGTCCGAAACAGATACCGAACAAACCTTAAAGAAACGCCCTGCAACATATCCTACACCCCCCCTCCCACACCCCCAAACCCTAACCTGAAACTAATGTTCAGGAGCACTACGATGAGGAGTCTTCATATCATATGGGAATTTCCGGAGATAGGGGACCCTAATATAATACAATAAATAGTAGGATCCTTATTATAAGGACCCCCAAAATAAGGTCCCCTAAGTTTCGGAAACTCCCATATCATATTCAACGGAGCATGGAGCTTCTGAGCTCAGGGTCAAAGGACTATGCTTGGGTTTAGGGTTTAGGGTTTGGTTTAGGGTTTCGGGTTTGGTTTAGGGTTTAGGGTTTAATCCCCATACCCCTAAAGTCCTAAATCCCTGAAGCTCCAACCTCTGAACCTCAAACCCCTAAATTTTGAACCCCAAAGCCTGCAAGTAGCCCTAAACCCCTAAAGCCTTAAACCATCAACTCCTACCTGTATGGAGGGTCCGGCCTCTCCTCAGGAGAGTCCATGGGTCTCTTCGGGGGTCTCAGGAATCGGATCTTTAGGGTGCCAAAGTAGCGGGACCGTTCGGATAGATTTCAGGGCTTATAAACCCTAAACCCTAAACCTTAAACCCGATGATGCGCGGCCTCTTTGTCGGGCTCTCCTGATCAACAGTGTTCTCACACCCGCTTCTCTCCCTCTACCCCTCTCTGTCTCCCTTCGTTTCTCTCTCTCTCTCTCTCTCCCGGGATGTTCATCATCCTGCATCCCCACCCTCCGGCTCCTCGCCACCGAGGCCGAGCTCGGCGCACAATGCTTCCACCTCCTGGTCTTCCAAAACGGCAGGTGGAAGCATCACCTCGAAGGGTCACAACACGGAGAGCAAGCACCACACACGCTAGCGCACAGAGACAGCCGAACACACACACACCCACACACACACACGCGCGCGCGCACACGCACCCACAAGCACTGCAATGCAGACCAGTCAAGCGGCAGGCACGTCCGACGAGCTGCTGGCAAGTTCCTTGCACCAGCACGCAACAAAACAGGGAAACCACAGGGCGAACATACCAGCATACAACCCTACACTCCAACCGACCCTAGACCCTGACAAACCCTAAACCCCAACAAACCCCAAACCTCAACAAACACCGAAGTCCAGCGACCACCGAAGCCCAAACAAACCGTAACAACCCCCCGCCTCATCACCCACCAACAAAAAACAAACACATCCTAAACCCTAACGAACTAAGATCCACACCACCGGAACCGAAGGTTCCGGTGCCCAGACGGCCAGCTGCCCCTTAGACACATTGCTCCATGCGACGAAACGAAACCAAGACAACAATGTTTCCAAGCTGCCGCGAGCAGCGGGTCGAATCGAGTCGACTGTGAGACTTATAATCTTTCCCCAAGAGGCACAGACGAAGAAGCAAAGACCTAAGTCGCCCACGTCGTTCTCTGGGAGGGCCGTCTCCGAAGAGACGGGTCCTTCGACCGCCTCTGACAGAACAGGAGAGATTACCAGGCAAAGCGGGATGAAGGCAAAAAAAAGGCAGCAAACACCGCCGCAAGGCGAGTCGCATCCACCGAGACATGCGCCGCGAGGTCCTCAGAAACAGCGAAGAACCAAAGAAGAAGCGACAAAGGAAACAGAAAGAGAGAGATAAAGAGAGAGACCGAGAGAGACCGAGAGAGACCGAGAGAGGAAGAGATAGAGAGCCAGAAATGGAGCGAGAGACCGACAACGAAAGGGAGAGAGAGAGAGAGGGAGCAAGGGAGCACAAGTACCAAGACACGATGGGCAGCACGTCGGCGAGCGTCCCATCCTGACAAGCAGTCGGAAGCAACAAAGGTGCGGCCACTAAGCAGGTCAAATAAAGCCAAGACGCGGGCGCCGGATAGGGCGCTACCACAATGCCCTCCTAAATGCAGCTCTCCACTCGCAACACGACACAAAGCGCAGAATGATGGCGATGTCTAAGTCAAGTCGCATCCTCCGAAACGGACAGCGCCGTGGGGTCCTCGGGAACAAAGAGGAGACAAAGAAGGATTGGCAAGGGAAGCAGAAAGAGAGAGAAAGCGAGCGGCAAAAAAAGTAATGAAAGAGAGAGAGGGGAAGCGAGAGAGAGAGAGCCAGACATGCAAAAAGAGAGCGAGGAAGAGAGGGGGGCAGAGTGAGCAAGAGAGCACCAATACCAAGACACGGCGAGAACCACCACGTCGGAGCTGCTGTCCTCGGCCGGAGGCGCAGCCCGCGCGGAGCCAAAGAGGAGGACGCGGAGACCGAGACAGAAAGAGAGAGCGAGAGAGAGAGCAAGAGAGGGCACCAAGCAGATCCAATAAAGCCAAACACGTCGGCCGGTGGATATGGCGGCGTGACTGGCGCCTCCTGAATGGAGCTCTTCCCCGGCAACACGGCACCAACAACGGGAACAAATATCCAAATAAACCGAGCATGATCGTTGTCCGCGGGCGCCTGTGCCTTGGTAGAGCAAAACCGTACAGACATGGAGAAACAAAACTGCGATCGAAAATCTACGAAAGCACGAACTGCCAAAGTCAGAAATCAAACCTGTAAGGCACCGGCCCGGGCAAGCACACAGAGCAAAGCGATCACAAGGCACAACATCCTCCGGAGAAGAGAACAGAGACAGAGAAAGAGCGGGCGGGCGAGAAGGAGACCGAGAGAGAGCGAGAGCGAGAGCGAAAGAGAGAGAGAGAGAGAGAGAGAGAGAGAGAGAGAGAGAGAGAGAAAGAGAGAGAGAAAGAGAGAGAGAGAGAGAGAGAAATAACAGAAGCAAAGAGATGAAGGGAGCAAACGGACCAGCAGTGCCGAGTGCGCCTCGCCGGCAGCGGATTGTAGGCGCAAGGCTACACAACGCTGAGATGTCGCAAATGGCTGTCGTCTGAAGAGACAATGCGAGGCCACATTGGGAATTCAAGGTGTGCATTCCAAGGTGTGATGATGAGCTGCGGGGTCTATGGTTTTGAGTACAGGCGACAACGACATACAAAAAGAAGCGCGGAAGCAATGCAAACCATTTTGACGGCAGATGCAAAAGAAAGATACAGAACAGCGCTGCACCCTAGAACTTAAAGCCCGGGAAACCCCAAAACAGACACCCCAAATACGAATCCCGTAACCCCCATCAAACACCCACCGTAAACCACAGTGGCCACAGAAGCAGAAGTTGTATGCACTGCACTCAATCACTCAGACATGGAATCCAATGCGAAAGGCAAAAGGCATGCAAGCCCGAGCTGTGCAAACAGTTCTGAAGCTCAGGTCCGGACTCACCGACGAAGCGACGTGCAACAACTGGGCCGCAAATTGTGTGTTGTTTTAAGCCAATCGAGAATTACAATCAGATGTGCCAGGCATTTGTGTCTACTGCTGCTGCTGCTGCTGCTGCCTGCTAGGATATGCTCAAACCACTTCCCCTATGGCCTAGCCTAGAGCTCGGCGGCGGTGCAGCAAAGTGCTCGCGCCCGGATGGTTGGCGCTCGGCCCGTTGTCGAATCATGGCTCCTCGGCCGGATGCTGGGCACGCCGGCCCGTCGTTGCGTCGTCAAGTGTTGCCCGGCTGGGCGGATGGGGTTCTTGGCTTGGCCCCTTGCCATGTCACGGGTGGGGTTCTCGGCTTGGCCCTCGCCATGTCACGATCCTAAACCCTAAACCCTACGAGCCAGGGAAGGACCGGGACTCGCGAGTGGTGCTCTAAACCCCTAAACCCTAAACCTTAAACCCTAAACCCTAAACTAGAGGTGGAGGGTTTAGGGTTTTTAGATTCAGGGTTTTAGGAAGCCTCGAAAGATGGGATAAAGGTAGGTAAGATTAAGGACGCCTTATATATAAGGACTCTTATTGTGGGATTATCCCACCTACCTCCATCTCACCCTTGGAGCCCTTTGAGGGTTTTTGGGTTTTTTTTCTTAATGTAGTATTTCAAGCTTAAGGTTTAGGGTTGGGTTTAGGGTTTAGGGGTTTAGGGGTTTGGGGGTTTAGGGTTTAGGGTTTAGGGTTGGGGGCTTCTGCGGATTTTTCTGGTTTACACGGGTCCTGCACTCCAAAATCAAGCCAAACCTGCGGAAGAAAAGCCGAAACAGGCCCGTTAGCGTAGTAGTAGTAGTAGTAGTAGTAGTAGTAGTAGTAGTAGTAGTAGTAGTAGTAGTAGTAGTAGTAGTCGTAGTAGTAGTGGTAGTAGTAGTAGTAGTAGTAGTAGTAGTAGTAGTAGTAGTAGTGGTAGTAGTAGTAGTAGTAGTAGTAGTAGTAGTAGTAGTAGTAGTAATGATCAGGATTGAAAACCCTATGCCATGAGCCCTAAACCTTAAAGAAGCTGTTTGCGAAGGCTTTGGCTGCTAGTGCCCTTGGATGCTTAAAGGCTCATGGCACTTACTTAAGTCAACCCTAACTTGTGGGATGCTGACCTAGAACTTGAAGGAGCCCCTACACCCTAAAACGCGATAGCCTCTGCCAGAACCCTACTATTGAAGCGAAGCCACCAAACAACCAAAACAACTGGGACCTTTTATAGAACCTATTAACCCTTAAACCCTATAGACCACTGAAATGGAACCCCGTTATCGAACCCATAGTACACCTGTACAAGGAACCCGATTACAGAACCCCATGGTGCCCCTTAAACGGGACCCCGTAGTACCCCTTCCCTGAAGGACCAAGTGACCCTTAAAAGAAGGGGCCCTATGCCAATATTATGAATCCTTATATGGTATATGAACCTAAAACCCTTTTAGAGCTCATTTCGTCCTGAAGCCCTAAAAACCTATACACCCGTATAACACTTGTAGGAAGCCTTAATTTACGAAAGGAACCTTTTAGGTCTCATTTCGCCTTTAAGGTAAATTTACAGGAACCCATGAGTTCAAAATCTTACACCGCTTAGAGCCGGAATGAAAATGCTGCTTGTTAATATTCTCTTAGGTTGTACATGAACAAAAGTCAAGAAATATACTTCCTAAGGAGACTATAGAACCACAAATAACCCTTCCAGGAGCCCTTGAAGGATCCCAAAACGAACCATTTTAAGGATCCCAAAACGAACCATTTTAAGGTAAACTTACTCCCCCAATAAACCACAGACATAAAAGGTTAAACTTTCCGAGTCCCATTATAAGAGCCCAAAAAGTTTAAAGGTTGGGTATTGGGGATCTAGGTAAACTTCAAGCAACCGACTATAGCACCCATACATAACCCTTCCAGGAGCCCTTGAAGGATCCCAAAACGAACCATTTCAAGGTGAATTTCAAACAACCCATGACTTCAAGAAATTCAGCTCAGGCACAGCTGGGGCAGCCGCATTGGCGCCTGCCCGGCCCCCCCCAAAGACTCCAAGCCGCGCTTTAACTTAACTGTGCCTTTTATTGTTGCATCGTGCCTGGAGTCAACCCTACACCCTAAACCCCCTGGAGGGCTTGTTGGGTTTTCCGGGTTTTTGACAGGAGTTTGCAGTAGGGTTTAGATGGGTTTAGTGCTCATGGGCTTGAAACACATGTTCCAGGGTGTCTGCAAGCTTTTTACAAACGAGGTGAATCGCAGATCCCTTAAACTCAAGGCAGGGATCCTGAACATAATTGGAAAACGATCAAGAACTTAAGCAAATTGCAATATTTAGTTTCAGGCTGCTTGCTCAATGAAGGGGTTTTGAGGGCTCTGGATCAATCGGGATGACAAGGTGTTGGGGCTGTGGGGGTTTTCTCGGAGTCCAAACAAAATGCCCTAAACCCGAAAACCCTGATCCCCCTGAACCCCTGATCGCCTAGACCCCTAAACCCTAAACCCCCTACAGTAGAAGCCAGAAAGTTGGAACATGAGTTTCGGAGGATTAGTGCTAGGATCCCTTGTCCTTTACCTTAAGGGCATGAGGATATTTATTTTCCAACTTTCTGGCTTCTACCGTAATTCTTGCAGTTTCCCTGCCAGGAGCCTGTATGAAGAGCTTAACGAAGGATTACTGTAGGGTGTGGGGCCAAGTTTACTTAGGGTGCTTGGTCACGCTGGCATTCGCCAAAGGTCAACATAACGCAATGCAAGTACTTCAGACCTTGACATGTAACATCTCGCTCGGTGGGTTTCCGGAGCCGCTGCGCCAGCAGGCGACCACGAGGTCAAGATCTTGCCTTCAAGGCCTGCCCCGCGGAACACTTTCACGCCGTGGAGGAAGCTGCATTCGAACCACCCCACCTAAGCTTAGCCCCGCAACCGGCAAACCCTCCTTAAAGGAACATGGGACTTAGTATGTAGGTTATAATTGGGGTTATATACCTCCCCTGAGTGGGGTTATCCACATGATTTTGTCTCATGCCGAATCATCTGCAAAATGCGGGCTCCACTCAAGCGGCTGCCACACCAATCCTAAATCCTTAAGATTGAAAGCACCAAAGGGTCCCAAGTATGGGGTTTCTATGTTAGGAATTACTATTATGACTTGGTTTAGGGGTGGGGTCTGCGTGCCCTGAACACTTGGATTTATGGTTTACGGTCAAGGGTTTTGGGTTAACTAAACCGAAGGCAACAAAACTTCCACCCTAACCCCTATTCCCGAAAGCCTATACTCACTTCTTCAATAACCGGGCAGAGAGCTCAAAGAATACAAGGCCAAAAGTTAAGAAACCCTAAACCCCGAAATCCCGAACCCTAAACCCTAACCCCTAAACCATCCTAAACCCCAACCCTACATTTCCCGAAACTCCAAAGCTTCCAGAATTAGACCCCAAATGGCTGCCTCCGAACGTGCGCGACGTATGGACGGGCCAGAAGCCATCGGAGTTGCTCCATTTGCGCGAGAGCTTCGGGTTCCTCTGAGGGTTCTTTTAAAAGGGCTCAGGGTTTAGGGTTAGGGCTAGGGTTCGTTTAAAGGGCTTAGGGTTTAGGGTCAGGGCCTAGGCTTCTTTTAGAGGGTTTAGGGTTTAGGGATATGGCCTATAAGGTTCTTTTGATTATGAAGGGTTAAGGGTTCTTTTAACGGGACCCTTCTAGTAGCTGTAAGGGCTACGAGTTTGAAGGTTTGGGGTGTAGGCTTTAGGGTTTGGGGTTTAGGTAGCTTTAGAAGGGCTCCGTCTAGGGTTCGAGATAAAGGCATCTTTTAAGGGTTCTTTAAGTCGGTTTAGAGTTTAGCGTTTGGGGTTATTAAGGGTTCCGTGACGAGTTCCTTTAGAAGGGTTTCCTTTAAGGATCCCTTTTCAGGTTCCTTTAGAAGGGTTCCTCCTTTAAGTGCTTCCTGTAGCGAGTATTCTCGAAGGTTTCCTTTAAGGTCTCTACAAGGCAAAGGCAACTATAGTTAGTTTGGGCTTAGGCTGTACCTAGTCTAGGGTTCGGGGATGGTGGCCGAGGTTTCAGTGGGCTGATCCACCGGCCAGACCCTCCGAGCATCGCAGTAACTGTAGGGGCGGCGGCATGTAAAACGCACAACTCTGAACCTTAAGCCAAATAAACCTTTACCCTCGAAACTTAAAAATATATGATGATCACGAAAGAGTGGCTTCTGGCTTTAGGTTGCTTCAGGTTTAGAGAGCTGGGGATTCAAGGTAGGTGCCGGCAATCGTATTAGGAGGGTGCCTTCTTTTGACTTTTCTGAATCGAAGCGTGGTTAGGCGTTTCGGGCTCTCGGGTCAAGGTGTATGAAGGCGATGGGCTTGCAGGGTTCGGGGTGTGATAAGCCTGCAAGGACAATAGTAGAGGATCTCTCACCTGAAGTGGTGGTGAGGGGACGAGGGAAGCAATTAACTATTATATAAGTTGGAATATACCAAGCTCGTCCTTAACCCTGAAACCCCAAACCGGCAGATGCATGCGGGCTTTTGGGCACCCGTCCTTACTTTTGGAAGTTCCCTGAACCTGAACCCAACAAAGCCCTGAATTCCAAACCTGAAATTCGTGTAGACACATCGTTGAACCCAAGCGTCTTAGTCTTAACTCTACAGCCACACTCAAGGCCCCCACAACAACACCAACACCCAAAACACGAAAGCGCCGAACCGTTCCTGGACCCCCCAAAGCATGCGGAATAACAGCCTCTTATGTTTGCTGGGCGATTATATTGATCTACTTTTGGGGGTTGAGGCAACTCGAAGTCCAAAACCCTAAACTCCTAAACTCTGCGCCCATCTAAACCCGAAGCCCCGAATCCTACATGGCCTAATCCCTACATCCGGCGCACTGACTGGAGACCACATCGGGACTGGGGTTTAGAGGTTAGGGGTTTGGGCTTTAAATTAAACCTAAGCTTATAAACCGCAGAGGCCCTCAACCCCAAACCGGGGCTCACGAAGTGCCGAGTTTCTTAAGGACGAAATGAACCCTAAAAGGGTTTAAGGTTGATATACCATATAGGAATTTATAGTATATGGGTATAGGGCCCCTACTTTTAAGGGTCATTTGGTCCTTCAGGTTTCAAGCTTTCGGGAGAGCACTCGCTGCACCCGGACATTCCCCGAGAACAGACGCCTTAAACCCCCAACCTGCAATGGTGGTGGTGGTAACGGTGGCCGAAGAAGAAGTGAACCCTAAACCCTATAAACCCCAGACAGTCAAGCTTCAGATTCAAACCCACCCGACTTAAGGGCTCATGGGACTTAGTAATTAACTTATAACCTTAATTTTCACCGACCTACTAAGTCCCATGATGCTCTAAGCATGCAAGGCAACGGACTTTTGGCGTGTTGGCAGATAGCGAGCAAAACGTGCGAGTAGGGCTTGCCGGTTGCGGGGCTAAGGCTTACCTAAAGGTTCAGGGGTCACAGGTAGGTTATATAATCATTAGGATAACCCCACTTAGGGGACTTATATAACCCCAATTATAACCTGCATACCAAGTCCCATGTTCCTTTAAGTAGGGTTTGCCGGTTGCGGGGCTAAGCTTACGTGGGGTGGTTCGAATGCAGCTTCCTCCACGAGTTCGGGTTTAGGGTTTAGGGGTTATGGGTTTAGGGCTTATTTTAACCTACCAAACCCTGCTTTTTTGTAGGGTCCCTATAAATTCCATACTAGGGTTCATAATAAGAACCTACAAAAAAGTAGGGTTTGGTAGGGTAAGGGAGGGATCTTGGAGGTTCATGGGTAGTTATAAGTAGGGTTATAAGTCCCCTAATCTGAGTTATAAGTATAGTTAACCTACTTACAACCCCACTTATAACTACCCAAGGTAGGGGTTAGTCAAGGCTGACCTACCTTTTGAAGGACTTGTATAAGGAAACCATAATAGGGAACCCTAAACAGCTAGGTTCTTCAGGGTCTAGGGCTTAGGGGTCAGTCAAGGCTGACCTACCCGCTGGCTTTGCGGCTGCTACGAAGGATGGTACCTGCCTTGGGCAGCTGATTCCGCTACACTATGTGGCGTGCCATGCCGGGTGTCTCAAAGAAGGGCTCTTAAAGTTTAGTGTTTAGGGTTTCATCCAGTTGTTTAAGTGGCCATCCAGTTGTTTAAGTGACCACAATAGCAAACTATGGTATATAAAATGGTTTCCTTATTAAGGTAAGCTAATAAGAAGGGCTCTTAAAGGCCCAAGACATTTAGTGTGTAGGGTTGTAAAGAACTAGGATAACTCTATTTAGAGCATCTGTAACCCTACCTACTAAGTCCCTTGAGCCCTTAAGCTAGCTTCCCGAGGGGATAACTGCAAAGATTGTATACACTGTTGCCCGTGCTTCAGTCACGAAAATGAGGCTGGTTTAGGGATTTAGCATCTAGTTAGGGTCTTGGTAGCACGGAGCCGCCATGACGAGGGCTTCAACATGATCGACTAACACAGCGGCCGTATGGCTTGGGGTTGGGTTTAGGGTTTAGGGTTTCGGTTGTACGGCATATACTGAAGTATGCATTGTGTAGCGTCCATGAGAGGCTGCTTTTACTCACTCATTGACCTGTATCCAAACAACAAGTAAAAAAGTAAACGAATAAAATAAAATGCGCGCGTGTGTGTGTGTGTGTGTAATTCAAAAGCGTTTTGCTTTACCATTTTTGGGCCTCTTAGAGACACCAGGCAGGTCATGAAGACATGCGACCATGAGTTGCGCAGCTTTCGTCAGCAACTACGTTCGCATGTTCGGTCCTTCGTGCCTGTAAATTTAGCTTAGGATCACGGTTCCGCCATTTCTATAAGTATAGGCATGCTAAATTAAAGAGTTCAATCAGGATTGCGCAACGTTTTGTAGGTTTGTAGAGGCCTCAAACCGAAGGTTACTTATGTCGGGTTACATATATAATGCAGCTTATGGTCCTAATTCCTGAACACAAAAACCCTACTCTCTACAATATATGTGCATAGGATTGTCAGCATGCAACAAACCCTGAGCTCTACATTTATTGAAAAGCTGGCAAACCACGTCAACAAAGTTCGGACAAACACCTAAAACCTAAAACCCTAAACCCGAACATCAAGCTCGGTTCGGACCAAGAACAAAAATCTGGGTGTCTCGCCCACGACTACTGCTACTACTACTTACTACTACGACTACTACTACTGCTACTACTACTACTACTGCTACTACTACTGCTATTACTACTTCTATGACTACTACAACGACTGCTGCTACTACTACTACTGCTACTACTGCTACTACTACTACTACTACTACTACTACTACTACTGCTACTACTACTACTACTACTACTACTACTACTACTACTACTACTACTACTACTCCCGCTGCAACTACTACTACTAGCCGACAGCGTGCTCCTGTGACCCCCTTAACTGGCCCTAAAGCTTCAAAAGGCGGAAAAGTACTTCTACTTTAGAGGAGCACGCGGGCGACTACTACTACTTTAGAGGAGCAGGCGGGTAACGACTACTACTTTAGAGGAGCAGGCGGGCGACGACTACTACTTTAGAGGAGCAGGCGGGCGACGACTACCACTTTAGAGGAGCAGTCGGGCGACGACGGAGACTACTACCCTAGCTAACAATAAGACCCTATCTAACAATATGCCAAGCCAAGCCAAGCCAAGCCAAACCATGTTAAAAAAGATCTCCTTTCACCCTTGTGACAGAGGAAAACTCTATCTAACAATAAGACCCTATCTAACAATAAGACCCTATCTAACAATAAGACCCTATCTAACAATAAGACCCTATCTAACAACAAGACCCTATCTAACAATAAGACCCTATCTAACAACAAAACCTATCTAAGAATAAGACCCTATCTAACAATAAGACCTTATCTAACAATAAGACCCTATCCAACACTAAGACCCTATCTAACAATAAGACCCTATCTAACAATAAGACCCTATCCAACACTAAGACCCTATCTAACAACTAAGACCCTATCTAACAATAAGACCCTATCTATGCGAGGGGGAGAGGTCACAGTCAAAGGCATGCGACAAAGGAGGCAAAAGGGGGGTCACAGGAGCACGCTGTCGCCTACTACTACTACTACTACTACTACTACTACTACTACTACTACTACTACTACTACTACTACTACTACTACTACTACTACTACTACTCCCGCTGCAACTACTACTACTACTACTACTACTACTACTACTACTACTACTCCTCCTGCTACTTAGTCCGACGCCTACGGTAGTCAAGCAGTGAAGGACATCACAGAACCCCTTTGCTCCTGCCACTCGTTGTCCAGATTCCTCCGCTGTAAGAGCATTTAAAGGCTCATCGGACTCAGTAAGTAAGGTTATAAGCAGATTACAATCAGGATAACCCAATCACCTACATACTAAGTCCCATGATCCTTTAAGCTTGGATTTTGGGTTTCGGGTTTCCTGCTTGGGATTAAGAGTTGGGGTTGAGTGTCAGCTTGAAAAGCTCCCCTTCGATAAGTGGTGATTGAAATGTCCAAACCTTGCGATTCAAACTTCAAGTGTTCACGCATGGAAACATGTTCAACAATTGCCGAGTTGAATCTGCTGGGTCTTATTATTAGCTTGCAAACATGTACCTGGTGTCCCTGAAACCCTAAAACTCTGAACCCTAAGCAGCCCTAAACCCTAACCCCAAAGGCCCCAAACCCTAAAACTACAAAAAAACCTAAAGTCCAACACCCTATGCAAGTTGCTCAAAACCGCAGCCAAAGCTCTCTTCTGCAATGGAGTCCACATCGATCCGCTTTATGTCCTTCCAGTGCTGCTCCAAGCTTTTTAAGACTGAGGGTCAAAACTTTGGGGTGGATTCTGGATTTCAGGTCTATTATTATCGGTTCAGCATTTCGGCTTTGAGGCTAAGGGTTTCGGTCGCAGTTCTCATTGTCGCGGCCTTTGGGGTTTCGGGCTCCATGAGCCTCTGCCACAGTTTCATTCCGGCTTCACAAAGCTTCTTGACAGTCTAGGGTTCTTCCCTAACCCCTAACCCCTAACCCCTAAACCCTAACCCCTAAACCCTAACCCCTAACCCCTAACCCCTAACCCCTAAACCCTAACCCCTAAACCCTAAACCCTAACCCCTAACCCCTAAACCCTAAACCCTAACCGGGGTCCTTTATGGGGACATAAGAGGTGCGTCCTAACGGATGTAGAGTTTAGGGTTTAGGGTTTCCTAGAAGGCTAGGTTTTTTGCGTCGTTTTTGGGCTCTCTAGGGATTTTCGGGAACCATTTTGGACTGTATAGGAGGCCCTTCATGGGCTCGAGAAGTATTCTTCAAGTCCCAGAGACTCCTATATAGTAGGATCCCCAATATGATCTAAGGAATATTCCTTGATTAAGCGATATTGGAGTCTCTGGGGTCTTACAGGGCTCTTTGAGGCTCTCTGTGATGCTTATGTCTGTGTGGCCTTGGGCGGCTGTACCAAAGCCGCTACAACTCGGAGACGTAGCAGCTGAACTTACTCGGCCCAAGGGCGTACTGAGTAGGTGATGTGAGGGGCTCTATTTGGGATAACCCCCCCGCCTCTAAGCCAGCAATATCCACTTACTACGACAATATCCCATGATCTTTTAGGTAGTGAGAGTGCAGACAATCGACAATCTAAGCTGAACCTTAAACCATACCCGACACCCTAAACCCTGAGCGCAGCAGCCAAGATCATCCACAGTACCACGTACTTGTCAGGGCCAACCACCACGATGTGCAAGTCGTCCACATAAACTATTTGGGTAGTTGTCAAAATTGTGGTCCCTTTTTGGGTCCCTATTATAATACGGCACCTAATACTTCGGGGTACCCCAAAAGGGACCATAATTTTGACAGCCACCCATATGCAAGTCATCCACATACACTATTGGGATGTTCCGGAGCCGGCCCACGACCCTCAGAACCCACCGGGCCGATACTTCCAAAGAATTTCGCCCGAAGGGTCGCTGCAGAGCTCACTCCGAACGTTCCGACATACTTAAATTTAAGGCTCCTGGGACTTAGTAAGTAAGGTTATAAGTAGGTTATAATTAGGATAACCCCACTTAGGGGACTTATAGCCCGATTTTTAACCTACTTACTATGTCCCATGATCCTCTAAGCAATTCAGCCAGACCACCTTCCATGATGAAGACGTGTGACATCCCAGAAGAGGCCAGTCCCGGCGCCGCACCTTAGCCCTTCGATGGGCCTTCGAGACGTCGGCGGCGATGGAGAATGGCCCACCGTGATCCGGTTGATGATATAAATCCAGCATTACCCATAATAGGGAATATATGGGAATTATGGTATATTCCTTATAATGGGTCATGCAGGATTTATGTCATCAACCGTCCCGCCTCGCTCTAGAAACTGTTTCGACGATCTCCGCCGGACCGGTCACCTCAAGCTTGTCGGCGATCACAATGCTGTTGTCGAGACACCGCGCGTGGCGTCATGCAACGGCCTCACGTCCCGACTGGATTTCAGAATCCGGCTATAGGGTCTGTCAGTCTTGGGCTAAATCCGATTTGTCATCACTTCCACCGGAAAAGGAGCCGCATGTTCAACAGCGCACACATGCAATGTTGCTTTACCTGGGATCTCGAAGTAGAGGCTTTACCAAAAGGATCCTGTCACTAAAGGTCTGGCACATCTACTTCCGGTGTATCACCAAAGTGCAAGCGCAAACTCCCAAACCCTAAACCCTTCATCTTGAATCTTAAACTCTTAGACGCCAAAACCTTTAACACTCAATCCAGAAACCCTACACCCCAGACCCCGAAACCTTAAACCATGAATCCCCAACCCTAAACCCTCAACCCAACAAAATCCCCAACCCCCTTAACCCGTAAACCCCTAAACCACAAACCCCTCTCATCGTGTCCAAGCTGCGGAAAGACCGCCTCCCACCACGGAGGGGGAGGGGGCATAATCCTCCTCAATGCTCGCCGCGGAGGGGCTCCTGGGCATTTAGGGTTCAGGGTTTAGGTTTCAGGGTTGAGGGTTTAGGTTTTAGGGTTCAGGGTTCAGGGTTTAGGGTAAGGGACTTGCTGAACAGAATTAATTAAATGGGTGGTTGTCAAAATTAGGGTCCCTTTTGGGGTCCTTATTATAGTACGGCATCTAATATTTAGAGTTCCCAAAAACGGACCATAATTTTGACAACCACCCGAAAGTATTCCGACTCCTAGACACTGGAAATATTTGATACTGCAAACGTAAAGGGATCAGGATTCACTTATCTCCTGAAAATTGGCGATCCATATGAGACCATGGCCTCAAACATACCAAACGACTTAAAAGCGAAACCAATCCTTGTAGTAGGACCAGGAATCCCTGTAAAGGTAGGGGCCACGGTGATTGAAATTACTTAGACTTACCAGGTGGTTATGAGGCTTTAAGGTTCGGGTGTTTGTGGTTCTAGGGTTCAAGTCATTCAGGGGCTTGCTCCCGAGTTCAACTCAACCATAAAGGCAAGGAGCAGCTCAAACCAGCAAACGCATAAGCACCAAACATTCAATAAACTCATGTCTGAAATAAGCCGTAAGGTTCTCTGATTTACGACTTGGGGTAATACAAAAAGTCTTTGACTACTTAATAGAAGCCTCCTTGACTGTACCTTTTCTGTAGTCATTTCCAAACTACTCCCAAACATATTTTGATCACTCAGACCCCCCAAACCCCAAAGCACGTGGGTGGTTTTCAAAATTAGGTCCCTATTAAAATACGGCACCTAATATTTAAGGTACCCAAAAAGGGACCCTAATTTTGACAGCCAACCACGTACTCAACACCTGAGGGCTTTTCGCTCTCAGGCCGCCCCTACAGTTTAACCCGAGGGCAAGGTTCGAATTCACGTGAAGTATGTGAGTTCTCGGGCCTTGTAGCTACAGGGATTAAGAACCCTAAACCCTAAACCCTAAAACCCTTAACCCTAAACCCTAAACCCTAAAACCCTAAACCCTAAACCCTAATACCCTAAACCGTAAACCCTATAAACCCCAAAACCTTAAACCCTAAGCAATTTTAGTTGAAACCCTAAACCGTCAAGATTCAAGTTGAACTTGCCGCTGTGGTTGCACCCACGTAGCATACCTATAACGCCATAGGCCGCAACCTTAGGGAAAAGTTTCAAGCCTTCTGAGCAGCCTCTTTGCCACTCCCAGTCTTCTGAGCAGCCTCTTTGTCATTCCCAGTCTTCTGAGCAGCATCTTTGTCAGGGCCTTTGCATACCTTTTTATAATTAGGATAACCCGACTTAGGGGACTTATAACCCCAGTTATAACCTACTTACTAAGTCCCATGATCCTCTAAGTGTGCACGTCGAAGAAGGTATATGCATCTTGGACTGGCTCACATCCTGCCGTAGTCTCTCCTGCTTGTTTCGGTGTTTGCGCCTGCATCTCTCCTCACTACGGATGCGGCGGCGCAAAGGCTGCGCTGTGGGGAACTCCTCGCAGGCAAAGGCGGCTCGGCATCTCTTCGCCCACTCAAGCCTGCAAACCTATAGTACATCTACTCTGGACACTCCATGACCATGCCGAACGCCGGCGGGTTTGTGTGCCTGCTAGAACTGGCTGTCTTACCTTCTCTCTTCTTCAACAACCGGGCCCCAAAAAGTTCAAACTTTCAAAGATAGAGCTAATTTATAAGGCCAAAAAGCTGAAAGTTCCCCCGTTCACTATGTAAGCCTTTATGTACCCCTTGAACCTTAAGCCTAGCACCAGAGTCCCAAACCTGAAACATCAACACCGAAGAGCCCAAAACCCTACATCCTAAAGCCTGAAATCCAAAAGTCTCGGCGATAGAAAACCTTTGCAGCCCTCAACCCTAACAACCAAACCCTGATCCCCGGTCCCCCAAAACCCTAAACCCAAAGCCCTAAGCCTCGTAAAACCTCCATGTGCCAAAGCCCTCAACCCTCGATGCCTCAAACCTAAATCCTAAAGACCTACAGCATGAAGCCCTCACTCCCAAACCCCCCTAAACCCTAAACCCTAAACCCTAAACCCTAAACCTTAAACTCTAAACCCTAAACCCCCGAACTAAACCTCCATGCCGAGATGCCGTGGCGAGGAGGGTCCCTTGTAGGACTTCCTCAGTCAGTCTTCGCCCTAAACCCTAAACTCTAAACCCTAAGGACAAGAGGGTTCGTGTCTTGGAATCAGGCTTTGGGTTGGAGGGTTTAGGGCTTTAGGGTTTAGGGTTTAGGGCTTTAGGGTTTAGGGTTTAGGGATTTAGGGTTTAGGGGTTTAGGGTTTAGGGCTTTAGGGTTTAGGGCTTTAGGGTTTAGGGTTTGGGTAGGGCTTCAGGGCTTTAAGGTTTGTAGGGTTTGAGGGTTACGGTCAGGGTTTTATATACAGCCTGGGGGGGTTTGCAGTTGCAAGGCCTGCTCAGGTGTGTGCACGAGATTTGTTGGGGTTCATGGTCCTAGTTCAAAGTTGTATACCCAGAGACTTTAACATCCCTTAATTAGGGAATATACCTGAAATAATAGTAGGATCCCTAATATGATATAAGGGATATTGGAGTCTCTGGGTAACCGTTTCGTAGGGCGTTTTGGGGATCTATACCTTGTCCGGCATGGCCAGGGCAAGAAAAGAACCTAGCTGGGCTGGGTAAATAATGGTGCTGATTGGGTAACTGTCGGATTGGATGGGGTTTTAAATGTTTTGGGTTTAGTAGGGCTGAAGGGCTTCGGGTTATGATGGGTTTGGATTCTGTCTGCAGCTGTGGTTTTTGCGCCCTACGGCTACGGGTCTAGGATACAGAGGGTCTTTGAAGGCATGTATAACTGTATAACTGTACATATTGAACTTTCCAGGAGGGCTGTACGGCTTCTCGCTACGAGGGTTGATGGTGCGCACCTAATATAGAGGCCTCAATACTTGAAATAGGGTTTTGGGCCCATTTTACTATAATTACAATAAGGAACCCCCACAATAATATACACAATTATTGAGGCCCTATACTACATCGATATTATTGCCATGCAGGGGATTCATAGGGTTGAACGGTTCTTGATGTTGTAAGTAAGCAGCATTGATGGAAACCCAGTGCCGTTCTAGCACCGTGCCCGGCGAATCCAGTAGCCGCCAAACGACTTCATCGGAGTGGCTCCAAGAGTTCCTAAACCCTAAATCCTTAACCCTAAACCCTTAACCCTAAACCCTTAACCCTCAACTCTCCTGGCTGCTGGCATCCCAGGCACCTGACACGAGCTAACCCTGAGGGTCCTTGTGCCCACATAGTATATAGATTGGCCTTTTACAGGGAACTCCAGAAAGTTGGAATATGGATTAATGGTAGGATCCCCTATAATTTACCTTGAAGGGGTTACGATAATGATATTCCAACTTTCTGGCTTCTACTGTAAAAGATCTGTATTTTGGGCCAAAGCATGTACTATTGGGCAGTTTCTGTAAATCGGGGACCCTAATATAGTACCCTCAATAGTAGGATCCCGATTATAAGGACCCCAAAATTAAGTACCCCGAATTTCCGGAAACTCCCATTTGGGTACTCTGAAACTTAAACCCCACGAGAACATGTGATTGACATCTCGCGCGCTCCTAGCCCTGTCAAAACTTGAACTTTAACTAACCTAGCCTAAAGTAGGGTTAAGAAGGGGGTTACCCCAATACTACGTAGGATAGCTAGGCTTAGGCTTAAAATCGATGCGAAAACCACTCTCGAAGCCAACAAAGGAGCCAAGAAACGTATCTCTCTGGAGGGCGGATGGATCGTCCATGTCCATCTCAGGGAAGCCGATGTTGATGTTCCTTGAACGGTGGGGCTTTTTCTCCGCATCAAAACGGCCAGCTTTACAGAATGGCCCCTTCATCCTGAATAAACAGATCTTTGCGTTCTTAGTGCCCATCTAGGAAAAACAGCAGACGCACTGTAGCACTCTATACCAAAATCCCATGGTCTGCCTTACACGTCCCTTTCTGGTGACTTCTGATAACAGCAATGACGTGGGGGTTGGTCTGTCTGGTGGGCCCCTATTTCAAGCTAGGCTCAGGCTCCGGGTTCAGCGCCCAGTATAAAGAGATACTGCTGATGGACAAAATCCTGCATTACCCTTTATAGGGATCTATAAGGGTACCTTTAAGGGATCTATAGGGTTTTTGGGCTTAGGGTTTAGGGTTGATGATATAAATCCTGCATTGCCCCATAATAAGGAATATGCCATAGCTCCCATAGTTTAGAGTCCTTATAAGGTCATGCAGGATTTTGTCCATCAGCAGTACTGCCCCCTGGTGTCCCGTTCTATCCATCATCTGATCCCCGCATCCTGCTTTTACACAGGACCCGCATCGTTCATTCTTTGTGGATGTCCGCTGGCATAACGGCCAGTAGCTAGTAACATCTAGCAACGCTAGTTTCTCGGAATATTTGCATGAAGCCGTTTGCGCACCCACCAAACTGCCTTATTCCAGAGATTGGTGAAGAGGTTCTGAAAATGAGGGGTTGCTTCGGCATCTGCGAAGCACGCTGCTCAGGGATCTAGCCTGCTTGTCGCAGTGCAGACTACCCGAACCCCTTGTGTAAGGTTTCACACATGTAAAAAAGACTTGACTGCGGCATACTGCGGCGATCTCTTCGACTCCAGCATCCCCTACACCCTGCGAAGCTCTTGGACCCAACTTTAATTCAAATTAATCAAACGGCAAAGCAAATGCGGGACACGTTTTGGGGCTTGTGCCCGGGCACGCAGTCATAGCAAAATAACACACATGTCCTAGCACAAGTCCGTGAGTACAAAAAAATCTCGTCCGTGAAAAAGGACCTTATCAGACCATCTCAAAACCCTATCAATTCCTTAACCGTACGGTGCAAGTGCCTTAAACCTTACACCCTGAACTTGAAGCCTTAATATACAAGCCTCAATATCTAGACTAGGATTTCGGAGAGTCCTATATCCTAACCATGTCAGGCAATCCCAAGTTCAAAGCCAAGCTTCCCAAAACCAAACCCTAGCCAGAAAACAAGAAAGCCCTGCTTAAGCCTCAAGCCGAGCTTCTCTATGGTGCCTTCCGGCTTGCATGGAGTTCCATCAGCCATGCTCTTCTGAGCCTCTACACGGTTTAAGGTTATGAGGCTTCGGGCTTTTCATGTAGCTTTCAATTTGTTTCTAGGGGCCCCAGAACTTTTTACTGTATGGGGTATTAGGCTTAGTATCATCATGGCACTTGCGGTAGTCACTACTAGTTCTGGGGTTCACTCTAGGGTGTTGGGGGTATCCAAACCTTAAACCCAAACCCAAACCGGAACAAAACAAGACCGTGAGCCCTAAACCCTGAACCCCCCAAACCCCTAATCATCCCCAAACCCTACGCCCTAAACCCTAGCCCCCAAACCCTGAACCCAGACGGGTTTTGGGGGTGTATATAGCGGGCCTCGTTCTTGGCGAAGCAGTCGCAGAAGAAAGGCTTCCTGGTGATATCTCGTTGGTTGACGGTTCAAGGTTTAGTAGGGTTTAGGGTTTAGGGTTTAGTTTAGTTACCTTCAGGACCAAATGTCCCTTAAAAGTAGGGGCCCTATACCCTGATACTATGAATCCCTATATGGTATATGAACCTTAAACCCTTTTAGGGTTCATTTCGTCCTTAAGGTGGGGTTCAGGATTATTCATGTGCAGGACCCTTGTAAACCTTTAAACCCACCAGAAACACCAGCCCTAAACCCTGAAATCTTTAACCCTGAAACAAACCCGAACGGTCCTGACACATGTCAGCCTTAAGACTCGGATAAATGAAACCCCCAAGAGACCGACCCTCCATGAAGAAATTCAGGGTTTACTTAGAGGATCATGGGACTTAGTAAGTCGTGGCGCCGGGTGCCAATGAGTATCCACCAAAGCTTGTCACGTATCCTCCGTTAACCGTGGCATGTGTTGCTTGCCACGTGAAGGAGGTGGGGGCCAGAGGTTGGTGGCCATGTTGCGCCCCGAAGGCTGCAGCGTACGGTGGTGTCCATGGGGGCTGTAGCAGTTGGTCCCCCTGCTGTTGATCTGAGCTCCTTGAGTGGTCCTTGCTCCGGTCACTGCCCCATCCCACTCCAGGGCACCCAGCAACAGCTTCCCACTGTGATCTGAGCTTTCCTTGTCTTTCCTTCTCCAAGATGACCGAACACAAACCTACCTAGACACCTGTCGGACGTGGGCACTCTCGAACTCTTCCATCCCTTTTGCCCGGAATGCAAGCTTTACACTATTGTACCCAACGCCCCCCCCTCCCCTACTCCGCATGTTAGCGACATGCTGGGGGACGAAGCGCACAGCAGCCATCTACTTGTTAGCACCACCAGCCGGCCTAACGCAACATCTTCTGGCATATGGAGGCTATTGTAGACGCCATCTACTTGTTCTGTCCTATAAGCCCTAAACCCCCCAAAGCCCTAAACCCTAAACCTTTGTAAAACCCGTATAGGTGTCTTTACAGAAACCCAACTTACAGGATCATGGGAGTAGTGCTTGGGCTATGATTGGGGTTACAAGTCCCTAAGTGGTGTATGACCGACTTGCAACCTCACTTGCTAAGTCCCCTGAGCCCTTAAGTAGACCCTAAACAGTAAGCCCTGTTATAGAAGATTAGAAGAACCCTACAGTACCCTTTAAAAGGAACCCCGAACTAGGTAGGCCTTTGGGTTGTCCCTATTGGTCTTAATCTATTTACGAATTTTTTCAGAGGCTTTACAAGGCCAACCTCGAAAACACTTCTTACTAAGTCCCAGAAACCTTTACGTACCCATCACATTCTAGAACCCTTATAGATCCCTTTCAAAGATCCCTTTTAAGGAGCTCTCTAGCGAACTTTACTTGCTAAGTCCCAGAACCCTAAACCCTAAACCCCTACCCAGAGAGCCCAATACTCCTTAATTAAGGAATATGGCTTAAATTATATAGGGCTTCATATTAAAATATAAACTACATTCCTTAATTAAGGGGTATTGGGCTCTCTGGATAGTCCCAGTTGTAGCTGAGACTCTTCAGGCAGGCCGCCAAGGAACCCTTGGTCCCTCCCTCGTTCGCGCCGCTCTTCCTGGATAGAAGGGATCTAAGGATTAAATGTCCCTTTAAGGGTTCCTTTAAGGGTTTCCTTTAGGGGTTCCTTTAAGGGTCCCTTTAAGGGTTCCTTTAAGCGTCCCCTTAAAGGTCCCCTTAATGGTTCCTTTTTAGGGTCCCTTCAAGATTTAGGGTTTAGGATTTAAGGTTTAGGCGTTTAGGATCTAGGGTTGCTTTAATTGTCCCTTTTAGAATTTAGGGTTACGGTTTTGAGTCAAGATGACCCTGAAAAATACGGGCCCTATACCCACGTACTATGAATCCCTAATATGGTATGTGAACCTTGAACCCGTTTAGGGTTTTTATTCGTCCTCACGGTCTTCCTTTAGGGTTTAGGTTTAGGGTTTGGGGTTAGTGTCTTCAATGTTTACGGTTTAGGCGTTGCAAGGGTTGAAGGACTAGGGTTCAAGGCATAGTGTTTAGGGTCTAGCGGTTGAGGGGTTTAGGGTTCTCGTTTAAATTAACGAGAGGTTTCGGGACGCTTTGGGGGTTAGGGTTGCGCAAGTTTCACAGGGTATGTTTATTGGTTGAGGGGGTTTAGGGATTTAGGAAGCCTTCTTATTGCTAACACGCCGATAGTATTGCCCTTCCTGCCTCTCCAACTGCCTGGCGTGACTGGGCCCATTTTCCAAGTAGCCCCATCAAAGGTGATTTCGCTCTCTAGGATACCCAGTCACCTAAGAAAAAAAAGGCCTCTCTTTTTGGTACTGGGTAACTTTATAAGGAACCTAGGACAACAAAAAGGGAATAAGGGTACTACTGGGCATCCTCGCCCCTAATTTTCGGAAACCCTATACCCTTTATAGAACCCTTATAGATCCATTTAAGGAACCCTTATAGATCCTTTTAAAGGTACCCCTAATAAGGGTACGGTACTACTGGGCATCCTAGTATTGCTCAGCTTTACGAGGCAACGCAAACAAAAGAGAACATGACCAGACCTGCCAAAATCCCTTAATTAAGGAATATACCTTAAATTATAAGAGGGTCCCTAATTTGATTTAAGGTATATTCCTTAATTAAGGGATATACCTTAAATTATAAGAGGGTCCCTTAAGGTATATTCCTTAATTAAGGGATATACCTTCAATTATAAGAGGGTCCCTAATTTGATTTAAGGTATATTCCTTAATTAAGGGATATACCTTAAATTATAAGAGGGTCCCTAATTTGATTTAAGGTATATTCCTTAATTACGGGATTTTGGAAGGTCTGGGTGGGTACTGATTGGGAGCTGCTTGGCGTAAACGCTGCCCTTTGTCATTGTACCTTGGTGATGAAAATGAACAGGATACAAAAGACTCTCGGCTAGCGAGCCTTAATGCCCTGAGCCCTGAACCCTAAACCCAAAACCCCCAAAACCCCAAAACGCTAAACCCGGAACCCCTAAACCCTAAACCCCTAAACCCTAAGCCCTGAACCCCTAAACCCTTTAACCTGAAAACCCCAAGCCAGGGAAGAGCCTGGAAGGATCCTCGAAAAGATGCGCGGGCAGCCGTGGGGGAGACACGGTGTAATACCCTGCGAGCGATAGTTGCTTTTTTTTTTTTTGGAGGGGGGGGGGGTAGGGTTTAGGGTTTAAAGTTAAAGGGTTAAGGGTTTGGGGCTCGGTCGGTTTATCGTTTCGGGCTTCTTGGGCGAGGGGCTTTCGGGTAAACCCTGAACCCTACTTAAAGAATCACGGGACTTAGTAAGTAGATTAACATTGGTGTTAGAAGTCCCCTAAGCGGGGTTATCCTAATTATAACCAACTTATAACCTGACCTACCAAGTCCCATGAGCCTTTAAGTAGACCCTAACCCCTTAAAGGAACCCTACACTAGAACCCCATAGCACCCTTAATTAAAGGGGCCCTAAGTAGACCGTCAAGCTGAGGTCGTTTGCAGGAGCTCCGCGTTGACCAAGGCCCAAGCGAAACTTGAAAACTGCTGTCCTAACTAGAGTAGTTTTTTTTTAAGTGTGTTGGGCCTTTCTCTCCGCAAGCAGGTCTAGAGCAGGCTTAGGGTTTAGGGTTTAGGTAATATGGGGGGTTCCGAAAATTAGGGGCACCTTAAGTATTTAGGGCGCCTTCCAAGGGTTACCATGAGGGTACTATAAGGGTTCCTTTAAAGGGCTCGATAAAGGGTTTTGGAGTTCCGAAAATTAGGGGTGCCTTATCTTGGGGTCCTTATAATAAGGATCCTACTATTTAGGGTACTATATTAGGGTCCCCTATTTTCGGAAACCCCCAGATAAAGCCTCCTGTTGCACATCGTTGTCCAGCTGCCCTTTGCCTCGATGGGGGCTTGATTGTCCCACCACGTGGGGACGTCTGGGGACCCAGAGACTCCAATATCCCTTAATTAAGGAATATTCCTTAAGTTATGGTAGGATCCCTAAGATGATTTAAGGTATATTCCAAAATTAAGGGATATTGGAGTCTCTAGGGAGCAAAATACCCCGTAGCGTCCCACCACATCGTTACACATCCGCACCACTGCGGTCTGGTCTGCCAGTGTAACCGCTCGCTCTCGGATCTCGGACAAAGTCTTCCCCCAGAGGGGTTCGTATACTTACTACCCCAATAAGCCACAGAAATAGAAGGATAAAAAATTCAGATTCCTACTAAACTACAAGAACCCAAAAAGTTTAAAAGTTGGGTATTGGGGATCTAAGCTTAAGTATTTAGGGTTCCTTTAAAGGGTTACCATACGGGTACTAGGTTAGCGGGCTTATATTATCTCCGCGTATTGCAGATACGGTCCAGACGAAGCGACTTTGGGATCCTGCGCCCCTAATCTTGGGGTCCCTTGCAATAAGGATCCTACTACTTAGAGTCATAGTTGGGTTCCCTATTTTCGGAAACTCCGATATACCTTCCAATAAGGATCCTACTACTTAGGGTTATGTTTGGGTTCCCTATTTTCGAAACTCCGATATACCTTCCAATAAGGATCCTACTACTTAGGGTTATGTTTGGGTTCCCTATTTTCGGAAACTCCGATATACCTTCCAATAAGGATCCTACTACTTAGGGTTATGTTTGGGTTCCCTATTTTCGGAAACTCCGATATACCTTCCAATAAGGATCCTACTACTTAGGGTTATGTTTGGGTTCCCTATTTTCGAAACTCCGATATACCTTCCAATAAGGATCCTACTACTTAGGGTTATAGTTTGGGTTCCCTATTTTCGGAAACTCCGATATACCTTCCAATAAGGATCCTACTACTTAGGGTTATATTTGGGTTCCCTATTTTCGGAAACTCCGATATACCTTCCAATAAGGATCCTACTACTTAGGGTCATAGTTGGGTTCCCTATTTTCGGAAACTCCGTTATACCTTCCAATAAGGATCCTACTACTTAGGGTTATGTTTGGGTTCCCTATTTTCGGAAACTCCGATATACTTCCAATAAGGATCCTACTACTTAGTTATATTTGGGTTCCCTATTTTCGGAAACTCCGATATACCTTCCAATAAGGATCCTACTACTTAGGGTTATGTTTGGGTTCCCTATTTTCGGAAACTCCGATATACCTTCCAATAAGGATCCTACTACTTAGGGTTATATTTGGGTTCCCTATTTTCGGAAACTCCGATATACCTTCCAATAAGGATCTACTACTTAGGGTCATAGTTGGGTTCCCTATTTTCGGAAACTCCGTTATACCTTCCAATAAGGATCCTACTACTTAGGGTTATGTTTGGGTTCCCTATTTTCGGAAACTCCGATATACCTTCCAATAAGGATCCTACTACTTAGGGTCATATTTGGGTTCCCTATTTTCGGAAACTCCGATATACCTTCCAATAAGGATCCTACTACTTAGGGTTATGTTTGGGTTCCCTATTTTCGGAAACTCCGATATACCTTCCAATAAGGATCCTACTACTTAGGGTCATAGTTGGGTTCCCTATTTTCGGAAACTCCGATATACCTTCCAATAAGGATCCTACTACTTAGGGTTATGTTTGGGTTCCCTATTTTCGGAAACTCCGATATACCTTCCAATAAGGATCCTACTACTTAGGGTTATATTTGGGTTCCCTATTTTCGGAAACTCCGATATACCTTCAATAAGGATCCTACTACTTAGGGTTATGTTTGGGTTCCCTATTTTCGGAAACTCCGATATACCTTCCAATAAGGATAAGGATCCTACTACTTAGAGTTATATTTGGGTTCCCTATTTTCGGAAACTCCGATATACCTTCCAATAAGGATCCTACTACTTAGGGTTATATTTGGGTTCCCTATTTTCGGAAACTCCGATATACCTTCCAATAAGGATCCTACTACTTAGGGTTATATTTGGGTTCCCTATTTTCGGAAACTCCGATATACCTTCCAATAAGGATCCTACTACTTAGGGTTATATTTGGGTTCCCTATTTTCGGAAACTCCGATATACCTTCCAATAAGGATCCTACTACTTAGGGTTATATTTGGGTTCCCTATTTTCGGAAACTCCGATATACCTTCCAATAAGGATCCTACTACTTAGGGTTATATTTGGGTTCCCTATTTTCGGAAACTCCGATATACCTTCCAATAAGGATCCTACTACTTAGGGTTATATTTGGGTTCCCTATTTTCGGAAACTCCGATATACCTTCCAATAAGGATCCTACTACTTAGGGTATAGTTGGGTTCCCTATTTTCGGAAACTCCGATATACCTTCCAATAAGGATCCTACTACTTAGGGTTATATTTGGGTTCCCTATTTTCGGAAACTCCGATATACCTTCCAATAAGGATCCTACTACTTAGGGTTATAGTTGGGTTCCCTATTTTCGGAAACTCCGATATACCTTCCAATAAGGATCCTACTACTTAGGGTTATATTTGGGTTCCCTATTTTCGGAAACTCCGATATACCTTCCAATAAGGATCCTACTACTTAGGGTTATAGTTGGGTTCCCTATTTTCGGAAACTCCGATATACCTTCCAATAAGGATCCTACTACTTAGGGTTATGTTTGGGTTCCCTATTTTCGGAAACTCCGATATACCTTCCAATAAGGATCCTACTACTTAGGGTTATATTTGGGTTCCCTATTTTCGGAAACTCCCATATAGAAGCCTGGTAACCATTCCAACACTATTCTTCTTGATGCTCCAAGACCGTATTCCAGTTATTCAGGCCTCCCCGCAAAATACCTCTGAAAAAGCAAACCTTAAGGTAATCCTTGAAAGAGCCTGCTACAGGAACCCTATTCTGTGTATTGAAGCCCTAATTCCCCCGAACCTTACACCCTAAACCTTAAACCCTAAACCCCAAACCCTATAAGGTTCCACTTGGAGGGGCCTGGGAAGCCAAAAAAATGAATCGCCGGCACGGCCAGAAACCTTGCAGAACCACACGGCTCAAGGTCGAAGGTTTAGGTTTGGTGTTGCGAGAGGTTGAGCTGGGGTTGAGGGTTTAGGTTTTCAGAGCGGGTTCAAGGACTGGCGCTTCAAGATCTATCTGTTTGCTTCTTCTTGGGGTGGAGTGCGGGCGGGTATCTCGCTCCGTTTGCGATTATGCAAGTTTTGCACAACGTCTTAACGAGTATTAAGACCGCCCAAATGTGACGATCACAACTGCACCGCGGACGCACCTGGGCCTAGTTTCTGAGTTCATAATCCCCGAAAAAATTTGAACTTGCAGTTCTATAAGGGGGAGTTGTCTTTTTCCAAAAGTGTAGAGTGCACTCACACAGCGACGAAGTCTCAAGCACTGCTGGGTGGTTGTCGAAATTAGGGTCCCCTTTTTGGGTCCTTCATATAATACGGCACCTATTATTTCAGGTACCCAAAAAAGGACCCTAATTTTTTACAACCACCCATATCCTTTTCGGAACCCTAAACCCTAAACCCTAAACCCAAAACCCTAAACCCTAAACCCTGAAACCTAAACCCTAAACCCCTGATTTTTGACAGCCACTCTGCTGGCTTTGCACATGAGCCTCATGGCTTCGAACCTTGAACACGAAGCTTGCTTAAAGGCTCATGGGACTTAGTAAGTAAGGTTTGGGGCTCCTTTTAAGGGTACCATAGGGTTCTATAATAGGGTTCCCTTTAAAGGTTTAAAGTTTAGGGTCTACTTCAAGGCTCATGGGACTTAGTAAGTAAAGATGAAAGTAGCGTATAATCAGGATAACCCCACTTAGGGAACTTACAACCCCAATTATGACCTAGTTACGAAGTCCCATGATCCTCTAAGTCGAACTTCGGATCACCGGGGAAAGCTCAAACCCAAAACCCGGGAGAAACCAATCTGCAAGACGGAAATGGGAAAAATTACGGGGTACCTTAAGTATCGAGGGTTCCTTTAAAGGGTTACTATAAGGATACTCTAAGGGTTTCTTTAAAGGGCTCTATAAGGGTTTAGGGTTTCCAAAAATTAGGGGTGCCTTATCTTCGGTTCCTTATAATAAATATCCTACTACTTAGGGTACTATATTAGGGTCCCCTATTTTCGAAACCCCCAGATAAAGCCTCCAGCTGTATATGTCTATCTCTACAGTTACGTCTGCCCAAAAAAACATAAAAGGTTGCACACTGAGCTATCAAGGAAGAGGAGAGGGAGCTCGAATATCAGTGCCTCCTACTTGTCGGGTATCATGGGCAACTAAAGGTTAACCTTTTTGGTTATGTAGGGATTATATAGGGACTATACTACCCCAAAATGGTTAAAGGCTTGAACCTCCCAATAAGCTACGAGCAACGAGGCATCGCCGAACAAGTTGGAATTGTGCTCCATCTTCCTGGGCTGCGTGCTATGCAGAGCCCCAACCCTAAGAGCTTAGGGGCTTCGGGCGCCTAAACTCTAACAGTCTATAGGGTCTCCAAAAGTCTATAGGACTACAGGGTTTAAGGTTTCGGCCTCATAAAAAACCTTTGAGGGGCCTCTGCACTGGGTTCCTGAAACAAGAGCGTCAAGGGTTCTGCTTGGGAGATTCCGGACCCTTGCAGGGAGATGCTTAAAACTCTCGGCTTCTGGGGTTTCGGGTGGATGATATGAGTTTATAGGGACCGGTGTTCTCACCGTCATTGCAGATATCGATAGGAGGCGTTGACAGCTGTAGCAATTGGCAAAGGGCTCCGGGCGTATACTGTAGTATATCTTATAAGTATAACGGACAGACTTACAGAGGCAGTGCAACGGGCTACAATTGACAGTTGTTCAGACCTCTACATAAATGTGGGCACCGCAATAAAGAGAATAGGACGTCGGGGAAACATGCAGTCTAAACTTAACAAGAAAGCCCAAGAAAATTTTGGTAATTATGAAGACACCTCCACTATACCTGCTTCTCGAATCCCAAGTCGCGAAGGACCTTATAGCAACCCGTCAGTAGAAGCCTTATAGAACCTTCAAAAAGCCCGCCAATGGGTTCTCGTTAAGGAAACTAATTATAAAACGTTACCACGATCGGGATCGATGCTGACTGTAGGGCTTTCCTTGTTGTGGCGGGCTAAATGAAGTTTCTTACGGAGGATCATGGGACTTAGTAAGTAGGTTATAATTGGGGTTATAAGTCCCCTAAGTGGGGTTATCCTCATTATAGCCTACATCCTCATTATAGCCTACTTTTTTAACCCTACTTACTAAGTCCCATGATCCTTTAAGCAATAGCAACCCAGTTGCATTACCCCTTAGACCCCTGTAATACCCTTCTCGCCGGGCATCTTTGGTGTAACCAAGAGCTTCCGCGCGCGGCAGCGCTTGAAAAGCCTCCAGCGGCGAGGATGGTTCTGAGTTTTGCCCTGGGCCGAAAATTTGTGCCAGACGTTCACGGTCTAGGGTTTTAATGTTCAGTGTTTGCGGCATAATGTTTAGGGGTCCCTTTGAAGGGGATCTATAGGGTTTAGGGGTTCCCTTAAAGGGGATAGGGTTTGGAGTCTCTGGTAATAACTGATAGAACTCAGGGGCAGCAGCGCCTGCCAGAAAACTTCAAGCTTAAAAGCCCACGGTTTAGGGTTTAGGGCTTTAAGGTTTAGGGTTTAGGGTTTTGGGTTTAGGGTTTACTCAATGTCCGAAGGCCTGAATCCAACAGCCTGAACCATACGCTAACTTCCATGAACCTAGGAAGACATGCATGAAAACTGGTTGTGCGGAGAGATCTGTGCGGTTTAGGGTTTAGGGTTGGGTGCAACAAGCTAAGCATGGAAACCCACAACAAGAATAACACAACCAACAACTGGCAAACCCGAAAGCCCTCGCACTCTACGCCCTATGTAAACCCCCGGCATAAAGCCCAATATGCCAAACCTCAACCCCTCCATGACACCTGCAAGATAAGAGCTTGCAAAAGCCACGCAACAGCACTTCTGCCTCTACTCCTTGTAGAATTGCAGCATGCTGGAGTACAACAGATCCCTTCCAGACGGCACCAGAACCTGAAAAACGAAGCAGCCACATACGAAATTAGTGGCAGAGTCGACATCCAGCACATACACACCTAGACACAACACATGGTTTACACAGACTGCTAAACACCAAAGCAAAAACTACTTCTAGACCACTAAAGAACGAGAATAGCTCCAAAGTCAGAAGGAGAAGTGCCCTCAAAGACCGCCTCAAGGAATGGTCCGCTGGTATGAGGCTGTCGGCCTCGCGATGAAAAAACAGGGGTTCTGATGGCTGCAGGGCTGCAGGTGTAGAAGACTGTTAGGGTACCGTTAATAGTTCAGGGTTTCGGTGTTCGCGGCTCAGGTGTAGGGACGGCTGGCGCCGCATGACTACAAGTTCAAAACTGTTTGGTGTCCCAACATAACAGCACGGCACTCCGAGTGTGCGGTCGAGGCATTCATCATGGATGCGCCGGTGCATGCAAAGTGTAGCCCCTTCTGGTCCATTTTTAAATAGATATACATATGTATATATATATATATATATGTATCTACATATTTACATCTTACTTATGTATTATCATATGCGCGTGTATATATCTATACATATACTATGGTAAAGTGTGCAGAGACGATACCTCAAAGTCATCTTCTACGTATTCATTCCCTACAGTCCCTACAGTCTGCCGCATGCAAGGTGTGCGTTGGGCACGCAGCTCTTAGGCATCTTCGCCTGCTTTTGTTTTCTCATTGCTTGATCTTGATACTTTCATGTTACAGCCATCGTCTTTCTTGATCTGACGATGCTGCTGTGATTGCTAACGGCCAGGGATCCCGGGGTTCGTCAAGCCCTACACAAACCCTATAAAGCCTAAAGATGCCTAAAGCCTAAAAATCTCAACCCTAAAACCTGAACACGGAACCCTAAACAATGAAACCCAAAGCCCCAACCCTGAATCCCGAAACTGTAAAGACTGGCAGCTCTTTCGTCTCCTTTTGTAAAGGCAACTGGCTGAAGTTCTGAGTCTTTTTTATGGACCATAAGGGTACTTTACGTCGTCAGGTTTAGGGACTTGGAGGTGAGCACTTTCCCTGAGGCTCCATGTACTTATCTAGACCTAAGAGCAACCTAGGAATAAAACGGGTGCCGTTTTTGGTTTAAATGGGATTATAAGGGAACCTAACCCCTAAAAAAGGGAATAAGGGCCTACTCTGGGTCCTAGTTATATAGTTAGATAGTACGTATATACTTTTGGCCTTGCAGTACCCATGTAGGAATCCCTTAGAGGCCTAAGTAATTACATGCTATATTGGCACATGCACCCTTAGGTTATAGGGTGTTGCACAAGGGTTCCATAACGACTCTACTGTTGTTACATGGATTTATGGTTTCGGGGCATAAGACGGTTTGACAAGGGTTTAGGGCTTAAGTGTCTGAGTGTCCAATGTTTAGGGGCTTCCTGGCTGGAATGAGCTGAAGACTACCAGGGTTTCGGGATTAGTATAGGCAAATGGGGTTTATCACAAGACTTGTTCCGGATCCAAAAATGCGTGGGTTGGGCTAAAAAAGGCAGAGTTCGTGCAGTTACACTTCGACAACTCGTGCGGTGGGATGGCACCGAATATGTCGCCCCATCTATGCTGGCAACCCTGAGCCCTAAACTAAACCCTCATCCCTTCACCCTAACCTGCCGAGAGCGCCCTGAAACCCCTCCCACAGCAAAAACTAGGGCTGCCAAAATTAGATCAAGAACGCTCAGGGACTGATCGTACTAATCATCCCGACCCCTATAAGAACCACTTTTCAGGGTTTAGGGTTTAGGGGAATAGCAATCCGAATTCCTTAACTCCTAACCCCACGCCCATAAACCCCACATTAAAGTCCAAAGCAAAGCATTTCGCCGGGCATGCCTCGCCATGAATAAACAATGTCGAGCAGGAGACGTTCGCAATGATCCGGTTGTTCCTTTGCAACAGGGCTGAGGGTTCCGTTCAGACTTCCCTTCTGCAGGGGCCTAGGGTTGGGTTTAGCTACTTCAAGGCTCATGGGACTTAGTAAGTAAGGTTATAACTAGGTTGTAAGTAGGATAACCCCACTTAGGGGACTTATAACCCCAGTTATAACCTAAAGGGAATTCCAGAAAGTTGGAGTATGGTTTCAGGGTAGGATACCTTATAGTTTACAATAAAGGTTTAAGATAATCATATTCCAACTTTCTGGCTTTTACTATACTTACTAATTCCCATGGTCCTCTAAGCAGGGCTTCGGGGCCTCCGGGAAGTTTTTTTTGCTTGGGGATTTGAACATCAGCAGTTAGGGTCCAGACCTTCCAAAATCCCTTAATTAAGGAATATACCTTAAATCAAATTAGGGACCCTCTTATAATTTAAGGTATATTCCTTAATTGAGGGATTTTGGAAGGTCTGGGCACTTAGGGTCTGCCTTAACCCCAAATAACCCCCGTGTGTATTGGCGGCAGCAACTATAAACCCCGTGTGCATTGGCGGCAGCAACTATGTTTGGCTCTGCACTCCTGCGGGGGCCACGTTGGAGACGCTTCCAGGAGCTGCCGCGAGTGGGGCAGAGGTGCCTGGCACAACCGCAGCGCCGAAGCCCTTGAAGGCCTGGCACCAGCCCCTGACAGATGAGCAGTTAGCCCAACGTCAGCGATGTAATTACCCAGTGCATCCTAAGACAACCTCAGAGGGAGTCTGGTAGATCTTGGTTGCGACACCAGGAAGGCCTGCAACTGGAATGTTGCGCCGGTAAAACCCGAAGCCTTCGAGCCCGACATTCAAAGGGGAAAAGGAGGGACCCTTAATGGGGACCCCTACCCTATAATGGGCTATATAATGGGTATATAATAGCTATATTAAGGGTATATACCTAGGGGTCCTTATGAAGGGTCCCTCCTTTTACCCTTGGAGACATAGTCACTACCATCTGTGCTGAGGGCAGCCACTCCAACAGAGACATTTTGCATTGCATCGATCCTTCTGTACGGAAACCCTAAGCCCTAAACCCCTAAACCCTAAACCCTAAACCCTAACCCTAAACCCTAAAACCTTTCCCTGCCTATGCCTCGGGGCTCCCTGAGCTCGCACTGGCTGACTATGAGGGGCATCTTTTGCCGTCGAGATGGATGGTTTCACGGACAGCAAGATCCGCAACGACGAAGCCCTACCCCTTGAGGGTTTGGGGTGGTGGGTTTTGGGTTTTGGGTCTGTGGTCCCTAAACCCCAAACGCTAGACTCCCTAAACCTTAAGCCTGAGACTACTCCTACCCAGAGTCTCCAATATCCTTTAATTAAGGAATATTCCTTGATTATTGTTAGGGATCCGACTGTCAATGAAGGTATATTCCTTAACTAAGGGATAGTGGAGTCTCTGGGTATAGCACGCTTATAATCCCTAAACTTACAAGGCCCTAAGCCCCTATAGCACCCTGCATATAATATGATATCCCACCCCTAAACTCCCTGAACCTTAAACCTCAAATCCTAATCCCTAAGCACTACACCCTAGTCCCTAAACTCTAATCCCCAGACCCTGAACCCTGAACTCCTTCAACCCTATACCCGGAACCCTAATCCCTAAACCTTAAACCCTAATCCCTCAGCTCTCATCCCTAAACCCCAAAATCGTAAACCGCTCTCAGTTTGGGCATCTCTGGCGCCCACCTCTCTTCTTCAACAGCCGGGCAAAAAGTTCAAACTTTCGAACGTAGAGCTAACATATAAGGCCAAAAATTTAAAGTTCCCCCGTTCACTACCCACCCCTAAACCCTAAACCCCAACCCCAATTTATGGACCTACCCCTAAACCCTAAACCCCAACTCAGACACCTACCCCTCTAAGCCAAGAGGCGGAAAGCGTTCTGCGAAGGTCCAGGCTGCTACTCGCCCGACGATGCTCCTGGGCTTAGTTCCTTTTAGGCTAGCGCTTGAGTTTAGAGTAGTTTAGAGTTTAAGGTTGCTTTTTGCTATAGTAGGGTTGCAAGAAGTTCTTTGTTTCAACTGCTTCGAAGTTTAAGGTCTACTTTTCTCGGGTTTTTACAAGAGGCTTGTAGTGGGCGAGGCTTGAAGCATGGAGAGCTTGGGATTTGGCTTTGGGTTCGCGCTGGTGGCTTTCAGCGCTTGATGCAGACCCTGATTAGTAAACCACCTACCTGTCCGAAGTGGCCTTAACATCAGGCCAGCTACCTTAAACCCTAATACGGGATTTGTAGGGACCCTACCAAAAAGTAGGTTTTGGTGGGTTCAGGTATTGTGGTTCTTATTAATGGCATCGTTGTTTTGTAAACCCCAAACCCCAAGCCTCAAGGACTGGGACTCTGCTGGAGGGTCCACGGAACTAGCGCGGCTTACCCAGAAAGCCCCATACCCCTTAATTAGGAAATATAGCTTAAGCCATAATTCATGTAATTAATTAAGTCCCTTGTAGAGTAAGCCAAAATTCCTCAATCAAGGTATACTGGTACTGGTCCACGACTACTGCTATTTGTGCTCTGCGACCCAAGCTTCGTCCATCTTGGAAGGCAAGCAACAAAAACTTGTCGTTGGATGATATACGGGCCATAATAATTACAATGGTGTTCCTTTTAAACGGTTCCTTCAAAGTGGTCTTCAAGGGATCTATAGTAGGGTTCTATGATATAGGGCCTGAATATTTAGAATAGGGTTTTGGGAATTTATTATAACCTATAAAAAGATGGAGCCCTCAACATAGTATAGGTAAGTAAGGCCCCTATAGTACCCCTAGAAGAAGGGACGGAACACAACCTGCGATCAGAGTTGAGCTAAATGATACAACACGACAACCCAACTAACATCGTAAGTAGATTCAAGTTCCGGGAGCCCACACTGTTAAACAGCTGCCCATACATGCTCTAAACCCTGAACCCTGCCTTGAACCCGCTCCAGCTGCCACATTTCCCTCGGCCATGATGCCCCGCAAACTGAGAAACCCATGTTACAGGAGCATTAATGACTAGAATAGGGTTTGGAGATACCTCGTAGGATAACATAACCGGAACAGGGTCTTGAGATACTTTAGAGTATACCTGTATTTGTTGAAGAGTCCAAAGCCCTAAACCCCTAACCCTACACCGCTAAACCCTCGTGAAACCCTTATAAGTGCCATTATAGGAACAAAGAACCTAAACCCCTATACAAACCCGAAACCCCTAAATCCCTGAACTCCTCCTTTTTGGAATCCTTCGAAGAATTCGTTCCTAAACTCCCAGGGGGTTGTAGCCTAAATAGTAGGATCCTTATTATAAGGACCCCTAAATAAGGTACCCCTATTTTCGGAAACGCAACCCCTAAACCCGAAACCGCAAGGCTGCGGCAAAGGCTCTGCACGGCTGCTTTGATGGATGCAAAAGCAGAGACCAAGATTAGACCTGCGCATGGCTACAAAGCAAAAACAGTTTTAGGGTGTGGGTAAAGTTTGGGATTCCAGGGTTTGGGGGTTGTAGAATCTGGGGGCATTGACATAGGGTTTGGGATTTTAGGGTTTGGGTTTTGGGATGTCGAGTTTTCGGGTTTGGGGCTCTAGGATTTATTGGGCTTTGGGGTCCTGGCGTTTGAGAAATTGGGTTTTAGGGCTTGGGGCTTCAGGGTTTGGGATTTTAGGGTTCTAGGGCTTGGGGTTTTAGGGTTTGCGGCTTTGGGGTTTGGGAATTCAGGGTTGCGGCGCGTTGTAGATGAAGGTAGACTCAAGGAAGGCACGCCAGATAAAAGTGTAGTGCCCGATGGCCCTCTGTACTCGAGCAGAACCCCAAAACCAAGGTTTAGGGTTGACGGTTTCAGGCAATTTAGGGCTTAGCGTGAAACTCAACGGACAATCCTAATTAAAGTCAAACACATGCTGACATAATCTCATGGGTCGCACCATAAGTGACCAAAACACACGTCTTGGTAGAGTCACAAAACATTCAACTTGATGAAAGCTTCATACTAAGAGCCGGAAAGTATAGGTTCTGGTGGTCTAAACCTTACACCGTGCACCCTAAACCCTAAAGACCCTAACTCTAGAAGGGTGCAGGGCTTCCGTCGTCATGTTAACATACGGGCTCTGACTAAACGGTTAAAGTGTCCTTCAACATCCTTCAACCACGTGACTAAAGCAAACTATAAACACTACCCGATCCCGAGGCCCCATTCAAGTTGTAAACCCCCACGGGAACCTAACGAAAACTTATCGAAGCCTACAAAAACCATCTTCTTCAGAAGTTCTTGGATGGTTTCGCACTCTCTGGGTTCCCAGAGAGCCCAATACCCCTTAACGAAGGAACAGAGCTTAAATCCGATTAACCCCCCTTATACATCAAGCTCTGTAGGTTCGTCCTCAACCCAAAACCCCAACCCTAAATCCCAAATCCTAAACCCCACAGCCTAAACCCTAAACCCCTATAGATCCCTTCAAGGAGCCCTTATAGTACCCTTTTAAATAACCCTAAACCCAGCCGCCTCCGACGGGATACTGTGCAGCGAGATTCACTGCAGGTCCGCTCCCCAACGAGCGCCCAAAGAGCACGATCTGGCGGGGGCGCGGAGGCACAATTTAGGGCTCCAGGGCTCCAGGGGTTCAGGGTTTAGGGCTTTAGGTCTTTTCGGGGTTTAGGGCTTTAGGGGATTAGGGTTTAAAGTAGGCCGTCGGGGGTTTGGGGTTTGGGGGCTTGGGGTTTGGGGTTCAGGTTGGGTCGTTTCTTTAGGAGTTCGATACAGATTCGGCGCTCTTGTAGGGTCTTATAAGGGTTTACCTTAACCCCAAGTAACCTACCTTCTTAAGGATTTATATAAAGAAACCATATTCGGGAACCCTAAAAAGGTAGGTCCCTGAGGTTCCAGGTAGGGACTTGAAGTTAGGAGTTGAGAAATCTCATGTGGGAGCCGAATTAGAAAACCCTGGCCCTATAACCTCAAAATAGTAGTAGGGTTTAGGGTTTAGGGTTTAGGGTTTAGGGTTTTGGGGTTTTGGGTTTAGGGTTTAGGGTTTAGGGTTTAGGGTGTATTCATATCAAGAGCCCTGATAAGCACCCAAGGTTTCTTAATCAGGTTCCGATATGATTCACTTCCTGTTCTGGATTTTGAAACGAAGCCCTACGCCCACAGTCTCTAAACACCAAGCTACCGCAAACCTCAACCCTGAAAACTCTGGAGTGGACATTGAAAGCGTAGAGCTCTAAACTCCAAGCTTTTTAACCTAAACCCGCGACTCTAAACTCTGGGAACCTTGCACGCTGGAGCATATGTACGTACATTCCCCAAGACCCGCAGCCCTAGAAGAAAGCCTCGAACTAAGACCTAAACCAATTACATGGTGGCTGAGGAAGCATGTATGTTTCAATGTGAACAGCATATATACGTACATATATATATATATATATAATTACACCATCATATATATATATATATATACATATACACACACATTTGTTCATATTTACAGCGAGAGAAAGCAATAATAAACTTATAGATTTTGAGTTTTGGTCTACTCCAAGTTCCAAACTAGCCCTTTCTAGGTTTCGACCTCCGGTTTTCCACTATTCATTCAGTCTTTACCTCTTGTCTGGATGAGCCATTGGTGGCAACAGGGGCAGTGGCTCTGTGCGCCCGGTCGATGCTTTTGAAACCACGCTGCCGCGTCTTCCCAGCTTCGTCTTCGGACATCCTTCACCTCTCGGTTTAGGGTTTAGGGTGATGAAAAAGGGGAATCGGGGTTGAGGCTAGGCTTCGCAGGGGCGGCAGTATCCATCGGGGACGAGGATCCGCCACGCCATGGTGTTGATGTGGACCCTGAGGTCAAACCAGGCATTGCAGTTCCTCCCCTTTGAAAAAGGGAGGCAAGCGAGTCCACGGATTGTGATTCTTAAGGACCAAATGTCCCTTAAAAGTAGGGGCCCTATACCCTGATACTATGAAGCCCTATATGGTATATGAACCTTAAACCCTTTTAGGGTTCATTTCGTCCTTAAGGATTCTTGGTGTAGGACTCATTGGTTTCCAGCAGGAGGCCTGGATCGAACCACCATGCTCTCAGCAACTGCTCGTTGCTACTTAGAGGCTCATGGGACTTAGTAAGTAAGGTTATAAGTAGGTTGTAAGTAGGATAACCCCACTTAGGGAGCTTATAACCCCAGTTATAACCCTACTTACTAAGTCCCATGATCCTTTAAGTGCTGGTGTCCGCGGCCAGCAGCGGCAGCAACCTTGGTCTGGCTAGTACAGCGGTCTTCGGCATTGACAACCAAGCAATGTCTGCATTGGCTGGTACCATTTCTGCCTGGGGCCAGACGAAGCTACTGTGCTCATCTGCTGGGAAGGGGACTGGTACCGGTTCCGTAGAGGCAGTGTCTGAAAAGGGAGCGTGTACTACCCTAGACCCGAAACCGTGTTGGTGAGGACCCTACGGTTGATGCTACACATCCTGTAGTTAGTTTCTGGTCATTAAGCTAACGCAGGATTCATATCATCAACCGCAGTGCTCTTTCGACCGGTTGCAAGGTCAGCCAACATGTTTCTTTCGAGATCCATATACACGCTACAAGAAGAACCGAAGAGTCTTAAAAAGAAGGTACATACAACCATAGTCTATGCTAAGGTCCTATGCTTGGCCTCATATCTCCGGGCACCTCAAAAACGCCGATGAAAGTCCCAATTCCTTATTGGGTTAGTACCCTGGCCCAAAAAAGAAAAGCTTTTCCATTATGGTTGGATTTTACAACCCCTATATAAAAGGTTAAAGATTACCTAGTCAGCTGCTAACATTCCCTTTGAGAGGAATCCAGGCCTGGGAATACCGGACTCCCACCTCGTCCACCAGGTACCTGAGGATCCAGCCAGTATAGGGACCTATAAACCCTAAACCCTAAACCCTAAAACCCTAAACCCTAAACCCTAAACCCTAAACCCTAAAACCCTAAACCCTAAACCCTAAACCCTAAAACCCTAAACCCTAAACCCTAAAACCCTAAACCCTAAACCCTAAAACCCTAAACCCTAAACCCTAAACCCTAAACCCTAAAACCCTAAACCCTAAACCCTAAACCCTTGAGGTTTTAAAGGGGGTTGTAAGAGTTCTACTGGATCCTCGAGCCCGACCACAGGGGCCTTCATGATCAGAGCAGATTTTGGGGTCTATTGTAGTTTAGGGTTTAGGGTTTAGGGTTTTAGGGTTTTAGGGTTTAGGGTTTAGGGTTTAGGGTTTCTATTAGTAGGGACTTCGGGGGATGCTAATGATGATTCTTCCCGCCCAGATACCTGGGAGTTTCCGAAAACTGTGGGTACCTTATTTTGGTGTTCTTATAATAAGGATCCTACTATGTAGGGTACTATATTAGGGTCCCGTACGTTTGGAAACTCCCACTTACTATACTACGTAGGCTTCGTGGGTCGTAGGGCGTCGCCGATATAGGATTGTAACGGGGTTACAGGGTTTGGTAGTTTTGGGATTCGGTGGTCAATGCCTGCTACAAGCTTCCGGGGTTAAGGGTTTAAAGTTTGGGGTTTAAGCTTTAGAGTTTAGAGTCTTGGGTTTTGAGTTTAGGGCTTAGAGTTCAGGGTTTAGAGACGTAACCCACCGAAACTTTATGAAACTCCATAGGGACTTTACAACGAACAATCAAAGGCCCAGGACCCTAAAGCTACAAAGCCCACCGAAACCATCTTAAAGCCAGCAGCCCTGAACCCTGCCCAGAAAGGAAGCTCTAAAAGAACCAGCCCTGGACCAAAAGTCCTTGACCCCGAATCCTAAACCCCAAACCCTCAGCACTAAAACCCAAAACCAAAACCCCTTGAGCCCAAACCGTAAACCCGGAACCCCAAACCCTAAGCCCCCTTGTCACCAAAACCCTAAACCCCACCTACCCCTTTGCTCAAAGCCAACAACTTAGTTGCAGAGTTCATAATCCCAAAAAAATGTACACTTTTGGTTTTATGGTGGGTAATATTTTCCCAAACAGTGTAAAGTGTATCCACTCAGCTACATTGGGGTTATAAGTCCCCTAAGTCGGGCTACCCTCATCATAACTACTTATAACCTTACATACCAAGTCCCATGAGCCTTCAAGAAGACCCTAAACCCTAAACCTTAAAGGGAGCCCCAGTCTAAAACCCTCTATAGTACCCTTAAAAGAAACCCTAAGCCCTACTGACTAAGTCCATGAGATCTATAACCTACTTAAAACCTTACTTACTAAGTCCCATGAGCCCTTAACTTTAAGTAGACCCTAAACCCTAAACCCTTAAAGGCAACTATTGCAGAACCCTATATAGTACCCTTTCAAGGGACCCCTAAAAAATACTTACTAAGTCCATGAGATTTATACCCTACTTATAACCTTACTTACTAAGTCCCATGAGCCTTTGCGGTTTAGGGTAACCTAACCCCAAATCCTAAACACTAAGCTGTATCCTAAACCCTAAACCCCACACCCTAAACCTAGGATACCCAGTAACCTAAGAACAAAAAGGCCTCTCTTTTTGGTATTGGGTAACTTTATAAGGAGCCTAGGACGAAAAAAAGGAATAAGGGTACTACTGGGCATCCTAGTATTCAAAGCCAACAACAAGCGGCCTCAGAACTGTCAGGGCGACTTCGTTGAGTGCCTGCTCTGAAGGTTCCCGGTGGCTGAGCCTGGGCTTCGCACGATTTCGGTTTAGGGCTGTTTCGGATTCAGGGCTTAGGGCTTAAGATTTAGGGCTTAGAGGTTGGGGTTTAGGGCTTAGGATTTAGGGTTTAGTGTTACGAATACAGCATGAATACCAGAAGAGGTCACTGGGATCTAGAGCTTAGGATCTTAAAGCCGCTGTTGGCAGGGTTTACCGGATTTCGTGAACTTCTTTTGGGGAGATTAAGTTCTTAGGTTTGGAACGGGACCCTGAGTGCTGACGATGGAATTGCGGGGCATACGACTCAGGCCCTACAAAAGGATCTACGCGGGGATGCGCAACAAAAACAACAACAAGATCAATGGTAACAACAGCACCTGCAACAGCAACAACAACAGCATGAGTTCAGGATGATAACTATGGTGATGATGATGATGATGATGATGAGGATTATTGTGAAGTTGTTCCTGCTGCTGATGATGATTTGAGGATGGTGATGACAAAGCCCTCCCTCGTCTCCAAGGGTAAAAGGAGGGACCCTAAGGACCCCTAGATATATACACTTAATATAGCTACTATATACCAATTATATAGCCCATTATAGGGTAGGGGTCCCCATTAAGGGTCCCTCCTTTTCCCCTAAACCCCCTAAACCCCCAAACCTCTAAACCCTAAACCCTATACCCTTATAGAATCGCTATAGATCCCTTTAAAGGGACCCTTAAAGGGTCCCTCCTTTTCCCCTTTGATCGTCGATCCAGCCAAGGTGCATCCCGTAGCCGGGGTACTCTGGTGCAAGAACGTTCACCTCGAAAGCTTCGTTGGGGGGAGTAGTTTGGAGTTTGGGTTTAGGGCTTTTTTTGTTACCATTTCCGAGATAATCTTCAGGATTCGAGGGGAGCAGTTTTCCAGCACGCCCCCCAGGTGCCCCTAATCGTGGGCATTTAGGGTATCTTGGAGGGTAGTCGGGGGGAGCAGCTTTGAGTTTGGGGTTTAGGGCTTAAGGGGGGCCAAGAGGGCAGGAAGTACCGCGAGAGGCTCCTTTTCGTCCGGGCCTCGCGCCGGAATCGAGCTAAACAAATCTAAGCCAGAACCTAGTTCATTGTTGGGATAGGAATAAACATGCTCATTTTCCGTATTGGGTTTAAGTACCCATAAAGATGCAAAATCTTACCCGACTATGACAAAGTAACTAGATCATCGGATCATGTGGGTGGTTGTCAAAAATAGTGTCCCTTTTTGGGTCATTATGATAGTACGGCACCTAAAGAAAATTGAGGGTAACTCAAAAAAGAGGTTATAATTTTGACAACTACCTG
This sequence comes from Symbiodinium sp. CCMP2592, assembly GCA_905221615.1. NCBI lineage: Eukaryota > Dinophyceae > Suessiales > Symbiodiniaceae > Symbiodinium > Symbiodinium sp. CCMP2592. The sequence continues at coordinate 712,063 of CAJNDT010002558.1, forward strand.
TGTCGACCAGACCCAATTACCAGACCTACTGGGTCGCCCTGAAGTCTACACCATGGCAGTGGATGTACTGTTGATGATATAAATCCTGCATTGGCTCCTTTAAAGGGATCTATAAGGGTACCTTGAAGGGATCTATAGGGTTTTAAGGTTTAGGGTCTAGGGTTGATGATATAAATCCTGCATTACCCAGTATAAGGGAATATACCAGGATTCTCATAGTCTAGGGTCATGAAGGTAATGCAGGATTTATATCATCAACCGTGTCACGTAACTACGGTTTTGGTGTTCGCTCTCTGTTTCGATAACCGGACCCCAAAAGCTAAAATCTTCCTAAGCTAGACCAAAAATATGAGGCCGACAAGTTCATGAACAACTTTAAAGTTCTCCCATTAGCTAAGTCAAGGTACAGGCCCTCGACCCGAAACCCCATGAACTCAGACTGTAATCCCTACTCGCTAAACCCGCATGTAGGGCCTTCAGAATAAGATGAGTGCTGCTGGCCATTCTTAGAATAGTATCATACAGAGACTATGTGATATTTCTGCACCCGACATCCAGCCCTGAACCCTGAAAAGAAGCCTGAATATGGGGACCCTGATGTTAAGGAACTCTATATGGGTGGTTGTCAAAATTAGGGTCCCTTCTTGGGGTACTCTAAATAATAGGTGCCGTATTATAATAGGGACCCAAAAGGGGACCCTATTTTTGACAACCGCCCGTATGATGCATGGCCATGTCGCTTTGAACTGATCTCGAAGGTGCCGGAGAATCGAGAAAGTCATCCCCAAATCTTCCGCGTTGGCGTGGAAGAACCTCAGAGTTTAGGGTTTAGGGTTTAGGGCTTGGGGTAGGGTTCAGGGCTGAGGGCCCAAATACGACGTCCTAAACCTCTATCGGGTTACATCTTTATTTAGCGGCCTTACAGGGTTTTGGGTTCAGGGTTTATAGGATCTTATCAAGCTTTTGACAGGGTCCGATACCAGTTACCCAACCACCCCGAAACAATAAGAGTACCGTTGTACTTCGATTCAGCCTTTTAAAGAGACACCTACACCCTAAACCCAGCACCCTAAACCCTAAATTGGGGTACCTGCTTAAAACCACCAGGGACGTAGTAAGGAGGATGATATTTGGGGTGGCCGGAACAGGTCGTGCCTTGCCCAATCCTTTCATCATCGTCCGGAAACGGATCGCTGGGGCTGTGCCAAAGAACTGAATCGCGATTCCACACCTTGCACCCATATGTGGCCGTCGCTCGTTTTTGCTCCTTCCAGGCCTCGAAATGCTGCTGGAGGATGATAGCGGGCAAGCGTGGACTCTGCAGCAAAGCGGCTGCGAACATTGGAATGAATTTGCTCCTGTCATGCTGAACCATGCCAAACCCTGAACCCTAAACCGCTTGATTGAAGCAAGATATGGGTAGTTCTTTAAATTAGGGTCCCTTTTAGGTCCCCAAAATACTACGGCGCCCGTATCAAAAGGACCCTAAGAGGGACCCTAATTTGGAGAAGCACCCTCATGCTCGAAGACTAAAATCAGATTCTACATGGTATATGAACCCTACACCCTTTTAGGGTTCATTTCGTCTTTAAGGATTGAGGCAACATGGGACCCTAATATTACATAGGGTAGGATCCTTATTGTCAGGACCCCAAAATAAGGTACCCGTAATTTTCGGAAGCTCAAACTCTGAACCCTCATGGAGCCCTTTAAAGGAAACCTTCTAGTAACCCCTGAAAGGAACCTTAAGGTATCCGTAAGCAACCCTTACACCCCCTTCTTTTCGGAAGCTCCCATATAAGAAAGGTGGAACTCCAGAAGTTCTGGACCCCGAAAGTTGCTGAGGCCAAGTTCAGTTTATGGGTTCGGGGTTTACGGTTTAGGGTGCCCTCACCCCAAATCCTAGACACTGAACTGAATCCTAAACCCTGAATCCCACACCCAAAGCGCTAAACTAAATCCTAAACCCTAAACTAAATCCTAAGCGCTAAACTCTAAACTTACACTAAATCCTACGCCCAACCCCAAAACCCTATACCAAACCCAAAAACCCTGAGGTTCTCTACGCCTCCGCGTGGGCGTGAAATAGGCAACCCCGGGTCGCAAAAGCCTACAGAAGAAGCCCAAAAGTTAGAAACCCTTTGAGGTCTATAAACCTTAACGCTTGCCAAACCCTGAACCATGAATACTAATTCCCTAAACCGCTGAGCCCCGAAGTCTTAACCCCTAAAGCCCCTGAACCTACGCCTCTAAACCTCTACACTAGAAGCCCATAAGCTGGAAACTCAGTAGCCTCAATCCTCAAGAGTAATGTATCGGTAATCCCAGCAAAATTTGGCCCTAATCCTGTTTCCAACTTTATGGGGTTTACTATGACTGGGCCTTTAAGTAACCAGGGAGAAAAAAGTATAAACTTTCATGTCATAATGGCTTCTTTAAGTAAAAAAAGTATTGAAGTATGGTTCTCCAAAGCCCAGATAAACTTCCCTAAACCCTAAACCCTAAACCCTACACCCTAAACCCTATACTCCAAAGCCCAGATAAACCTCAAAGGGCCTTTAAGAAAGCATCGCACTGGGGGGGCCGAGTCTCGGGACTACTTCAGGGCTCCTTTAAGGGTTCCTGTAAGGGCTCCCTTAGGGGGCTCTTTTAAGGGATCCTTCAGGGGTTCCTTTAAGGGTTCTATGAGGGCTAGTACAAGGGTTTTAGGGTTTAGGAGTTTAGGGTTGGTTTAAGGGCTCCTGGGACTGAGTGAGTAGGGTCATAAGTACCTGGGTTTTAATCTAGGGGTACCTTATTTTGGGCTCTCTATAGTAAGGATCCTACTATTTAGGGTACTATATTAGCTAGGATACCCAGTAACCTAAGAATAAAAAGGCCTCTCTTTTTAATACTGGGTAGCTTTATACGGAACCTAGGACTACAAAAAGGGAATAAGGGTACTACTGGGCATCCTAGTAATTAACTAGGATAACCCCTGGGCTTTGGAGTACCATACTTTCATAACTTCTTGCCTTAAAGGAGCCATTCTGAAATCAAAGTTTATACTTTTTATCCCAGGTTACTTCAAGGCCCAGACCCCGTCCGACGATAGAGGCCTAGTTACGAAATCCCTTGAGCCCTTAAGTACGGTTTAAGTACTTGGGGAGCATCAAACCCTAAGGCACTAAGGCTCCATGTACCCATATAGTATATACTTGGGCCTTACAGGAGTTCCTACGTAGGTACTTTGAGGCCTAAGTGTATACTATATGGCTACATGGAGCCTTAGGGAAAGCTGACAGGCCAAGCAGCACGATGACAGAGGCGGCCTTGCAGCACGAACAGTGGGAAATTGATCTAATTTCGGGGGTTGCGCGGGCAAGCAAACCGCTTCAAACCTTAAAAGAGGGGCCTAAAGAATTACCCATACTATTTTGGGGGGTTCCTTGTTAGTGTAGTATCACGGCCAAAAACCTGTTCTAATTATTAAGGCCACCATAAAAACCCCCACAAGACCTTCGTTCTGATGAAACTCTAAACGCGAAACACATAGGCTTGCGGCCTGCCCTTGTTTGGTTTTGACGCCCGCAGAAGTCTGCTTCAGGGCTCAAGGGACTTAGCAAATAAGACTATCATTGCGGTTACAAGAGCCCTAAGTAGGGTTATCCTAATGGTCACCCTAAAATGGCCCTAAACCCTAAACCCTAAACCCTAGACCCTAAACCCAAACCCTAAGCCCTAAACCCAAACCCTAAACCCTAAACCCTAAACCCTAAACCCTAAGCCCTAGACCCTAGACCCTAAACCCTAAACCCTAAACCCCTAAACCCTAAGCCCTAGACCCTAAACCCTAAACTAAGCGAGGGGCCGAAATCGTCGAACGACAGGCCCCGAGCGCTCTGGCCGAGGGCCTAACAGCCCGAGCGCCCCTACGAAAAGAGCGGGACGCGGAGAGGGGAGGGTAAATTTAAAGCCTCCCCGGTCTGACCTGCACAGGTCAACAGTGTAAAGCCCATGGCAGACCCCAACGGGAAGTCTTCGAAATGAGGGACCGCCGTATCGGGACCTCCTCTAGCGTAGCTATATAATAACCCCAAACCGTGGGCCATTTGCTCTGGTCCCCCTTTTTTGGGTTAGGATTTAGGATTTAGGGTTTAGGATTTAGGATTTAGGATTTAGGCTTTAGGGTTTAGGATTTAGGATTTAGGATTTAGGATTTAGGATTTAGGGTTTAGGATTTAGGATTTAGGATTTGGGGTTTAGGATTTAGGATTCAGGATTTAGGGTTTAGGATTTAGGATTTAGGATTTAGGATTTAAGGTTTAGGATTTAGGATTTAGGATTTAGGATTTAGGATTTAGGATTTAGGGTTTAGGATTTAGGATTTAGGATTTAGGATTTACGATTTAGCCTCCGGAAATTTGGATTTTTGCTGGTGATTTTCAAGTGACAAATTCTGTTCATAAAATGTGCCTTTTAGAGAAGGCCGGTTGCGAATCTCGAGGTCCCCTCCTTTCTTTTCGTGTGGCTGCTCTTAAGCTTCCGGATTTCAATATTTAGTCGCGCTTGTCCTTCTCCGAAAAGGACAACCAGCTCTAAAATCTAGATTTAGGATTTAGGATTTAGGGTTTAGGCTCTAGGATTTAGGATTTAGGATTTAGGGTTTAAGCTTTAGGATTTAGGATTTAGGATGGGAAAAGGACAACCAGCTCTAAAATCTAGATTTAGGATTTAGGATTTAGGATTTAGGATTTAGGATTTAGGATTTAGGATTTAGGATTTAAGGTTTAGGATTTAGGATTGAGGATTTAGGATTTAGGATTTAGCCTCCGGAAATTTGGATTTTTGCTGGTGATTTTCAGGTGACAAATTCTGTTCATAAAATGTGCCTTTTAGAGAAGGCCGGTTGCGAATCTCGAGGTCGCCTCCTTTCTTTTCGTGTGGCTGCTCTTAAGCTTCCGGTTTCAATATTTAGGATTTAGGATTTAGGCTTTAGGGTTTAGGATTTAAGGTTTAGGATTTAGGATTTAGGATTTAGGGTTTAGGATTTATTTAGGATTTAAGATTTAGGATTTAGGATTTAGGATTTAGGGTTTAGGGTTTAGGATTTAGGATTTAGGATTTAGGATTTAGGATTTAGGATTTAGGGTTTAGGATTTAGGATTTAGGATTTAGCCTCCGGAAATTTGGATTTTTGCTGGTGATTTTCAAGTGACAAATTCTGTTCATAAAATGTGCCTTTTAGACAAGGCCGGTTGCGAATCTCGAGGTCCCCTCCTTTCTTTTCGTGTGGCTGCTCTTAAGCTTCCGGATTTCAATATTTAGTCGCGCTTGTCCTTTTCGGAAAAGGACAACCAGCTCTAAAATTTAGATTTAGGATTTAGGATTTAGATTTAGGGTTTAGGATTTAGGATTTGGTGTTTAGGATTTAGGATTTGGGGTTTAGGATTTAGGATCCAAGATTTAAGATTTAGGATCTAGGAACCAGCTCTAAAATCTAGATTTTCCAAAGCTGTCAAACGATAAGGTTAAAGGGCCGAGCCGGCCCTGCCATGCCGAAGGCCCGAAAAGGGCCGAGGCTACCCCCAGCCGTTGCCTAGGCCACAACTTAAACAACTGGAACCTTATGGGGGCAAATTTCTTGGATTTTTGGTGTCCAAAGCTGTCAAACGATAAAGTTAAAGGGCCGAGCCGGCCCTGCCATGCCGAAGGCCCGAAAAGGGCCGAGGCTACTCCCAGCCGTTGCCTAGGCCACAACTTCATCAACTGGAACGTTCATGGGTGCAAAAATATAAAAGCCCCCCTTGATAGGGGGGTTGGGGGGTAGAAACCCTAAACCCTAATAGAGTATAGTTTGGGTGGCCGGGGTGGGTTTACAAGCAACGCGAGCGCGCGGCCCGGGGTGTTTCACACCCGAGCGCGCGACTTCGCCTGCCACACCCTAAACCCTAAACCCTAAACCCTAAGCCCTAGACCCTAAACCCTAAACCCTAAACCCTAAACCCTAAACCCTAAAACCCTAAACCCTAAACCCTAAACCCTAGACCCTAAACCCCAAGCCCTAAACCTTGCTTATAAGCCGTGAGCCTCGAAGCAAGTTCGGACCAAGGGGTCCCAGGTACTGTTCTGGGGGGATACTTGCCCAAATCATAATCGTAATTCCTGATATAGGGTTAGGGGTTAGGGTTTAGGGTTTAGGGTTTAGGGGTTAGGGTTTAGGGTTTAGGGTTTAGGGTTTAGGGTTTAGGGCGTCTCGCCGCGCAGCGGCAGTATTTTCTATGTAGGATGGCGCCCCAACACTCCCAGGGGTGTGGGGGGGCGGCATATCGACGTCTAGCGTTCGAATGCGATTCCACCACTAAACAATTACACATTGGTTCCTCACCTTTTCCCACCCGCTGTGAGAATACACAGGCTACCACCCAAAACATTGCCTTTTAGGGTTTAGCGCTTACGCCCTCAATTCCCACCTGCCCGGTCTGTCTGTTGGGCCGCACCTACACACGCCACAAAACAGAGCGGGTCAGGTCGGGGGTCAGGGAGAGGCCAGGGAAGGGTCAGGGGGGCCAGGAAGGGGCCAGGGGGGGCCAGGGGGCCAGGGGGGGGCAGGGGGGGGCCAGGGGGGGCCAGGGGGGGTCAGGGGGGGCCAGGGGGCCAGGGGGGTAGGGCAGGGAAGCCTCTACAGGCAAGGAAAAAACGCCAGGTCTACCCCTAGGACCCGCCAGGAGGCCCCCGGGTCCCTGGAATCTGCCAGCTGGGGGACCCCCCTGGGCCGGCCTCTGGGGCCTTTTCTGAGGGGGGGCCAAAAGGAAAACACCACCAAGGGATTTGGTCGTCGGGTTTACGGTATTCTAATCTCTTGAGAATCGAGGGAATTCCCTCTGCGAATATGGGCGCCACGCAAGGGGCCTAATGGCTTGGCTCAGCCCTAGGGGCTGAATTCGACGGTTTAGGGTTTAGGGTTTAGGGTTTAGGGGTTAGGGTTTAGGGTTTAGGGTTTAGGGTTTAGGGTTTAGGGTTTAGGGTTTAGGGTTTAGGGTTTAGGGTTTAGGGTTCAGCAGCTCTGACTTTGAAGATTTAAGGTCAAGCTATTTCTAGTCAAGCTATCTTCAAGAATAAACCCCACCCGCCCAGAGAATCCCCTCACATTAGAATTATAGTTTTATTTCTTTTGGCTTGAATTATTAATACTAACTTACATACGACTCACGACTCAAAGAATCTATCATATTTGCAACCGTCGTCGATTCGCAAGTAGACCGTAAGTTACCGTTAAAATGTTGAAAGTGTAAGAAGAAAGCACTACCCACAGCAGCTGAGGCTGCGGTCACGCCATCGCTTTACAGTAGCAACTGCAGCTATCAAGCTTCTTTGCGATGACCGTTCAAGGCAGCGCATTGAGCAACTGATCAAGAACGACTCAAAACCTTGGCCGTGGCACACTAACAAGCACACCTTCGTGTGCAACTAGCATCCTTGGTTTTGCCTTGTCAGATGGAAACCAGCGTGGTCAACTAGCATCCTTCTTTTTGCCTTGTCAGATGAAAACAGGTCAACTAGCATCCTTGTTTTAGCCTTGTCAGATGGAAACCAGCATGGTCAACTAGCATCCTTTTTTGCCTTGGCACACGGAAACCAGCGTGTGCAACTAGCATCCTTCTTTTTGCCTTGCAAAATGGAAACCAGCGTGGTCAACTAGCATCCTTGTTTTTGCCTTGCAAAATGGAAACCAGCGTGGTCAACTAGCATCCTTGTTTTTGCCTTGTCAGATGGAAACCAGCGTGGTCAACTAGCATCCTTGTTTTTGCAGGAGGAAACCAGAGTGTCCAACTAGCATCCTTCTTTTTGCCTTGCAAAATGGAAACCAGCGTGGTCAACTAGCATCCTTGTTTTTGCTTTGCAAAATGGAAACCAGCATGGTCAACTAGCATCCTTCTTTTTGCCTTGTCAGATGGAAACCGTAGGCCGCTAAACACTGGGGGCCCTGGCCCTAAACCCCAGGCCCCTAAACACTGGAGCCTTAAACCCGAGGCTGCTAAACACTGGAAGCCAGGGGGAGGGGAGGAGAGGGGAGGGGAAGAAGGGGAGGGGAGGGGAGGGGAGGGGAGGGGAGGGGAGGGGTGATTCAGTAAACCTCTAAAGGGGTAGCTCTAACAGGTACCTACAGCAATGGCTGCATGCTCATACATATACATTCCGCTGCCCATTGGCTCACAGTGGTTTTACCATATTGAGACAAGACAAGCTCTCCTTGCGTAGCAAGACAAAACAACTACTGTCCGTGTGCAGGGCGCTGCCCTTTTATCCTTAGGGAATAACTGGTCATACACCTCCTCACAAGGAGTATTCCTTGGGGGTGTATCGGCACAGTTTTCTGGTAGCGGAGCCCGGAAAGGGCCGCCCGCCTCCTAAAGTCCGCTACAGCGGTCGGCCTCGCCGAACGCTTAACCAAGCGGATAAGAGGCAGCACAATGTCGAGCTCGCATAGCGAAGCCGACGGCAGTTCCCAATCCTCCGGGGGATATGAGAACGAAGAGACCTCCCCAGGTCCAGCTACTTATGTCGCACAGTCATATGCAACATCTGACCGCATGCTTGCATCATTAGGCATAACGCCCAAGATCGCGCCTGCCTATGATGGCACCACCTCGTGGTTTGAGTATGAACAGTTGATTGACGACTGGTGCGACATAACAACGCTGGATGACACCAAAAGAGGGCCGTCTCTCAAGACGAGGCTCTCCGGATTGGCCGCAGTACAAAAAGAATCACTCAACCGAGAAAGGCTTGCAGCCCCAGATGGAGTAGATTACTTCAAGAAGAAGATGCGTCCATTTTTCGTGAAAGGAGAACAGTACGTTTTCCTGTGGCGTTTCCTCGGCCTATTCAAGGCATGGAAGGGCAACAAAGACTTTGTGACTTGGATTGCCAAGTTTGAGATCGTGCTCCAGCGCGTGAAAAACTCATGGATGGATCTCTTACCAGAGATAGCTCTGGAGGATGCCCATCCAGATTTCATGCAGGCTGTGCAGGCAGATCAAACCTTCTTGCGCCTACAGGATGCAACCGAGAGAGACACATACGCCGCACGTTTCTTCGAAACATGGAACAAGGAACGCCTTGATAATCATCGAAGAGCGTTTCCCCTAAATGATAATCTCCTAGCTCTCCTCTTCCTAGTGCAGTCCGACCTAAATGAGATGCAACGTGAGAGGGTGGTAACAGCATTGACCAACCAAGGTCACCGAATTGAGACCTACACGTACCCTGTGGTACGGCAGACCATGTTCGATCAGTTCTCAACGACCAGAACTGGTCTGCAGGATCCAAACATTCGGCACTCTTCTCACAAGAAGGACCGCCATGGAAGGAGAGACCAACGCCGCAAACGCGGAGGTCGAAACTTACTCATCCTCGATCAGGGTGAATACGACGGAGTCGATGGATTCTGGCTCCAAGACGAAGACACCCTTGAGGAAGGCTTTCTTGCCGCCGAGGATGAAGAAGCTGTCTTTTGGACAGTTGACGACCATGAAGCCTTCGTTGCAAGGAGATTCAAAAAGGGAAGAAGACCAAGAATGCGTCCCGGATCACCGGGAATAGCAAAGGGTGGCAAGCGAAAAGGACGTGGCCGTTTTAGGTCATACCGCGGAAAAGGGAGAGCCAACCAGGCAGAACATGATCCAACTGATTCCAGCTATTTCGGTAAAGGTAAAGGAAAGGAAAAAGGAAAAGGTGGAAAAGGCAAAGGAAAAGGAAAGGACAAAGGAGATAAAGAAAGCTCCTTCAAAGGCGCAAAGGCAAAAGGCAAAGGTAAGGATACAGCTAAGTCTGCCTCCTTACAAGGAGACCAAACTGGATCTCCACAGGCCTATGAGAGTTCCACCGCACCGAGCTGGGATTCATGGTATGAGGACAGTTATTATACTGCCTCCAGTTGGAATTATGCCGCTTATGACGATCAAACGTCTTATACATACTATGCATCACAAGCCTCACGAAGAAAGACACGGAGAAAGAAGAGAAGAAGTCAAGCAGGATCATCAGGTAGAGGCACAGATCCGAGCGCGCACCAAGAACCCGTGTACAACTCATCAGTGAGTTACGTGCCCCAGGTCTTTGAACCATCCGAGGGGCAAGGTGTTGAAACTGCAACAGCGGTGTTTCCGTTGCAGCACACCGTCCTATCTGCTCTCACAGAGCGGATCAATCTTGATAAGAGCCCTACCTTTGTCATACTTGACTCAGGTTGTACTAGGGCTATGGGTTCCCGCTATGCGGTGAACAGGCTTATCAAGGCCGTGAAGCAACGGGCCCCAGGCATGATTGATTTCACTTTCTCACCTTCGAACACGAAGTTCTCTTTCGCAGATAGTGAAACAGCTCTTATCAAGGAGCGTGTAACTCTATGGTTCAACACAACTCCAAGAAGAGATACAACCATAGAAGTTCTGGATCAGGGGAGAGTTCCCATTTTGTTCTCCATCGAACAGATGAGGAATCTAAGAATGACCCTCGAGTGTAGTCCCACAGCTGACCTAGCAACGTGTGAAGCTTTCGGTTTGTATAAAACCCCTCTTCCGATTAGTACCAATAACCATTTGGTATTGGACCTTCTAGGCTTCACTTCCACTAGGAAGTATCTCCCTAAATCAGGTACGTCGTTCAGTGCGACAGAGACTGCTCTAGGAGCTAGGAAGCCAAAGGAAGAAGGAAGATCTTATACTAGGATCCCGGAAGGTCGCTGTCCAGCCTGCGCAGGACAGAAAAGGGCTCATACGTACCTCAAAGGTTGCGACAAGGCACCTGAGGGAGCAGCTGATCCACCACCGAAGGGCATTTCAGGTAAGAAGAAGCCTCTTCCATCTGATCCGGCAGAATCATCTGCCAAGAAACCTGATCCACCAGAACCATCTGGTGATGCTCCTGAGCCTTCCGAACCATCGGAACCATCATCAGGCTCTAGAGACAAACCTGCAGAATCATCTGCACCGCACGAACCTCCAGAAGAAGAAAGACTTGAGGTTCCACCTGCGAAGACAAAGACTCCAAAGGGTCTTAAAAACCTTCTGAAGAAAACCCGCAAATATGCGGTCAAACCTCCTGTTGAAGAGAAGTCTACAGTCCCAGGAGCTGATGACGGGACGGAGGTAAGACCACTTGAGTCAAGAGAATACCCGGCTCCTGGTACAGACTCACCTACAGGTGAAGAGACTGTCGCAGAACCATCGCCATCTCTTCCCATTGCTCTTCGCAGGATTCATGAGAAGCTTAAGGACCCTGTAGAACTCTATAAGCTTCACCTTAAGCACCGTCATATGAGTACGGATCAGTTCAAGCGACGCACGAAAGCCTTACAGATCCCAAAGGAGATATATCAGCTATATGACCAACTGGTCAAAAAGTGTTCAGCCTGTCAGGAAAACGTGAGAGCTCCTTCAAGAGCGAAGATTTCCGGTTTAAGATCAGAGACTTTCGGTGATCTCACCTTCGTAGATCACGGTGAGCTTCCAATTCCCGGCAAGGATAGTCGCTTAATATTTCTTATTCTCTATGACGGAGCAACAAACCTGTTGACTTCCGAAGTAGTCCAGGATAAAGAAGAGCATACTACAATGTCGATTATGAATGACTACTTTGAGAAATTTCAGATCAACCCAAAGGTTGTAGTTGGAGATCAAGCATTCATGACTCCAAAAATGGAGGCTTATTACAATCGGCAGAATATCAAGCCTGTAGCAACAGGACCTGGAACACCATGGCCCAACAGGGCCGAAGCTGCTGTAAGATTGCTGAAGCATCAGATTAAGATCATACTTCAGATCCTGAAGGATGGTGACCCGCAGTATAACGGAATCACCATGAAGTATGGCAACCTCGTTCGACAAGCATGTTTGGCAAGAAACTCTTCGATTACCTATGGAGGAGTTACTCCTTTAGAAATGGCCTTTGGTAGGCGTCCTCGAGATGTTATAACACCAGAGAACGCTGATCCCAATCAGTTGACAGGTAATCCAACTGATACGGAAGTCACTGCGAGAGCCATTAAGGAGCTTGCCAACAGGGCTTACCAAGAGGCACGCCAATCTGATGATCTGCGCAGAGATCTTGCGGCCAGACTGTCAATGACCGAAGGACCTTTCTCTTTGGGAGATAAGGTTTTCTACTGGTCAGAGGATAAGTCTAAGATTGGATCAACTGGGTCCAAACATGGATCTTGGCTAAAAGGAAAGGTGATCTCCGAACTCGGAGGATCCATGGTAGGTGTGGATCTTGGAACACGCATCGTCCGCGTTAATATCTCAAAACTGAGGAAAAATTATGACATAACATCTGATGTGGAGATTCCTCTCGCGCCTGATGAGGAAACTCTGACGTCAGAAGGTTCTGATCACGCAAGTTGCATGGTCACCTTTGATGCTTCCCTGCAGTCGACAGACCTAACGGTTCCGCATCAAGAGTGTCACTGGCAGGTCACCAGCACTGGGAAGATTGACTTCCTAGAACTCTACGGTGGATCTCCCCGTATGAGTCACAAGGCTGCCCTGTCAGGTCTGCGAGTAGGTCAGCCAGTCGACTTGCGTAGTGGTCTAGATCTTGAGCAACCTCAAGGTCGCTCCAATCTTCTTAGGATCATCAAGGAACAAGAACCTACTATTATTGTTATGTCACCCGATCACTCTCAGTGGTCTAGCTGGTACTCACAGTGGAAGAAAGGCTCTGCCAAGAGACTTTCTGTTTTAAAATTCTGTGAATCGGTCGCAGACCACCAAATGAAGCTCGGACGTTACTTTGTTCTTGAGAACCCATACTACAGCAGGCTCTGGTCTTCACCAGAAGCAAAACGCCTGTTTTCCAACCGCAAGATCAGCTATGAGGTCTGTAACCTACAAGCCTATGGCATGAAAGATCCAAAAGGATACTATGAATCGAAATCCTCGATTTTCATGCACAACCTGCCACCGCAGGTTCTAACTCCTCTCCAGAGGCATTCTGCCAAAACGAAATCTCCAACATCTCCACCAGGAGACGAAAAGGGTATTCAAGGCTACGGTCTTAAAACGAAACTCGCACAAGTGTATCCTTATGAATTCTGTGAGACCTTTGCCTCGTGTTTGGCAAGATTCCTGAAGAGAGATGCATATGCATCTCATCTTTCTTTGGTCACAGACATGCTAGAATACTCTGGAGATGAATGCCTCCAGGGACTTTCGGAACTTCTTGACCAGGAGTATTCACTTTTGACAGCAAATCCTCTCAAGGATTCCAAACTCTTGCAAGATCCGAAAATCAGATCACTTGTTGCTAGAGTAAATTCCTTATCGAGTAAAACTGAATTACCATTGCATCATTCCAAACCATCACCGTCCCTTGATGCCTTGGTGTCAGACATTACTCGCCTTAGATCAAGACTCTTACCAGGGTCTGGTTTCGAACAGTGTACTCTATACAGAGGTACATTTGGAACAGTCAAAGCACTCACCAGTGTAACTGATGGCGTTCTTGTCTTCTGGAACAAGAAGAAGCCCAATTCGACTATGACGTGTTGCTTGCCGCACCAGGTTTCCTGGAATAAAGTACACCCATCAACCTTCTCGGGGGTGCTCTTCCAGATGACAGGCGGCAAGACTTCACCGTCCGTGCGAACACCGCCGGATGTTATCATGTCGGACGAAGAGGTTTCGCCGTCAGACCCGTCAGAACCCATGAGCACTAATCGTTCACGGATCACATCTGACGATGTCTCTATGCCGGAACCAGATCAGCCGATGCCTCCCGGCACGCCGCCGTCGCGTCCTCCTCCTCCCATACCTCCACCGCGACTACCGGCCGTTTCCTCCGATGAGCCCGTGGCTCCTGCTCGGGCTAAGCCTCGCGTGCATCCGCCTCCTCGCGTTCCGTCTCCTCGGCGTCTGGGGGGTGATGTGTCGCCAAGGTCTTCATCGGAAAGGAAAGTTTCGCCGCACAAACAGAAATCACCTTCACAGGTGCCGACACCAAAACCTAAACCGAAGGCACATCCACAGGGACCCATTCTTCCGTTACAACAAGATGAAGAAGATTCTGAAGAAGAACTGGTCCCGGACGACCCCGGACAACCGTCCGCTCCTCCTCACACCTCTGGTTCACCAGAACCGGAGAGCGATGCCGAGTCAGAAGACACAAGGTATTACTCTGATGAGGAAGGTGACCTGGTCGTAGATGAGAAGGACTGGATCCTTCTCACAGAAGAACAGAAACTGTGCAGTAACACAGGTTCTTTCTCCATGCCTCGGTACATGCATGGCGGACCCGTAGACATCAGAGAGGTAACATCAAGAGTGAGGTCAGACCGAACACGGTATAAACCCACCAAAAGGTTCCGATCTGACATCCGTGAAGAGTATGATCTTCTCACGGAAGAGGACAAGGCCTTATCCCTAAGTTCCCCCAGGAACTCAGCAAATTTGACCCAGAAGGCACAACGGAAGGAGGCAACCGCCAAGGAAAAGCGTGAGATGAAGAAACAGTTTGATGAAGCGAAAGCAGCAGAATATCAGAGCTGGCTAGACAATGATGTCTTTGAGCTCGTCGATACACGGAAACTCGGAAACATCCGAAATTATGTCACTGGTCGATGGGTCCTGACTCTAAAAAGAGATAAGGACGGAAACTTCCTTAAGTGCAAGGCCCGATGGGTCCTAAGAGGTTTCCAGGATCGACAAAAGGACATACAGCAAACTGATAGTCCTGCTGCGAGTCGCCCAGGTTTCCGCTTGGCGATTCAACTAGCAGCTAACAAGCTGTGGAGACTGACACACATCGACCTAAAGACTGCTTTTCTGCAGGGTGAAGCCTATGATGAGTCGAGAGACATAATCTGTCAGATTCCTCCTGAAGCAGGTTATCCTCCCTACATTGCAGCGAGGATGAAGAAACCCGCTTATGGACTTAACGATGCACCTCGAAGATGGTGGAACATCGTTGATAAGGCACTCCTGTCTTACGGCCTGGTGCCAACCCGTGCGGATCGCTGTACATATGTTCTGTATGGTAAGAAGTCTGCAACAGCAGATGCTGAGCTCAAGAAGTCTCAGCCTAAGACCATGGAATCAGCGATTGACTATCTCCTAGATCCCATAGCAGGCAACAATGCCAAGGGTAGACAGGTACATGGAGTAGTCTGTTTACATGTAGATGACCTGTGCATGGCCGGTGATGACACCTTTCGTAAGGCCGTGATTGAATCGATCAAAAAGGAGTTTGCAGTCGGTTCTGAAGACACGAACGATATTATGTTTGTAGGACAGAGATTAGTCTGGAAGGATGCTACAGCATCAGTGCCAGCACATATCTCAGTAAATCAGAACCTAGCTGTTGAAGCTCTAGAGGAAATTGTTTTTGATAAGAAGCTCAACAATGAGCAACAATGCACACCACAGCAGCACACTGCTTACAGAAGTGTTTTAGGACAGATCAACTGGCTACAAAGCCGGACTCAAGCTCACATCTGTTATCGCTTCAGTCGGTGTGCGAGTAAGGCTGCCAAGCCTACTATCGGTGATATTCGAGAATTGAACAAGCTTGTTAGGATTTTGAAGTCTACTGAAGTAGAACTGCGTTTTTGGCCGCTGAAAGGAAATCTCAGAATCCTCGGTTACCCTGATGCTTCCTACAGGAACAATGATGACAAATCATCTCAGAGAGCACATGTTATTTTCCTTGCTGAAGATCGAAATCCAAAGCTAAAGGGAATGAAACAATCAGCAGCAGCTGCTTCTTCCAAGAAGAACGATTTCTCTGAATCCTCTATTAAGGAAACATCCTCGAGAGGTAGCCTGGTGGATTATGAGTCTCACAAGATTACGACAACCACAATGTCCACAACAGTGGCAGAGCTTAACGCACTGATGCGTTGCTTTGGTACTTGCCTGTTCCTCAAGGGACTTTGGGCAGATCTCTCATCAGAGACCGTACCCATACATATCAGAACAGATGCGAACAATCTTGTGACAACAGCAGGCACGACACACCTTCCAGAGCAGAAGGAAACTCACCACCTCATTCAGATGCTTCGTAAGGAATCCAACTCTGGATCTTTAGATGACCTAGCTCATGTAAGCTCGAAGTACTGCCTAGCTGATGCATTAACAAAGCACTCGGCGCAACCTGATGAGCTTATCAAGGCTCTGGAAACAGGCAATTTACCAGAAACAGACATTCATCCACCCTTCCGTGAACTTCTTCAACATAAAGCTTTCACTGTTCGGTGGATCATAGACAATCTCAAGAATGCCGCCACAGCGGTAGCCTTCCTTGGAATTGATATCTCAACAGAGATTTACCGATTATTTTACTGCCAAGGAATATGGTGGTAGTCTCGTTTGCTGGTAGCACAACCATGTGCTGGATTTTCTATTTAGACTGTTTTCCGTCTAAAAGAAAATTTGTGTCTGCGAGCTGCGTTTTCATTAAGATCGGACATGTTCATGAGAATTATATGTTCTGTATCATCCGCAGCCGCTTTCAGCCTCGAGCCTCACAGCAATCAGCCTTTCGGGCTAACCAAGCTTTCCTGATCCTGTTTGGTCATTGTGCCGTAATGAGCACACGATCAAACTTCCGTAGCCGTGATGGACACGCCCTACCCAGGGCAGTGCAGGCGTACCATGAGCGACATCCACACATGGATAGCTCGTACCCCGAGTCTCGTCGGGAAGCATCACGTCGAAACACCGAACACGGTGGACACCGAATTCACAAACGTGAGAAAAATCATGAGCCTCAATTCATCATCATGAATCACCAACAGGTGTTCAATCCGCATCCAAGAGATCTTGCTCAATTGATCTCACGATATGGCCATGCGAGTAGAGCAAGGCTCACTCTAAACTCCAGACATGGAGTCAGGCTCTACGAAGGAGTCCTTCAAGGACCATGGGACAACAGTCCCCTTGTATACTGGGATAACAATGTCGGTAATCACGCTCGTGATCCACACCAGTTCTGTACGATGCTTGCACATCACCTTCAGACAGGCCTCCCACCGGAGGTAGAACAATGTGTGAGCCTTGATGGATCCGGAGAATATGACTATTCCTCCTCAGTGCCAAAACTGGCAGATGTAACAGGTCTCTCACCAGAGATGTGCTTCCACATTCTTTCCAAGACCAACAGAGTCGGAAGGTGGTTGGCACACTCAACAAGACACCTTCAGAACCAGCGCCCAGATCTCTTTGCTGGCCAACACAATTATCTTCTGGACATGTTCAAGTTGGCCGATGCAGAGCTCGCACAGTATACACCACAAGAGATCGCGCTTGGTGTCCTCCTCAACACTAAGTCTAGGTTTGTGGTCACCATGGTTTATAACAAAGATGGCAAGGCCGAAACCACAGATGCCGCCGTTAACATCCCACCGGATGCAAATGTGTTGACCATGAGCAAAATTTTCCTTTCGGCAGTGGGAGGACACGGTTCACGACGAACTCTACCAAGAGCTGAAGAACCAGATCCTGAAGAAGAGAGACCAAGGTCACACATGACCATCTCAGACTTCATGGCAACGGGGAGCAATCCTGTGCAGTCCCATGCACAGCGTCTCTCCACTAACGCGCCAAGGCCCGTCGGCATGGAGGATTTTGTTCGACAGAACAACCCTTGTTACATCATGCATGCCACGGACCTACAGGCATTATCCTCAATCCTGAGGCACGGTCTGGTACCATCAAACCTCCTAGCGCAGGTGGTTACAGCACCAGATTTCCAAGCTCTTGTGAATGAAAACAGTCGTTCCAACAGGGACACTGTTCAGTTCTCAACGCTAAACCTGGCGAATCCCAATCCGACCATGTTGCGTGCCAACAAGGCACTGCTTCTGGTCTTCGATGCAAATAACGTAGTAAACGAAGTCACAAACCTGTGGCAGTCGCAAGTAGGGATGTTTGCTACACCAGATGTAGTGCATGCCCGTACTCTTAGCGCCGTATTCGCACCCTCCGAAACACTCTGGTTATCATCGCAATACGATGAGCTCAAGAGCATCGGACCATGGTGGGCAGACCATTGCTCCGAACAGATGCCGTCAGCGACTTACGAGTCGAAGAAATGGTGCGCAAATTACGGCCGAGAAATCGAATCGGCACTTCGAAAAGTGGCAAGGCGAAATCTGCCACCAGAGCCTCCCAAGGCTAGATCTTCTCACAAGAAGTCTTTTTCTCTGCCACAGACAGAGGCTGACACAGCTCCAAACCTGGAGCAAACCGCTTCTGCAGGTGAGGTACCTCCGAAAACGGAGACTACTGCAAAGGAGATCCATCCGAGATCCAAGCTCGCCCGGCAGGCCGAGGCTGACAAGGATCCGGACAGTCTTATGGGACAGCTCTGGAACTCCGACGGCACCAGAAGCGCCACCGAAGTTCTTAAGATAACGACAGGTCACAAACCTCCAGAACCTGTTCAGGATACTTCCGCCAACGTAGTTCCTCCCAAGGAAGAATCTTCTGGAACAGAGACGGAACCTGAGGAACCGGATCCTAACCAGGATCGTGACGAAGAATCAGACGATGAATCGGCATCAAGTGAAAAGAGCTCAAAATCTTCGTCATCCTCAGAACTCCGAGTTGATGTTAATCCGTCTCACAAGACGAACTCTGCACCTGCAGCGTCGGAGGAGAAGAAAGAATCTCCCACGGAAGAGATCACAGAGAAACTTAAGGAGGTCAAACTTGACCAACCAAAGCCTGAAGCAGAATATGTTCAGAGTTCAGACGAAGAGCCACAGAAACCAAAATCTCCTAAAAAGGAGAAGGAGAAATTCCTAGTTCTCTTCGATCCTGAAACAGAAAGTTATTATCGAGTCAACAGAAGCAAGCTCAACCTCGAATACGAGGAACCTGCTGATGAGGAAGATCTCGTAAGAGAACATGAGCGCATCAGCGCTCGACTTCGAGAAAATCGCAAGCACCGAATCTCGAAGTCATCGTCTAACCCGGCTATGCAACAGGAAATGAAAGAGAGAATCTGGGTTAGTCGATGGAATCGAAAAATCCGAAGTCCACTCATGATCAAGGATTCTGAGGCTCCTGACGAAGAGGAGTGGGACAGACCCAGAGATCCGGCATCTTCCTCCTCTGAACCTCCTACCAAGGAGAGATTTGTAGGAGTACGCAGGACAGCCATGAGTCTTAACCAAAGGATACGGCTGATGACACGACCAGATAATCCTCTCTGCGATCTTTGCAATCAGCCTACAGGCTATTTTTGCTATTCCTGTGGTACGATTGTATGTGCAGACTGTCGACTTACCCCACAGGGTAAACAACAGATGTGCGAGTGCGTCTTGCCAATCGATTGCCTCGAGACCTCTAAAGTGTCAGCAGGAATGACATCAGAAGAGCGTCAGTTTTTATACGAGGCCATCCTCACACCTGAGGACGTAGATTTGGCAGTCCAGAAAATCAACATGTACTGTGACCACGCAAGGAATTTGTTCATGAGAGACCATCCAGGCGTTGATCCATGTAGCTTTGATGATATTAGGAATAATCCTCCTAATACTTACACCAGCTCCACAGAGGCTCCAACCCTGGAGGAATACAAGAGCATTAACAAGAGTCACATCAATATCAAGGACTCCAGAACAAGCCACCCGGCTTCTTTTCTCTCTCTTACTGGCTACGAAGACAAACTGGTGCTCGACGCACATTACGAGATAGTTCGTAATAGGATGGCCGGTGTTAACGAAAAGAGAGAACACATAGAGGGCTCAAACCCAGACAGCGTATCACTAAGCCTAGTGGTATGCAACTGGGGAAATATGGATCGAGCGCCGGTGCCAGCAGGGAATCCCAAAAAGAAACTCAAACCTGAGAAGGGATTCGATTACCACCCTCTTATTGACATGTGCTTCAACAATTCAGCACATATTACCCTCGTACTCGAGGCAGGAGCACTTGCGTCAAAGTATTCGATCGCAACCATGCGAAAACATGAATACAGAGGGATGCTAATTCATTCTCCTCCCAAGGAGCCTGAGGCACCCTCAATGTATATTGGAGTCAAGGGTGACCCAACAACAGACATCTCTCTCGTCCACCACTTTTACCGTCACCGAACAATGAAGCCAAAGGCTGGTGGTCCCAAGAAGCGACTGTGGGCATGCCACGGTGCGGTATGCCGCCTCACCTTTGGGTACCACAGTACCATCCCGGAGGCAAAAGAATGGGTCCACCCATATTCCGGCCAGAGGATGACGAGAGATGAGTTCATGAAGATTATCGGATATGACCCTCTCAAGGGTAAAAATCCTGACAAGGATGGACCCACTGATGGCTCTTACCTCTCACCAGAGGCGTGTCTGACAATGTCGGACCTCGACCCTGCGCCGGTTCTCTGTGAATGGAACGGCCATGTCGAGGGTGATGAGCCACCAGAGGAAGACTTTGAGTCATACGCAGAGATCTTCTCACAAGAAGCATCAAACGATCTTGACGAGATGTGGTGTACAAAAGGGCCTTACAAGGTCATCACCATCGCGATCGTCCATTTCAACTCATACATGACTCATAAGGAAGAACAGAGGCGCGAACTGGTGAACGCGTTCCTCAACGAGGTTCTCCCTTTCAAACCGGATGTAATTGCGGGGGATCTCAATAATATTGCGTCGAGGCTCACCTTAAAAGGTGGAGACGTTCACCCGCGAAACGGTTTGTTTTCTCTATACCTGGAGAAGAAACTTGCAGCATTCAACAGAATAGCAGGAAGGCACTCACAAGTGCGACACCTTTGCTTGAACAACTCTGACCAGCACAGACTGGCACGTGCAGATCGTCTACCGCCGGAACCGGCGAAGAAAGTTGCTGACCTCGACTGTATCAACAGTTATATCCTTGACTGGAGTAAAACGCCGCACACGGCGTCACCTAGTCCAAGAGATGCTACACCTGCCGCCGAAAGAACATACTGGGAACGAGTCTCAGATATGTGGCAGGACATGAACAGAAACAGGGATATCGATATCCGTCTGTTTGTCTCAGTCAAGCAGTACTATTCAACTTTTTCTAACCTTGACCTGTGGTTGAGTCCCTCTGACAAAGATTGGCACAGCCCTTTGGGCTTCACGATACAACCAATCCTTACAAAAGGGAAACACAACCGGTCAGATGCCCAGGTTCAGAAGATCGCTAACAAGCGACAGGCTTACAAGCAGCGTAATGCTGAATACTGGGATTACAAAGACTCATTTGTGTATTCATCCGGCAACAGCTGGTACGACAAACAGCAACCACAAGGTAGCTATCACAGATATGGAAGATTCTGGGAAAGGCCAGGCCTGAACGTCCCAGCGAGCCTGAAGGCCCTCCTCCAAGAAGGAGCCAGGCATCATCGTCCTCTTCACAACAAGATCTACCAAGATCAAGGTCCAGACCTCAAAGAACCAATATTGTTGACAAGCTCAACATGTCTTTAGAGGAACTGGACACACTTGAGGAACAACAAGAAGAAGAACACTCTCCAACAAAGAGTGACATCGAAGAACACGAAAGAGAAACATCAAACTTGATGTCTGCTCAGAGAGATGAAGAGGAACAAGAGGACGAATCCTCCAGCCGGAGGAGAAGAAGGAAGGCATCACGCCCACCGTCTGCTCCGAGCGGCAAGGCACTCAGAACAGCTGCCACAGCAGCGGGGTTGTCGGGCTGGTTCGGACACCGTAACCACGGTGGAGCGAACGCAGAGTCTATCAAGACTGATGAACCTTCACTTCCCAACTCACTAACCAGTGAGCAAGACTTCTCCGTCTTCAGCATCGCGTGGAATGTGTTTCTGCTGCTAATGGGCCTACACTGGATGTGGAAGCAGCTCACCAGGGCTCCCATCAGATGTATGGACCGCCAACAATCAAATGCAAAAGCAGCAGCGAAACGACCACCACCATTTCTCGAACCCGAGAATGAACCACAGACGCGTGAACCTTTAGGACCCAACAGGGTCAATTCTGGAGAAACAACGGATTTGCGACCTGTGTGGCACACTTCCCGAAGCGAAGTCTACCATCTTTCAGACAGCTGTTACCAGCTCAAGCAAGCAAAAGATGTTTCAAAGAAGGTGCTGTGTAAAACCTGCCTCCAGGCAGTACAAGTTGCGGAGATTCGCAGGAACGATCCTTTTCAAAGAGGTGATACACGACCACGTGGCACCGAAAGGGACATTGAACGGTTTCAAACCTATGACGATGCAAGTACTACTCCTCATATGAGGCAATTATTCAGTGATGCATTGCATTCACAAATGGCCGAAGAAGCCATGCAGATTACCTATACATCAATCCCTAAGGGATCCTCGGCAAGAGCCAGAGGTACATCTGCACTCGCAAGTGCCTCATCGTCGTCAGTGCCCAAGGCAATGCCACCAGTGCCTAACAAGGCAAACATGTCACCTCCACCTAAGTCTCCTCCGCCAAAGGCGAAAGGAACAGTACCTTCAGATCCTCCGAGACCAAAAGGTCCTACCAGAAGAGGAGGTCAAAATCGGCGCATTCAACGAAAAGCAGCTAGAGAAGCCCATAACAGTGGACTCTGCAACCATGCAGACGCTGCACTTGGCGAAGCCAATCAAGGCCAGGCCATTAACACTATGTGCCGAAACATGGCAGTAAGACACGTCAGCTCTATCGATGCAACGGTAGAAGCAGCCGAGCAGTTTACACAACGCGTGCAACAGCATGTAGAAACATATGATGAAGAGGAACCGTGGAGCACGGAGTTTCTACCAGTCGTGGAAGTCCTATTCAGGAACTTGAGCAGCGACGAAACAACTGTCATACATGACAATCATACGGTAACTATGCCTATTGAGAAATATCTCGACCTCCTCAGAATCGCACAATCATTGCGAAACTCTATCCAGAGAGACAAGGAGGAAAGAAAGGATCATCTTGACACCATCCAAGATACTCTATCCAGAGTGGAAATCCTTCTAACAGCACTGAAGGACTCAAAAACAGTCTTCAATCAATTGGTCCATTCCTCACTAGAGATAGAGCGAAGACATAAAAACCTCAAAAATGTCCTTGAGACACTTTTTGACGACCAAAGCTCTGAGGAAGACCAGTCAGAATCTGACCATGAAGAAGTCCTAACTCCTTCTGCAGCACAGTACTGGAACAGCCTTCATGCCCACGCCTTATCTCCTTCAGGAGATGAAAGTGAAAGATCATGGGCGTCCTCGGACGGACAGCTTGAAAGAAGAAGGGCCGAACGGGCAAAGGCTAAGCAGCCACAACCGGCCAAAGCCGAGGCAACTCCAATCAGCTCACAAGCTGCACCAAAGGCCGAGCCAAAGGCGACTACATCCAACCATGGATATGGAACTGCAGACGCCGCCTTCACTAGGGCTGAGAACAGATTACTCGGAATCTTTTCAAGCTCCGAAGAAGATCACTCAGACCCGGATGAACCACATCCGAATGTCTATGCTCGAGCCTATGATCCAAACCTGGATCCGAATCTGAGATAAGAAAATTCTCAGAGTTTCACAACAGTGACTCACAAAGCTCTAACAAGAGCACAATGAAGGGCTGCATAATTCGGTAGAAGAACATTCCCAGACCTGATCTTGTACAGATGATCTCTCTGACCAACATGCATGAGTGTGTGCAAAAGGAGTGACCTCAACAGTGTACTTCAGTGCTATACCTAGCATAAACAATATGCTGTTTTTATCATGAGTCCAAACTCCGCAACTGTGACAGTGGGCATAATAGTATATGTGTGAATGTGCGGCCATGCTTCCGGTAAAAGAAAATTAGTGTCTGTTTGTTTGCGTAAACCTCTAAAGGGGTAGCTCTAACAGGTACCTACAGCAATGGCTGCATGCTCATACATATACATTCCGCTGCCCATTGGCTCACAGTGGTTTTACCATATTGAGACAAGACAAGCTCTCCTTGCGTAGCAAGACAAAACAACTACTGTCCGTGTGCAGGGCGCTGCCCTTTGATCCTTAGGGAATAAACTGGTCATACACCTCCTAACAAGGAGCATTTCCTTGTGGGTGTATCGGCACAGGGGGAGGGGGGAGGGGGGAGAGGGGGATAGAAGTCCAAGAATTGGAATGACGTAGGTGGAAAGTAGAGGAAAAGTAGGAAAAAATAGGCTGGGATTAGATAAAAAATAGAGGCAGGTAAGAGGGGGGGGAGGGGGTGAAAGCCATGGAGGCAGACGAAAAGGTCCAGGGATGATATTTTGTGATGGATCGGCTTCAGGTTTGAAGCGCCATGCGGACCCCCGCCACTGTGTCAAGCCTCAGTACAACAGCTCTCGAGCTCTTTTGTCCTTCGACGGCATATCGACAAGGGACCTGAACATCGATTCTCACCGTACTCAAACAAAGCATCAACCAGAGATTGCGAAAATGAAGTTGTGCTCGCGCATCTGTCCAGTCCCAACAGCACGTCAGAGATGCCGGAGAATCCTTCAGGAAAGCATCAAATTAGCAGCCTATTTATTTCCCATTCGCAGGCTACTTATTTCCTATCCAGGCAAACCCTGGAAACCTACTTAAATCCTATTATTTTTCTAAAAATAATTATTGGCTAGATTGTGTGTGTGGCTGGACACCCCACGTCATAAGTTTAGGGTTTAGGATTTATGGGGTTGAGGGTTTAGCGTTTAGGATATATATATATATATATATATATATGTGGTTGAGGGTTGAGGGGTTTAGGGTTCTTGGGGTTGAGGGTTTAGGGTTTGGGATGTTCGGGGTTGAGGCTCTAGGGTGTGGGCATGAACACTCTGCTCTCTCTTTGAAGAACAACCGTGCCGAAACGAATCCTCCCAGACTCCCAAGCTGTGCCAATACGAAGAGAGAGACCCTAAACCCTACACCCCTAATCCCTGAATCCTCGGGAGCGTGTGATTCAAGCGCTGAGGGGAGCTGCTGCCTCGTGGACACACATAGCTGCGTGAGTACGCATAATTGCGCATATACTTGAGGTTCTTATGTGGCCATGTGTATTATACACACATGTATATGTACATATATATATATATATATGTATATATAGAAACACATATGCATATATATATATACACACATATACACATTACACGAAACTAAACAAAATCTACACAGATATACAATACAGTTGAAAAGGAGTTATATATATATATGCACACAGACAGCACGTCTTCTCTCTACTTATTGCTGTTTTCCGTCTCTTTCATTGTCCCTGCCCTGCAGCCGTAAAGCTTCTCCCATGTCCCGAAGCCTCTGGGGGCAGGGGGGCCTACAGCTTTTGTGCGGTTAGTTGAGGGGATATGCTTGATGGCTTAGGGTGTAACGGTTCAGGGTTTAGGGTTTATGTAGCCGTTCAGGGTTTAGGGTTTGTGCAACGGTTCTTAGGGCTTACGGGGGTTGGTCTCGCAACTTACGCGACCATTGCGGGCCATGCGTCCATGCGGTGGATCAGACCCGTGACGATCTCCATTTGACCTCGGCACGCAGACGGGGATTAGGACCTCAGGCTTGGTCTCTGAAGCAACTGAATCCTCAAGATGGAACTGGCGCATTTGTCTTGAGCTTGAGGGTAACATTCACCTTGCTCCTTGCTCCAGAGTTAAGGGGTCTGGTGGGTCCAGGGCTAGTCTGGGGTTCGGGGGTTTCATCGCATGCTGCTCTTGTGCGCTCCGCGCACCATTGGTTCGATGTGCCGAAATCGAAAACAAGGTCTAATGATTTGAATAGGCTTTGAAGTGGTAGTTGTTTCCTATAGTTGTAGGGGGACTATAAGGCAATATTGTGACTATCTGTTCTGTTCCGACCCCTATCTTAAGATTCTTTGCGACCAGTACGCGAAAAATGGAAGCTGAGAGATACAGTACCCTTCAGAACTTATATGTACTCGGCAGGGTTGTGTTTGAGAAGCGACTCAATCCCTCAACCCTGAATCCCAGCTCGCTGTTTCATACACTGTAAGCCGCAAGCCAGTCAAAAAGAATCCTCAACAGCCCTGAACCCGAAAGCCGACTCCAAAAGCTCCAACAGCCCAAGAGCAGCCCCAAGCCCTTACAGTAGAAGCCAGAAAGTTGGAATATGATTATCCTAACCCTTCTATGGTAAATTATAGGGTATCCTACCATGAAACCATATTCCAACTTTCTGGAGTTCCCTATAAGCCCAAGAGGCCATCAAGGTTCGCGATGTTGCCGTTGACTGCGGAAAACTGAAGGGCGAGCTCTCGCCTTGGCTATGGCCCACAGGACCCTAGGGTTCCCTTAATGGTTTAAAGCTTAGCGTCTATAGAGTCCTAAGCTTGAGAAGGGGATGCCTGCCCAAACAATGATAAAATTCCGACTCTAGAAACCAAGCTTTCTACTGTTTGATACTTCAGACCCTTTGGTTAAGAGTCTGGTTGTCGTGACCTAGAGCCGCTCGGGGGCTTAGGCTTGAGGCTTTACGATCTAGGGCCCAGGGTTCTTGGGTTACATGTTCTGTGGTTTGTAACCCGCTTGGTAGCTGGAGGCCTAGGCTAAGAGTCCGACTGTTGTGATCTGTGGCCGCTCGGATTTAGGGAGTTTAGGGTTAAGGGTCTACGATTTACGGTTCAGAATTTGGGGGGTCGGTCTCTAAATTTCAACCGTGAGATGTGCAGGGCTGGGGGCTTCAAGTCAAAACGCTTCGCTGTGGATGTATACAGAGGTTTCATGGAATTTTGGATACACTGGGGGTTCCCTGATAATTAAACATTGTTGCCCAAAGCCTGCACTGGAGTCTGTGACTTTCCGAAGATCTCAAATAGAGAGACCCGCCCAGAGGGTGGATTCAGCGCCTAGTGAAGGATTCTGAAATTGAAGGTTTCATGATTTGTGCATACATCCCTTTGACATGGTTTCGACAACTGTGGACTTGTGGACACAAAACTCTGAAAGGAGTGAGATTCCGTTGCTTGAGCATGCTGCCCAATGAGGGTGAATCGAAAGCTTGTGAGAACGACTCACATGACAATTGCTGCAAGCCTCTTCAGCCCACAACAGACATAACAGCTAAAAGTTATAGCCACTCCATGTCAAAAGCCATGGGAAAATGCAGTTCAAGGGACACCCATTCAGTTCTTCTTTCATATTCGGGGGGTGGCCAGTTACTTGAGTTCCCCGATGTTTCGATGTCACATTGCTGGTGTTACGTTTTGGCAGTGGGCTACAGCTGCCTCGAGCTCGACGTTACCACGTTCCTTAGAGCCTTAAGCTGCTGGGTAGCGGTTTGGATCTAGTCTTCTACAAGTGCCATGAGCTACCGAGGATTGTACAGTGTTCAACATAGCCTCTTAAACCCTCCATCCACAGACCATAAGCCCTCAACCCCTTAACCCTTAAAACCACAAGGTCCTAAACCCCAATCCTAAACCCTTAAACCTCGGCCCTCTGCCCGACACGTTTTGACCGCTATATCAAAAGCTTTGCCTTCGAAGAGCGGTCGAGCTGTAGGCTAACCCAGGGAGCCTTACTGTTATTTATCATGGTAAGGATAGGGTCTTCTTGGGATTTATTTTACTGACAAAGGGGCCTTATTACTACGAGCATTATGTGTATACTTGGGAGAGTCCTCTTGGGGTATATTCCGTGTGTGCTATACCTGTAATAAGGACTTCAACGAAATATCAAAGATTAGTACGAGTTCTTCAGCGCCCTAGGCCCTAAGCCCTAAGCGAGTTGGCAATAAGGTTAGCTTGCCCGGCCATCCCGAAGGCAGGTATCCCTAAACCCTAAACCCTAAACCCTAAACCCTATACCTGGGTCGAGCCGGAGGCTGAACCCATCTTCGGGGGCCAAGTGGCAACTGCTTCTCTGCCCCGTCGAGATCCCAGGATACGGTTTTGATTGCATCCTGGAGGCTTGGACTGAGTCTGAAAGCAGAAAGAGCCCCAGAAGCGACGTTGTCCCATGTTTTGCAATGACCTATATACATATATATATATATATATATATATATCTAAATGACCCTAGGGATGCCAGGGAAGGGAAGCCCTCAGCTCCTTGAAATCTTACATGCCTTCGCCCAGAGGACCGAGGTTTCGGGTTTAGGGAGTAAACCTACCGGGGGCATAGTAACCCTTTGCATATCCCGCTCCTTGCAGTTTCAATTCCCCTGGCTCTCATCACGTCTGACAGCGCCCACAAACTCTTCCAAGCGGCCCCAAGCCCCAGCCAAACACCCCAAAGTCAAGTACATTCTTTCTGTGGCGGCCTGTGGCGTCTTTGGAGCTCACCCAGGGCCTCCTTGAGAGCACCCCAGGGCCGTAACTGGTGCTTTACCGCGAGCCTCAACCTTGTACTTGCGGAACCCTAAACTCCACATCTTACGGCACACTAAAATTTACAGCCACAGCGATAAGCCTTTGAGAACCCTTAACCCACGATGCCTAAACCCCTGAAGCCGAAACCCCCAAAGCCTACACGGCCTAAACCCTAAAACCCTAAAGCCCTCACAGAACGCTAAACCCTAATATAGGGCCTTATTAGTTAGAATAGGGTTTGGGGGTACATTCAGATAAAGAACCCCGGAAATAGGTATTGGTAGTTATTTAGGCCCCTACATTAACTCTTCACAGGACCCTAAATTCCAGAGCTGACGACCCCGGCCGACCTCCAGCGACCTCACCTGCTGAACACCTGGGAACACACCCCTCGGCCCCGGGTTGGCTGCAGGGTTTTAGGGTCCCGTTAACGGGGAATTATAAGGAATACATTACTCCTTTCTGTGACAGAAAACTATAGAGAAGTATAGGGTTCCGTTAATGGGAATTATACGGTTCCGTCAGGGGGGAGTTACAAGGAATACGTTATTCCTCTCAAAGGGAAATATGGGGAAGCCTAGGGTGCCTCTAAAGTTCCTTCAACAGGGAGTTATCGGGCTCCTTTAAAGTAAAGGTTACTATAAAGGGAACTCCAGAAAGTTGGAACATGGATTAATGGTAGGATCCCCTATAGTATACCTTAAAGGGGTTACGATAATCATATTCCAACTTTCTGGCTTCTACTGTAAGAGTCACAAACTGACATTTTGAATGAAGGTAAGGGCTGACGGTGGAGGTCCCGAGGCCGAAGGTTTACAGGGCTTCGAGTTGTTCTGAGAGCCGATCTTCCACAAATACACTGCCCTCGGCACTGGCACTGCGTCTCATGTTCTTTTTGGGCGGGGACGAAAAAGGGCAGTACAAAATGAAGGAAATGCACTCTTGATTGAGCCTCGGGCAAGTTGAGTGTTCCGGCTTCTGTGTTTGGTGTAGTGCTTGGAGGTGGGGGAACCCAGCCAGATCGAGCCCATCCGAAGGACTGTAGCCTCCACACCACACGCAACCCCATAATACCAAACAACTCAGATGTCGAGCGTCAGAATGTTAGAGCTCAAACCACTGGGCGACCCCTGTCCCTGTCTGACGCCGCTCACCTGCAAACCTAGGATGGCAGTGACACAAAGAGCCACAGTAATTAACAAAGGCGACAACTATAACAATACTGCTGGTAAGTCAGGTAACGATATTCTGGTGATAAAGATCATGGTCGCAACCCTGGCCACTGAGAAGAATCATGGGAGGTCGAACAGTGAGTCTAACATACCCTCAAACCTGTTCTAATCATTACGGTCCCTAGGGCTTGGCACATCCGCCCCAAATGCTGTAGGGTTCACACTTGGGTGTCCAGGGTTTAGGCTCTATCGGGAATACTGTTACTGAATGTTCCGACCGCTGTGGAAGTTTGCAGGTTCAGAATTTAGTTTGCTTAAACCTTCAGTGAAATTGCACGGCCTCTCTTCCTTCTCTCGCCGCGAACAGATGATTGTGTTTAAGCAGCTTAGCTCTGGAAGGTATAAGGCCAACATCCAGATTTCGATTTGACCTGATATAAACTTGGAGAACCGCAAATCCTAAAACCTCCAGCCCCAACCCTTGAAACTGGTGTAGCTGATGAACGTGTACCTATTGCAGTCACAGAGCATCGCTCAACTGATGATGTCGACGCCACCCCCTCCTCCGTCCCAGGGCAGGGTTTCGGGCTTTGGATGTTGTGGCTTTCTTCGAGGTTTTGGGACGTGAAGGTGTTGGGAACGCTAGCCCTCGCCCGTTTTCCCGGGCCTAAAACCCTATTCCCTGCACAAGCAGGACTCGGCACAGTTAGGATGTCGAGAAAGCATCGAGCATTCCACGAAACATGAATGAATGCAACTAACCTAAATTGGAGTGAAGTCCTGTACTTGACTCATGGTTAAACCCAAAGCACACTGGAGTCTCTGGGAGCAAAATCCAGAGAGGTCGAAGAACCCGTCGCGAGTCCGACTCAACCCCTGTCAAATGCCACACAGAAACCGGTAGAAACTGGTTTAGCGTTCTCAGGGGCGGGTCTATGTTTAGGTTTAGTGTGCCAGAGGTCGCGGTACTCAACGAGTACAAAGGAACCGCTCTGAAAGTCCTTGCAAGCATGTATGTTTTCGAAAACTTCGGGATTCGGATTCGGACACGTGGACCCTTAGGTTGGCGACGTCCTATGCCACACGCAAGAAAATGATCAAACGCTGTACAGTACCAAACCTGCTTAGACCCAAGTGAGACAGCCCCTGGAAGGAACCTGGGGCCTTCAAACAAGTGCCACATGGTCGATGAAGCCTTAACCCGACAGGGTACAAAGCCTGTCCAGCTCATGAAGATGCCATGCTCAACAAGCCTTTCTCTTCAGGGTTCCTTCTGTAATTCTGTTAGCTTCCTAGAAAGTAGGTTTTGGGAGCTGCACGCACGGCACATTTTCAAGGGGTTCTTGAGTCTCTGGGAATCCCAAAGCGCTTCTCCTCTGGCAGAGCCGATAGCCGAGCTTTGATCCCACCAAGTTCCTGACACAGCTTAGGGTTTGGGGTTGTTAGGGTTTTTGTTACTTGCTTCTTGGCGGACTTTGGGGCTGTGTTTAAAGCGACCCTTGTTTCGCACAGCAGTCTGCGGAGTATGGTCCCTGAGCCCTACACAATGAATTTAAGCCAATCGAGGCTTGATGTTGGAATTGCTCTTGCATCCTTTCTATGCGTGAATTAACAACAATCGGCGATTAACTCCTATGCTGGATCAATGATACACATACTGAAATAGGGACGCGCAGTTTCGGAAATTAGATTCTGCGTTCGGACTTTCCTGTTACCTAAGGGATGCAGGCAGGGTTGCCCACTTCGGCGGGGGGTTCAAATTCACTCCGACGGTGGGTTGAAAAAAACTCGTACATAGCCAGGTGGCACGTGAAGTACGTATGCATGCATGTGGACATACATACATGTATAGTGTCGGCGTTGCCCAATATTCGATGACCGTGCACAACGGAAACCTTCTGCTCGGCGTTCCGGCTCGTCCGCACACCCGGGCTTTTGCACAGCTAGCCGCGTGATCCATGTATCAATCTAGAGCTTCCGGGTTCAAGGCTTGTCGTGGCTATGGGCCGAGGGACGTGATGGCCGTTGCGGATCCTCTGCCGGGCTCCGAAGGACACGCACTACGCTTAAAGACTTGAGATCATGCGCAAGACCCTGGTGCTGATAATTGTAGTGCATTCGTGGCCGTTCTCGTCGTAGTCTTTTTAGCGACAAAGGCAAGTGGGTAGTAGTGGTAGCTGTCGTGGTAGCGGTAGTAGAAGTAGTAGCAGTAGTAGTAGTGGTAGCAGTAGTGGTACTAGTAGTAGTAGTAGTAGTAGTAGTAGTAGTAGTAGTAGTAGTAGTAGTAGTAGCAGTAGCAGTAGCAGTAGCAGTAGCAATAGCAGTAGGAGTAGCAGTAGCAGTAGCAGTAGCAGTAGCAGTAGCAGTAGTAGTAGTAGTAGTAGTAGTAGTAGTAGTAGAAGTAGTAGTAGTAGTAGTAGTAGTGGTAGTAGTAGTAGTAGTAGTAGTAGTAGGAGCAGTAGTAGTAGCAGCAGAAGTAGTAGCAGCAGAAGTAGTAGCAGCAGAAGTAGTAGTAGTAGTAGTAGTAGTAGTAGTAGTAGTAGTAGTAGTAGTAGTAGTAGTAGTAAAGTGCAGTGCAGTGCAGTGCACTGTAGTGTAGTGTAGTGTTGTGTAGTGGTAATGTAGTGTAGAGAAGTGTAGTGTAGTGTAGTGCTGTTTGTGACTATTACTTATGTCATAATTAACAATGGTATTCAAACTCATGATCATTAGTAGTAGTCGTAGTAGCAGCAGCAGTAATCGGCCATAAAGCCTTCTGCTTGGACTTCCGAGCTATTCCGGAAAACTACCACACGCCGATGGATTCGAAATCATCGCGGTCAGAAAGTCTGGTCGCGGCCATGGATGAAAGACAGGGGGTTTGGGTAATGCAATGTAGGTACATGGATGTTTCTTTGGTTGGTATGCACGTATGCTATTTACACTCTATTCACACATGCCTGCATATGGGCATACTCATGCTGGTCACAAGATACAGCCATGATAGGCTGTGAACGAGTGAGTGGCCGGAAAGCGTCGTAAGACTTAAGATAGGGTTCTGAAGAATTAGACTTAAGATAGGGGTCTGAAGAAGTAGAAGGACTAAACGCTAAACAATCAACCTTAAGCCCTGAACTCCAAGAGTGCTCCCTTGTAGACGTTTGTGAAGGGCTGTGCAACTGAGTTACCGGAAAACAAGATGCTCGCAAACTGTTGGTCGACTCGCTTCTTCCACGGAAGCATGACAAGGGCTTCTATACAGAATCTGTAGGGGACCCATAAGGGTTCTGCGAGGGCAAACCCTAAACAGTAGCTTCAAATCTTGTGGAGCTTGACGCTGGATGTGGACGCGATGTGTTTTTGTGTCTGAAAGGCTGGCAGCCAAAAACCACAGCTTCTATGCTTTTAACATAGAAGCCTGGGGCATGACAGCGTGCAAGTTACGAACACACTCAGGAACCCTAAGGACTGCCATTAGGGCTCAGGGTTTAAGCCCAAACTCAACACCCGTGATTTGCAACTAGCGCCTCGCTGATGATGGCCACCTGGGCAGTCGTCTTTTTGGGTCAAGCTTAGGGTTTAGGGTGGGGGCTTCGCTCGTGACTTCGACTTCGGGTTTAGAGTACCCCTGGTTGGGCTCAGTTTAGAGGTGTGTTAGTCAAGGCTTGGTTCTGACTCTTCAGATATTACAACCTATACTTTCCTGATCATTCAGGTATCTCTGTGCAAGACGCCGTGCTCGTGTGTATTGGATTGCGGGGGGGGGGCATCAAGCCCTGCACCCGAAAAACACTAGTCACTAGACCCTAAGGCGCAAACCCTCAAACTCTAGACCCTGAATTCCCGGACCCCAAACCCTAGGCCCCAAAACCACGGCCAAGCCTGCTGGGATGAGACCGGGTCGACGGGAAGCGTGGCCACGCGCGCGGCCAATGAACCGAGCTCCTGCCATGCGAACCGAGGCTTTAGGGCTTGAGGGTTTAGGGTTTTTTGGGGTTTGGGGTTTAGGGGTTTAGGGTTTGGGCGTACGTATGGTCTAGCATCATGGGTTCAAGATACAGAGCCTAAGGGGGTTCGGGCTTATTTGGGATCTACAGTATGGGTTGACCTTTAATTTGAGGCTGAGGACCTGAGGAGTCAGGGCAACTGAGCATACATAGCATAATCATAATCTTCTTAATGGAGCTCTGGCATTCGTCTCTCATTCGAAAGCCACTTTTTGTAGTTCACGTCTCCGTAAACAATAAACACGGCGGCTTCCGTATAGAATGTGTCTGAGAGATCTTATTGCACGTCTCCACGAGGCGCTGTGTCTCTGTGACCATGTTGCTTTTGTATACTTTCTATGGGTGGTGTTTCTTCCCCCAGCCTCAGGATTACGTGAACAACTGGCACGTCTTGGCCTCTAGTTGTGGTGCGTTTTTCGCATGCATTACTGTACTTCCCCTTCGTTTCTGCACCTGCTCGGAAATTTCGTCGTCGCTACCAAAGGACATGCCTGCTGTTCCTGATACGATTCGATTCCTGCCTTTATTCACCAAAGTCTTGACCTGAGATGTAGAACAGATCCAGGTGCAGACACTTCCTTCGAGGATGTAGAATAGATATCTTGGTGCCGTACGGGAGCATGTAGAACATTCTAGGATGTGCACAAAAGCCAGACACTCCAGGCTAGCGGTGTTACGACGTCGCATGCCAATCTTCTCGCAGCTCACGTTTGATGCCCTTCTTGAAGCTAGGTGAACATACATAATCTTCAACAATCCAGCGAGCGCTCAGATATACATGCTCGAAATACTACCCCAAAGCCCATCAACAAATCCTAATTGGCCAATGCCAGCAGCCCTGACCCTCGACCCCTGTAGTGAATCCAAATACCCTTCAACCCTAAACCCTATACCCCCAAACCCCTAAACCCCTAAATCCCTAAACCCGTAAACCCTGAAAACCCTGAACCCTAAGCCCTATATACCCCTAAACCGCTTATAAAACCCTACGCCCCCCTGAAAACCCCAGCCTCGGCTTGGCGATCCAGGGATGCGAAGAGAGGAGAAACGCGAGCAGACAGCTGCGAGACTTCCTGCCACGGAGGCCTTACCTTTGGTTAGTAGGGAATGGAAGAATGGTAGTAATAGTAGTTGCAATTGTACCCCATTCCTCCATTCCCTACTAACCAAAGGTAAGAGGCGGGCTGTTGGGGGGTTTTTGAAGGCTTTGGGGTTTACGGCTTCTATGGCATATTTGACATTCACATTTTCAGGTTGCCTTGGGGCTCAGGGTTTAGGGTTTGGGTGACATTGGGGGCTGGAGTCTGCTAGAGTTTAGGGTTTTTGACTCAAGCCCTTGGGCACTCTTTTTTCGAGACTATCCTCAAGCCTGAATCCACGAGCCCCAGGGCCGCCTTAACCCCAATCCTAAGCTCCGGTTCATGGGTAGTTACAAGTAGGCTTACAAGGTTCCTTTAAGGGTTCTATAGGGTTTAGGGTAGTTACAAGTAGGGTTCTAAGTAGGGCCACTATCTACTTATAACCCATACAAGGGGACTTATAACCCCAAATCTAACTACCCATGAACCTCTAAGTACAACAGTGCTACAACGCTTCTACACAGGCATAGACCCTCCAAACGCCGGCATTGTCGAAAGACCTGAAGCCCTGAAACCCTAATGACTCTTGGGCCCCCCAAAAACCCGCATGCGGGTTAAGGCTTTAGGGTTTCGGGTTTCCTCAAAAAATCAGAGCTACCTTGTTTGATGGTGCGGAACTGAATACATGGGGTCTACGGTAAGCTCCCGCGAATTCGGAAACTCCCAGAAACATGTCGAGAGCTCGCAACCAAGGACACAAGGTTTCTGGATGTTTGTCATGCAGGCTCTTTACAACCTAATATGGGATCCTTATGCATGTGTGGTCTTTTGGGGCCTTGCGCCCCTTTGACTCTCAAGATCTGCGATTCTGGGGACTGTTGGGCCTTCTCCAGCACAGTAACTGAAGAATCGCCTCTCAGATTAGCAACCGTCAAACCCAAGGGGTCCAAGGCACTGTTGAAGGAGATACTTCCCCAAATCATGATACTAATTCCTAAATATATTCTAGCGACACTGCATGCTAATATACACATGACATAAATATAAGTATATATATATACATACATATACATATATATGTATATACTTATTTATGTAGGTACGGGAAGCTACCTTCACCTGACTTCTTGGTAGGTCCTGTCAGCTTTTCGAGCAGATTAGCAGTCAGGGTTTAGGACCAGATTAGGGTTTACGGTGTAGGTTTCTGGACTGGTTTAGCAATTAAGGTTTAGGAGCAGTTTAGGGCCGTTTAGGGTTTACAGTTTACAGTTTAGGTTTCAGGACCAGTTTAGGAGTTCGAGAACGACACATCCCCTTCAGAAGCTCGGCCTGTGCTATGCTCGACCCGGCCAACACTGAGGTGGTGATGCCACTGACCAGCGTGCTGAGACTGCCTGCCGGCCACGGGCAAGCTTCTTGCAGCAAAGGATGAGTTCTGCTGGTTTGTCTTGTTTCTGGGGAGGGGGCTGTGTGTAGGGATTACGTACCTTTGCAAACCAGTTGGTGCCTTCAGCTAGTTCGAAGAACTCGTCACATAAACCCGAAAATATCTACTCACCGGAAACAGAAATGCCCTAGGCCCTACATGCGCTGGTCAACTTTTGAGTTTACAGTGCCACTGAAGACCTGCCTGCAGCCCTCAGCCAAGCCCAATCGCAGCCATGGGAAGGGAGAAATCCGCAGCTTAGGGTTTAGGGTTTAGTGGTCTACAAAGGCGGTCACAAGTACACACCAGCCCCCTCCTCGGATGACCTGTCACCAACGAATATGGAACCTGTTGCTGAGATCCACCCGGCGAGTTAAGTGCCAAAGCCGAGCCCTCCACACCCAAAACCCAAACTCTTAAACGCGAAAGAATTTGGACATCCTAACACGTAGGCTCTATGTTAGTGTATGTCACAACTTAGTTGATGGATAGGGACTTGTCAAATCAAGATGCAGGAAACTACCAATTCAGATATAAATGCAAAGATGCACAGCCTGCCCGCAAACTACTCAACAAGCAAACTACTCCGACGAGTCCACAAGGCTGAGCTAAACGCCAAACGCCAGCCAAACGCTGAACACCCCAAAATCCCCAAAATGCTCTTCAAGCGCTTGGGAAGTTTTGAAGATGGTCTAAAGGAGTCCGGGCTTAAGGGCTTAGGGTCTACGGGTCTTGGGTTCAAGGATTCCGATATGGTGCTGAAAAGACTGTCGGGGTTCTTTGATTGCGGAGCCTAGACAATGGGTTGCAGGATCTGCCGGACCTTCTGCTGCGGGGTCTTTCTTTTCCCTTATCCACGCTTCCCCAGTACATGCGGTAATGGAGTTGGACTTTCAGTTTGTTCAAAGGATCCAGGTTAGGGCGGGGTGGTGGGGTTGTAGGACCCGCATCCACAACACACCTCCTGTATCGCTCCTGCAAGCAACGTGGAGGCAGTATGTAGAGCACGTACGTACTACTTTCAGAAGATGCCTCCTCCGCCTCCTCCCACTACTAATTCCTGCTGCTCCGATGACGTCTACGCCGACTACCACCACCACTACCGCTTCTCCTGCTGCTGCTCCTTCTAACATTCCTCTGCTGCACTACTTCTACTAGGGGTCTGGAATTAGTTTGGGAATTGTTTTTTGTTTGTGGACATTTTTTTCGTGGCGGGGGGTTGGGCTCTGTGTATTTCCATAAGAAAATTGTCTATGTTCGCTCCGTCTTCTTGGGGAAACCTCCAGTTTCTGCTTTAATAGCAAAAACCTCTATTGTCGGTGCCGGTGTCACTCAGCCACCAAAAGCCAGGGTCATGTAGCCACTCCGACTCCGCAACGTTTTGGGTCATTTAGCAAGCAAATTTAATGGCCACTTGTCCATTGGATTGAGCTTGAGGGTTCGATAGTCTAAACACCCCCCTCATTTGGCGATTCGGTTCATCATATATCTTAAACACGCCCCCTCAAACGCGCTTCCGCTTTCTCATCGTACATCTTAAACATACATATCCCAAACTCAGAAACTGTTGAAGCATAATATAATACAACGACACAAAATTTAACGTAACATAAACTAAAATAACACATATTAGCATAAGATAACATATTATGGTATAATGTGAAAAAACCTAGTACAATACACAGCAATGTGTTGAAAACCAAAATAACAAGATACACTACAATGTAATACAGTAAAAATATATCATAATATAACATGATATGAAAAATGTAGTGTCATGAAATATAATGGAATACAATATAATACAATATGATACAATATAATACAATATAACACAATATATTATGGTATAGTACAACAAAGTACAATATAGAACAAAAAGATATAACGTCATATAGTACGATATCATGAAATCTAACGTGCCTTAACATGATACAATATAAAGCAATGATGCACCTCGTTTTGCAAACAGAATGCCTTTATGATGGGTGTTGAAGAACTCTAAGCAGTTTTGTGTTTTCTGCAAATCTTGTTCATGGTGCGATGTTCTTGAAAGCAAGCTTGCACGGCTTAAAGAGAAAGCCGGGAGGTTGGGGGGGGGGGGGGGGGGGGCAAAAGCCCCCATTTGCAAACACAACGTCTCCATCACGGGTTCGAGAGAGTTCATATGGGCTCTGTTTTTGCCGGCAGGCGATATTGCGCAGGACACACCTCCCCTAAAGGAAACAAAATGCCTGTATGATGCCTTTCGCAAAGCTCCGAAACAATTATGTGTTTGGTGCGTGTTTGGTGCAAGTCTTGTTCATGGTGTGATGATCTTGAAAGCAAGCCTGCACGGGTTGAAAAAGAATGCGGGGGGTTGGGGAGGTGGAGGGGGGCACCCCCCCATGTGCGAACACAACGTCTTTATGACGGGCTCTGAGAGGGGTTCTGTCTTGGATGATGCTCGAAGCGATCTTGCGCAGCTTAAAAAATGTGATTACAAGGTAGCACAATATTGTAAGACATGATATGATAAAACACAATACAACATAGCATAATACGATCTAACGCAATATCATATAATGTACTATGTTATAATACAGTCTCATATAACAGAATATAACATAGTATAGTATAATGCAGTTATCTATGGTATAGCACAATAAAAAACATGTAATACAGCATAATACACTATCATATGACATAATATACTACTACCATATCATTTATCACATTATCATATGATATAGTATGATATACAATAACTTCATATTAAGTTAGATATTACAAAATGATACAATATAACATGATATAATATAATGCAATATACCCAAAAATGATACCTTTAATACACATTAATATAATGTAACATAACATAGTGCAATAAAATGCACCAGGCTATAATAAGTCGAGAGCCCAAGAAGCCGAGAGGCCGAAAAGCCAAGAAGGCAGCAGGCTCCAGGCCACGAGGCTGTAAGAAGTCGAGAGGCCAAGGCCAAAAAGCCAACAAACCAGAGGCCGAGAGACCGCGCACGCACCCAAACAACAAAAAATACCCCAAACAAAAAGAGTAATTCCCAAAATAAACACGCCTCTCTTCTACTACTGCTACGACGACGACTACTACTATGCCTTCTCCCTCTCCTTCTCCTACTCCTACTGCTACTGCTACGACTACTACTGCTACTGCTGCTACTACTGCCATCACTATTACTACCGCCACTACTACCACCACGCAGTTTGGCCTACTATCTTGTCGGAGTCATCACATTGTATTCAAGACACGATTGGGCTGAAGTTCGGGTGTCCCCAGAGTGAAGAGTTCGGATCTTTCGGTGATCTTTCTACCAGAATTTCCGCCCTTCCTTCAGGTCCTCAGTTTTGCTTCGGATACACAGTTCTTACACCGCAACCGAACCGCTTGACTGCACAGCCACAAGCCTGATCCCGAATCCGTAATAGTATAATACTCCAAGCTCCCAAGCCCCGAACTCCAGACACGCAACCATAACAAATAGCATGGCGGACTTTCTGCAGCAACAAGGCATCCGGTACACACGAGGCTTCTGACGTGACTACAAAGGAAGAAACTAGTCGCTGGTTCCCACAATGGCTGATTCTGAGGGCAACACAACACCAACTCAAACACTGTATTCCAGCAGCCATTGGAGGAAAGGCTTCCATGACCATGGAGTCGAAAGCTCGTGAACTTCTTGGTCGGATCCTGGAAAAATGATCCCTAGCCTTACAACCAATCCCGAAACACTGAACTCAGGGGGTGTTGGAACTGTTGTAGCACTGCGAGACTCAAGGATTTGACAGTAGAATCAGAAGCTAGCTGTGTGGAGGACGGATGGTACAAGGTTTCACTGTCTATCTGCATATCCTTCCATATATCTATGTATCTGTCCAACCGCCATCCATCAATCAACTATCTTTATTTGTTTCCCACTGCTATTAAGAGGTCGCAATTTCCCCTGCAATACTCCTTAGAATTCGCCGTGGAAATACTTAATGTCAGGGCGCCATACTGTGACTGTTCCCATTGCTCAGGTTTTGTTCTAAACGCTTGGCATGGCAGGTCGCAGACGGCGGTCAGTCGTCGGTTCCTGCGGTTTTTTGCAACCTGCGGTTCCCGGCAGCGCCTGCACTCCTACCTGAAGCCCTTGTTAGCTCCAAATCTTGCAGTCCGAAAAAATTCCGAAAAGATTCCGAAAAGATTCATGAAGTTTGAGGGACAAAGAGAGAAAGGAACAGAAGATGTGAGGTTCTTGCCATCGTAAATTTTCGGATGCTGGGAAAAAATTCTAAGCTCTACAAGAGAGAGCTAGAGAGGAAGCGAGAGAGAGAGAGAGAGAGAGAGAGAGAGAGAGAGAGAGAGGGAGGGAGGGAGGGAGGGAGGGAGGGAGAGAGGGAGAGAGGGAGAGAGGGAGAGGGGGAGAGGCAGAGAGAGAGACAGCGAGAACAAAAACAAAAGCTTCGCTGGTACAGGTCACGCACTTAGCTGTGGGTCCCAACCCTCTGCCCTTAGGCGACGCCATCAGGGTACCCCGAATAAGCCCTCATTGTAATGTCGTCTTGTCACCGGTGAACTCCTCTTCTTCTGCATTCCGGGCAAGGGGCTTCCCGAAAGTAACATGGTATATTATACGGGGAGTGGCTTTTAATAGCATGACAAGGTGACTGTACATATATATATATATATATGTATGTATGGCAGCACACGACAAAGCATGCAGTATACAAGTCTTTTGTGAAACACGAAAAGGCTGTTAGACGAAAAGAGCACCAAACATGATGAAGCAGTATAATATAGCAGAAAAGAAAAGTAGAACCGTAGATATTATACGTTTACTTCTCCTCATATCATACAACATGGAAGGGTATGCGATGACAAAATTCAATGTAACAGAATTTAACATGATATGAAACGATATAACATAACATAGTAAAATAGAGTATGACGTGGCACAGTATAGCATAACACAAGGTAGCAGGATGTGAAATGACACAGTTCATCACAACAAGTCTGAGATAATATAGTACAGCATAACATCAAAGAATATTGCAACAGACTCTAGCAAAGTTGTAACTAATGGACGAGCGCACAATGCACAATAAATTCTAGCAGTATGTCACAGTATGACATAACAGTACTCTATGATATAGTTTAAACTTGTATACTATAATACAACAGAACGCAATACGAACGTGTTGTACATTATATTAGTAAACAATGTAGCATAGCAAAATGTATTTTTCATATACCATCGTAAAAAATACATATTGTAATACACCTTAGTAACTAACAGCAAACATACGCAAGTGACACATCCGAATATGTCATACCATAAAACAATAAATACTGAAGACCACATACTTTGATATGCAATTGCTATCTAGTATGCAAACTTATGATACAACAGAAAATATTACAAGATACTATAATGCAAACTACAAACCAAAAAGAAAGCAGGACAAGACAATGCCATATGATAAGATAGACAAAGGTTTTATGTGAATAACACATAGTACACGGTGGTACAATGGAAGATGTCTATGTTGCACAAAATATAGCCCGGCTTGTGCATACGATAGATAAGGCTTGATCTTATGTGTGATGTATACTCTATACACATACACATGAGATTCACTTCCACTTTCAACCGCAGACGACAGTCTCTGTCTTGCGAGCTACGTGACGTTTCGCCACGGCTGCTCAGTGGCAGCGGAACTACTCCCCAACCCCTTTGAGCCTGAGGGCACGTGTGCCTTACTCAGGCAGAGCTACTAGCGCACTGAGCGCTCAAAACGACCTCACTGTACAGCGATTAGGGGCCGGAAGGATCGGCACCCTATGGTGGCACCCCTTCAGGAGCCGTCGCACCTGACTGCACACAACAAGTAGCAGTTGTATTCTGCTAGCTCCGGAACTGTGTGGCACCACTCAGCAGGCCTCTCATCATCTGTATGCCACCCACCTTCAACCTGGGGATGGAACAAGACTGTGCGATAGTGGCCCTCATGAACGGTTTGGCCGATGTGATAAATCGCTGAGCAGATTTGGTAAGCCTGCCAGCTTACATCAGAATCACGTGGTGAGGTGAAGACCGGCAAGGTAATCCGGCGATGGCTGGAACCCAGCCTGAGACGTTGTGCAACCTTTCGCACTCTCAGCCCTTCATTAGCAAATCTTGGGAGTTGCAACCATATCAGGTCTGGGGCACTGTGAAGTGCTTGCGCAGCTATTTGCCCATGCCAGGACTGGATGCAATCCTGCAGCACTGGAGATTGTAATCCCTCCGAGGGGTCAAGGTGCAGAATGCGCGCGTCTTGCATCGTTTGCAGGTCCTGAAAGCCCCCCTCCACCTGAAGTCGACGTCCCCATGAGACCACACAGGGAACCCAGCTAAGGTTTCTAAGAAGCAGAATTGCAAGCTCGGCCACATCGTGCTGCACATGTGGTCTTGCCCACCCCAGTAAATGAAACCTTAGCAGCGAGAGCGGCTTTAAGGCAACCTTTTGGAATGCATCACTCCAGGCCTGTGGCAACCTTAACTCAGTCCTCAACGTCACCTGCCAGACCAATGCATGAAGAAATGCATTGAGGTAGCATGTATTGGTGTTGTTGTGAAGTTTCGTGGCAAGTAGCAACTTTTGTGCATCTGTTGTGATGGGCCTGCTGAGCTGA
The DNA here is from genome assembly GCA_905221615.1 of Symbiodinium sp. CCMP2592. NCBI lineage: Eukaryota > Dinophyceae > Suessiales > Symbiodiniaceae > Symbiodinium > Symbiodinium sp. CCMP2592. Next base: position 754,660 of record CAJNDT010002558.1, read on the forward strand.
TCAGCTTCATCAGCTCTTGTACCGGCGACGCATGCCGTCCTTTCGGATCTGGCACCCAATAAGCTGCCAGACTGCGTTGTCCGCCAACTTTGCCATGTTCTGGTACAGCAGGTTTGCCTCGGGATGCCTGAGGGAGATCTCGAGCTTGAATCTTTCTTGGCGCGAAGAATCTGAGCACCAGGTCCTCGAGGATGAGCGGCTCCATCTCCTTTAACATCTGCTTCACCTCCTCGATTTCCAGACCGTTCATCGTCGGGTTTGGGATCAATTTCTTGTTCTCCCCGTCCCACTTCTGATACAGTAGCCTTCCCTGCTCGTCCAGCAAGCCCCCGCAACCGCTAGCTTCTTGGCCTCCGGCTGTTGGTCCAGATTTTGAAGCCTCACTCCGAGCTCTGCGATCATCAAGGTGAGCAGCGTGATGCGTGGGGGTTGCGTGATCTTCTGGGGCTCGGTCTCCCGGAGTTTGTTCCAAGCTATGCTGGCCTGGTACAGGTTGGTCAACAGTCCCGCTGGCCCCGTTTGGGCCATGAAGATCGTGAAACCTCGGTCCATCTTGGCCGCGTTGATGCTGTCCTCGTGCTGGGTCAGGATGCGGGATATGAGATGAATGATTTTGCCCATGTCCTTGGTCATCACCGGATGATTTGGGGCCGATGCTCGGCTCCCATTGCTTCCTCCTCCCCGGCGGGTGCGCTTTCTTTTCCCCTGCGTCCCCGGCGTCTCGGAGTCCTCCTCTTCCGCTTTCGTCCCCTGCATTGGTGTAGCCGGGGGTCGCTTGGTCGTGGCACTCAGTCCTGGCAGGAGGTACCCGAACATCTGGATCTGCTCTTGGGTGGTCGCCATGGCTTGGCAGAAGTCCCAGCAAAGCAGATTGAAAGATGACACAGCACTGCTTAAAATGACGGCTATATGAGACCCTAGTGCAGTAAGGGCAGAAGCCATCCCTCGTGAGACGAGATTTGAAAACAGCGCAGGTGCCTTCTATCTGTGCCGAGGCCAGAGCCCAGAGCTGCTTATGTGCTTTGCTGATGTGGCGTTTGAGGGCAGTTGGATCAACAATCCATCTGGCGCACAGGCAGCAATGCTGTCTCAGTTCATCGGCAAACGGACTGGTAACAAGTGCTTCCCAGCCCTGCTCACGAATGATGGTCGCAACCTGCGGATTGCGGTGAGGCGGGATTCTCAGTCCATCTTGTCCGCTGGCATCCTGGGTCCTCGCAGTGGCAGTAGTGGCCCTTTCGAGCTCGGCACAGTTGTCATTTTGAATGTGATTCTTGAGTGCTTGCCAGCTCTGGAATTTATGCTTGCAGGCCGAGCATTGCGGAAGCCCACCTAGCGCGTGCACAGCTGGATCGAAGGTGATGTCTGTAGTTTTGTGTTCGGGGTGCTTGATGGCTATGTGCTTTTTCACACTGGTACGGCTGTCGAAGTACACCCCACAGACAGGACAAGGGCACCCGATGCCTTCGACTCCTTCTCGGACCGGTTGTGCCACTGGTACCACCTGTCGGAATGTGGAGATGGCCATCTCCAGTTGTTGCAAGGCAATGTCGCGCGTCGCAAGGTTATCCGGCTGTGAGTGGCGAAGTGCCTGAAGCTCCTTGTGCTTCTTTGTTGCAGCCTGAAGAAGATCCTCCGTCAGCTCTGCGCAGCCAAACCGAAGCCTGATAGACGCGTTGGATTCATGAGTCAGGTGAGCGGGGCGGCCCGCCAGGGCCCTGAGCTGCCTGGCCACCATAGCTAGGAGCTGCGTCCGACCTGTAGCAGTGATGCCCGTTGCCACGAGTCCATAGCAGCCACTCCCGCCTTCCATATGCGGTATCTGTACTTGCTTGATATGAGCCTTCGGGCATGCAGCGTTCTGCGCAGGAGCGCGTACTGCCCTCTTGCCTTTCCCAGCCTGTGTTGCAGGGTTAGCGTCTGTGGGTCCCGATATGCAATCACAGTGCCAAGGTACTCATGATACTTCTTAATGGGGACTTGAACCTCTGGCCTAGTCTCGACCACAACGTACTTTTGATCATTTCTTTTGACCAGGTGTCGTCGCAGGATTTTATGCGCTTCACTTCCATGGAGGTTTAGCAGAACCGCACATTTGTCGGGCTGAATCTCCATACCGTTTTCCTTGAGAGTGGCGACTAAAATCGTGAGATCTTGGAGTGCCTGTCTCAACGCTGCAGTCCCTGAGATTAACCAGGCCGCAAAAGCATCATCAGCATACCACGTGAGTCCATCATTGGTCCATTGCGTTGAAGTGCGGGCACTTATTTTGTCAATCAGCATGATAGTGTAAGCCACGAAGTTGTTCCAGTACTGGGCTTGGTATTGCATGTGCATGATCAGGTGCACCAGCTCTGGATCTACTTGCAACCGAAACAAACTCTCTGCGAGGCGGTGCCGTGGTACAGCATCAAAAGCTCCCTTAAGGTCAAGGCTGAAACAAAGGCCCCCAAAGCATGGATTGGGTTCCTGACCAGAGTGACGAGCATATATTGAGGTTCGATACTTTTCAACTTCTTGCCTCGTCTGAGTCAGATGCCCATGTGCTCGAAGCAGCGCATCTATCGTTGATCGTCCCTTGGCATATGCAAACTGAGGGCGCGTGATCAGGGCCTGCGTGAGGACGGGCCGAAGCTTTGTACGTAGGACAACACTGATGGATTTGCCCATTGGGTGTACTAGACCTATCGGTCGTAGATTGGCAAGCAGGCTGCTGTCTTTCTGAGGCTTAGGCATCCAGACCATTTGCGCATCCTTCCATATAGCAGGCGCATTGCCTTGCTCACCAGGTCCCCAGGAACGAGTGATGGGCGCATGAAACAAGTCCGCAAGGGCTGCTGCGCTATTCTTCCATAGTGCAGATGGTGCAGCACTCGTCGGTGCCGCCTTGCGGATCGGGAGTCTCTGAAGAGCATGCTGCAGCGTAGCGCTGGACACTGGGAAACCGTGCTGCAAGCGACCTTCCGGGAAGAAATCGGTACCTTGACAGAACTTATCTTTGGCATGCCGCACAAGTGCCTGCAATTGTTGTGCAGTGGAGAGCAGCTCTCCAGCCTCTCCGCGGATGCTAGGCTTGACCATTGGTTTCCAAGGCGCAAGCTTACGTACCGCCGCATAGGTGGCTCCCTGGTCGCCGCGTCTAGCCGCCTGTTCCATTTCATGCATAGTGTCGTGAACTTTTTGTCTTTTTGCCACTTTAACACTTTCCCGCATCTGCTTGGAGGCCTTCCTGAATTGAATCCAGAGACGCCACTTTCTAAGTACGGTCTGTCTGGTGCATCGACCCAGGGCCTTGTACTCATGGTACAAACGCCAAAGTTCGCGAGCACTGTGCTGAACGGTAGGATTCTGACTGATCCGCATATCAGGCTGAGGCTGCGCAGGGTAAAGTCGGATGGCACACCTTCTCAGAATCTCGTCAGCCTGGACCGTGAGTGTTCCCAAATCTGCTTGGTCAGACAACTGCTGAAGTTCTACTGCTACCTCTTCCCGGAGCTGCTGAGCTCGGGCGTCCTGTCGGGCAATGGAGTTCTGCATCTCCACTTTGTTTATGCCTGCGTAGGCCGTCTTCGCCCGGCTCAACTGGTACCAAGGCGCAGCAAGCTTGACTGAGGCATGAACAGGGAAGCGGCGATTCGTTTTCCACGCACCTGCTGGGCAGTGAGGCAGAGCTGTACTGCACTTGGCAATGCGGTCAGCCCACTGCACACGTACGGCGATGAAGTCAATTTGACTACGGGAGCCACTGGTGATGTTCGTGGCTTTGTGTTTGCCATTCCAGGTGTTAAGAAGACATAGCCCATGCGTTTGGAGCAGCTCTGGCAGCCCATCTCCACCATCCTCATCTCCCTTATGCCCTTTGCGAGCCAGCAACGCTCGACCTATATGTGGACTGAGTGGTTGTACTTCCGTGTTGAAGTCCCCTCCTAAGATACAGGTGTTGCGCATTGGGCTGTTACTCAAAGCGAGCCCTATGGCTCTGTACACAGATGCTCTGGCCGCCTGGTTCTGTGCATTGGTATGTTGGCTCCGCCACACATGCTGATACACATTGATGACATCGATGGCTCCAGATTTCTGCTGTATGCGTGTGAGAGTAACTCTGCCCTTGAGAAACGTTTTGCACTGAATGGCCTCCACTGGTCCCAGCCTTGAGTGGACCAAAGTAACAAGACCTGAGCATTTGTCTTTGTCGGCAATGGGGGTGCCAACACAAAGCCAGCTACCTGTCGAGAAGTCCGTCATCGTAGACCAATGTGATTCCTGCAAGAGTATGATGTCATATCTGCTCGCTTCCGAAGTACTGAGCCAGGCCTGTAGCTCCTGCCACATAGCGCTGGACAGACTCCGTGTGGGGCCGATCACGGCTCCCATTCTGCTCGCGACGCGCAGGTCGAGGCTGCCTGGGCGATAGCGGTTGCCCGTACTGTGCCTGTAGTTCTCTGGCTGTGCACAGTGTTCCTCTGTACATGGTCGGGCCGTGGGCTGCTCGTGCGCGAGCTCTTCGAAAAGCCCTCTTTGCACTCCATGGGTACTGTAGTGCAATTGAGGGGCGGGCGCCATTGTGCGAAGCTGTGCCAGCGTCTTCACGGGGCGGTGCGTGTGTGCCTGATAGGTAAGCCCCCGTTCCTGAGACCCCGCTGGTGTGGGTCTCAACCCTCGATTCTTCAGCCCCCCAGGCAAGCTGCAAACGCGTGAAGATAATTGCCCAAAAGAGCCATCTGCGCTGCCTATGATCATGAATGTTTCTGTGTGACATACTGGAGGGACCGACCCCGGGTTTGGGACCGGGGCGGCTCGAAGTGTGAACATGGTTTCTGCAGGTCAGTTTGTAGTCTCGCATAGACGATAGCACGAAACAAAACCATCGAGTGAGTTTGCTGAGGCTCCGACATTTCTGGACCCATCTCAGGATCAGCCACCAGAAGATATAGAGCATCTCTAGACAACGGTGCAGTGTGTCAATGACCCTCGAGAGAAGAGCTGAAGAGGTGCAATCGTCACGGCTGATCAAGGAAACGAGATGCATGAAAGAAACTGCGCATGCCGGTCGGCTCCGTCTTGTTGATCACGCCTTGACTCTGCGGTGCCCACTGTATCGACGGTATCTGAGACTAGCCCAACCCTTGAGACGCCCACGTCGACCGTAGTCAATGGCCATTGCACCCCTTCTGCTACTGCTCTCATTATCTGCCGTCCCGCGGTCAGCGCTGTCCTGTGTGTCGAGGCACCGAGTCCAGGTCAGCAACATGTAAGTGCACGACAGTCTGCATGAAACATGTCTCTTACCATGGCTGGTCCTCGGCTCGCCTCGTAAGGGGCCGTATGACTGACATCGACCTAAGTGGGGTAGGCTTGGACAGTTGGTTGCAAGAAGTGGCGAGGCCCGCTGCACGGCCGCACACATCATATAGGCAGACGAGTCAATGCGAGACTGAGCCAGGTTGTCAGGCGGGCAACTCTGCACTATTGGCGGGGCTGTGGTCTGTACACACACATCCTGAGCAACATCGGGGGCCGGTGTATCGGCACTCCCTAAAGCCGTGTCCCTACCTGCAGCAATCGCCGGCATCTGTGACACCCCTTTCGGGCTGGAGTCCAACGCTTCGTCAGCTGTGCTCGGATGCGGTGGCAGCTGCTGTAGTGGGAGGTATGAAGGTCCTGCAGTGTTCGTCTCAGTCGGCTCGTCGAGCCGGGGGTTCGCGCCAGTTGGTGTGATCTGCGACTCATTCTGCGCTCGCTCCATGATATCCTGCACGATTGCCTTGGCTCGGTCCTGGTTCTGCTGTGTACCGTCCAAGAGGAGCGTCCAACGCCCCTCCTTGGACCTGGCAGAGAAGAGAACCTGCAGAAGTCCAGACGCCTTCTTTATGTCATCCAACTGTGCAGCAAGCTGTGGGATTCCTGTGCCATCCGGAAGTCGTAGCAAAAGGGTACGCCTCACCTGTGCATCCATCATAGAGCTCGCATTGCTGGACCCACTGGGATCCGAGGTGGGTGCATCTACTGACTCCGCTGGTGCATGCCCAGGCGTGCTCGGCTGAGCATCTTGGCTGTCCCACCCTTTGCGATGGTCCCACTTCGCCTGCCCATCTGAATGCCACCTGGAATCTTCACGATGCTTTGTGCTGCCCAGATTTGCCCCCCAACCGGCATCGCCATCGGACTCCTGAGTCGGAGGCTTCGGCTGCCAGGTCTGACTCTTGGAGTGGTTCCTGGAGGACGCGCCTGCGTCTTTGCCGGCGTCCTGGTAACTGCGCCAACTCTGCCTAGCCTGCTTTTCCCCCTTCGTCCGCCTGTGCTTCCCATCCGCTCCATAGTGTGAGCGCGGAAAAGCCCGCTTGGCCTTCTGTCCATCTTCGGCCGAGCTGTCACGGGCCGACATCAGCGGCACACTCCCGCGTCTACCCTTTGGGAGAAAGTGCTGTGCGGCAATATCGGTCCGATTAGGCAGCAACTGACGATGCGCGCAAGGCCGTGCCCGAAGTAGACACTCAGCTGAGGTCGAGGCCCTGACTGCGGATGTGAGCCGGGTTGCTGAGACACCCCCAGATGCAGCCTCCTGACCCAGGTCCCAGACAGAAGCATAAATGCCTGCAAAGACAAAAGCGTCACTTGGAGGTCCGGGCTCCTGTGTCCACTGTAGGACAGGCTTGGGGCCGAAGACGGCTCCCAGCATTGCCTGGTCACCTTTAATCCAACTCATTGCAGAAAGGCATGCTCTGTCCTGGAGGAGACGCGTCTGTCAAAATTGGCCTGTGCTCGTTCCAAGGCGATCCTGCACAGCTCATCTCGTTGAGCTCGTGTGGTCTGGGGCGGTATGGCCTGTACAGCTGCGTACTTGCTCTGCTCTCCCTTAGGCTGGCACCGGGCAAGACACAGGGCCGTATCATCGGCAACCCGCTTGAGCTCCTGCTTAGCCACGGCACGCAGATCCTGATCTCGCAAGCTGCATAAGGTTTCCTCCAGCCTTGCATGCTGTTGTGCATGCTGAAGTTTGACAGAAGCCAAGCAATGAGCACGTAAACTGTCATCTGAAAGGATCTTGTTCTGAGTGCCGCCCCGCTCCATGCCATGCGAAAAACTACGGGTACGTCGTGGGGCCCCGATTGAAAAGCCGAAACCTGTTAGGGTCCAGAGCCCGTTCACGCGAAAGAGAACAAACGACCTACCTACAAAAACACTTGAGCCAGAATCTTCACACATGAAATTCAACAATGTTGCATCCCTATGCAACACAACTTTAAGTTATATACATATATATGCCCACATACACATTATGCTAACGTATAATGCGAAAATAGATTTTTCGGCACATAACAACCACAGCCGACACTACACTCAAAGGCACGGCCTGCACAGGCACCCAGTCTTAGACAAGAATCACCCCAAGATCCGCCCAGCCACAAACTATTAGCAGCGATTTTGGCAGCAGCCGTTAGCGGCGCCGCGCCCAAAGATGCGTCCTTCGAGCACTGCAAGACGCCCCACATAAAGTCTAGCCTCCATGGTAGCAATCGCGACTGGAAAACTTGCCGGTGTGTGGCAGGTTTCTCCTTCAGCCCCACGCTGCCGAGTTTCTCAATTAAGGCAAACCCGGCAGCACGAGTGACTTAAATCTCCTTTAGCCACACGGGGGGCTTCCAAGGAGGCCGATGCTGAAGGAAGCACCCCAAACCCTACGTAACATCGATGCATAAAAGAGTTCTCATTCCCTAGGCACTATGAACTCCCACCAAAGCATGCGAGCACAGGCATGTGCAAGCATGCTTCAGAGCAGCTAATTAGTGAATGTTCAGGGTCAGAGGCCAAAGGGTTGACAAGTGCAGGCTCAAACCTCCTAGCCGATAGCCTCAAATATGATGACACGAGAGCAGCAGTAACTAGTAGCGATTCTTCGCATGCATACCAGAACCAAAGCCATCACCAGCAAACTCAAGCAGAATCAGTAATCGTCATCGCCGCCATCATCATCACTAACATCACCATCACCATCATCAATAAACAGTAGCATCACCACCATCCTCAACAACAACATCACCATTACCCGTAGCAGCATTACCACGATCATCAGCATCATCTTCATCATCGCCATTGTACTCCTCATCATCCTCTGCGTCATCGCAAGCACCATCATCAGCACCATCAACATGTTCATCAACACCAGCAGCACCGTCTTCTAGTTCATGGCCGGGATAGTAATTAATAAAGATATACATTTTATTCCTTATTGGGTTTAAATGCCCAAGAATGTAATCATGCTACCCGACTATGACAAAGTCTTCAGCATCATGAGAATATGCACGGAGGCGGGAGGGCTTCCGGCGTGTTTAGGGTTTATAGGGCTTAGGGCTTAAGGTTTAGGGCTTGGGGTTTAGGGCTTAGGGTTTAGGGCCTTACCAATCTAGTTAGATGCACGAAGTCCTAAATCCGGAGGCTCGGGTTTGAAGGTTGGTTGCGTTTAAGACTCAAGGTAGGGTTGAGGCTTTAGGGTTCTGTTTAGGGTTCAAGGTTGAGGGTTCACGCTTGAATGCGCAGGGCTAGGTTCCAAACTTAAGGCTTGCGGCTGCGTTGCTAGAAAGGTCGGCAACTTCAAACGAAACATCAGTGTGCCCTGCCCTTCTGCAAGCTGGGTCTCAGCGCCTGCTGCATCCTAGGCAAGATCAGGCAAGAGCAGATATGACAACTCCAAGTGCGCGGACCAGCATTGCAGAAGGCGGCCAGGTGCTTTAAACAAACGGCGGCTGGATTGTTGCAGATGGCAAAGCATGAGCCTTGGTCATGGCATGTGTTTGCTGGACAGCCAAAACCGTCTTCAGCTCCAAAAACCAAACCAATAACCAGAAACATACCCACCCTACATACCCACCCTAAGTCCCCAAACCCCCTATTGGAAGATTTTCCGTCCAAGGCTTGTTCAAAATCCATCTAAGGCATTGCCACAGAATGTTGAGACAGACTCCCAGAGCCCCCAATGCTACAACCCTAACTTCGTTGGTGAGTTCATATGCCCCAAAAGTGTACGCTTTTAGTTTTATAGTGAGTACTACCACCCCCAAGAATGTAAAGTGTATCCACTCAGCTACCAGGCTGAACCCTAATGAGGAGTTGACGATCTTTACTCCGGGCGAAGATTGTGCCTTAGAAGTCCTCTTCGCCAGAATGGTGTGGCGGAGATAGGGTTTAGTGTTTAAGGCAGCTTAGGCTTAGGGTTTAGGGCAGTTTAGGCTTTAGGGGTTTAGGGCAGCATAGGATTCGAGGGTTTAGGGCAGTTTAGGTTTCAAGGGTTTGGGGGGAGTTTAGGGTGTAGGGAAATATGGAGCCTGTGTGTTGCTTTGTCGGCTGGAGGGAGTATGCACATGGTGCACAAGATGGGTCTTGGCAGCTGTCTCAAATGGATCTACCAGGACTCTACCCTGCAGTGAGGGTCAGAGTCCTTGAGCTTTTCATGCTGAAGAAAATGGTAGAAGAGTGCCGTTCTCAGCATTACCATATTCGTTCGAAACACGCTGGTCTCAACATCTGTGAAAACACATCCTGGTAACTGGTTGATTCACGAAGGCACTGCGGAACTCGCACATCATCAGACTCAGAGTAACTGGAGAGCCGCTCTCAACGCAGGCGAAGCATCCAGATGCTGCGGTAAAGTACAAATAGCGCCGCGCAGTGCCACCGAGCAAGAAGGGGCCCGTGACATATGGGACGCGAGACGTCTGCTCAGCATGTTAAACATAGAAGCCTGGAGAACTCCTGCTTTTATACTTATAAGATACCCCCCCTAAGATACCCAAAACCTAAAACACCTAAAAGGCCCTGTTTCGCCCTAGCCGACCCTCGTTGTGTGCATCCTCGGCCCGAAGGCTGTGGACCCTGAACCGGAATCGGCAGTTGAAGTGCCCAGGTCCGAAGCTGCCACTCCGAATCTGGCAAATATACGCCCGCGGTTGTCTTTCGCACATTTACGCATGAGGTTCCGGGTTTACGAAATTTATGGTTGCAGACCTCTACGGTTTCATCCATATGGGGGCTATAGATACCTGGGGTTTTGATACCTAAGCCCTGCAGAGTTACGCGATACAACTGAAGTGTGTTCTTTCTTTGTTTATGGCCGTTCCACGTTTTTTTTCTGCGTATTACCTCTGCATATTTCTGGCTGATTTTGCGTTGGCTTTGGGGTGGGCTCGGTGCGAATTCACGCTTGGTTGATGGTCTTTTTATGTTTGCTTTATGGTTGTTTTATGGCTGTTTTTGTTGTTGTTGTTGTTTACGTGTTGCTGGGTCCGCTCTGTGGTCGTGGCTGTGGTAAATTTATGCTTTTGGGGGCCAGGGCTGCAAGTTCCCATGCCCTCGCGGAGATGAGGGTCAATGAGTTACGAAAGGCTACAAATGACAAACGGTAGCAATACATAGCATGACAATTGACAATGGCAGTAGCAATGCTCGGGAAAGTAACATGGTATTAAGATAAACATTAGTCCTGGACGGTCCCTTGGCAGATCCGGAAGTTCGACTCTCTTTGGGTCTCTGGTTCCATGTACTTGGCTAATGTTTCTGTAGAGCCTGACATTGCGCATCCAAACCTGGAAGCCAAACTTTCAATTCCGTCTTCCCAAAAGACCGTAGACTCTATGAAGCCTCTGCATGTCTGGACTAAGGAAGGAATGGAAAAACACCTTCAGCAGCCAGCCCCTGGCACCAGCAAAATTGCGTCAGGAAACTTAGATTTGAAAAGCCAGCTCCCTGTCCCGAGTTCCAATAAGTATAGAATTGAAACTAAGATCCCTAAACCCTAAACCCCTATATAAGCCCCAAAGCCTTAAACCCGGAACCCCTAACCCGCTAATTAAACCCTCAACCCCCACCCACAGCCCACCACCCCAAGCCCAAGCACCCAGCCGTGGCTTGCTCCCTGGCCGCAGTTCCCACTTCAGCTGGAGCCCAGTGGTCGTGCACCACGGTTTGGGGTTTAGGGTTTCGGGTTGAGTCTTTGGGTTGAGGGTTTAGGGTTTGGGGTTTAAGGTATTCCGCCGCAGGCTGTCTATTCCCAATCCCACTCCACTGCGGCGACAGTGGCCTGAGTTACCTCCACCGGATTGCCATGCATACCCGGGAAGGAACACCAGTTGTCTTATAAAGCTGGTCGACCGTACGGAGCGAAAGCTTCACAACGCTTCTAGGGCACAAGTGCTGTCAGGTGACTTTGTACCTGGGGTTCAGCGAGGGTTAGGCGTAAGTGGTAGGCAGAAGTATACACTCTTGATACATGAGCCTTCAAGATGGTGGTGCTAGACATCGCTACAATCGCTACCAAGCGGTTTGGAGCACGACGCAACGTATACATTGCTTTAGGCTCGAATTCTTGTAACGACGTGTTCGATATAACTTTCAGACAGGACGACGCTCATTGTTGAGCAATGGACAAGCCCAACAAGGATGCAGACCTAGGCTTGCAGAGAAATTCCGCATTTCCCTCCTTGAGCTTCAATTGTGCTTCCTAAAACAATGCGACTTCGAGCAGACCTCTCATTGAAAAATCCATCGCCGGCACGGTGCTCTCATTAGTGGCCCTGTCTGTGGACCTTGCATCTTGCGCCGCATGTCGCACCGGCCCGGATTTGCAGAACGGGAACTCCTTGGAGCCCAAAGGCTCAATCGGCCGGCGTGAACTTGCAAGCCTGGCTCCAAGCGTACATCGCGGGCCACGGTGAAACCCAATTTTGTAGACCCCCAAACTCTGACTCATCTGAAAGGACTTTACTTATGGAAGCCATTACAAAAACCCTACAAACAACCCCCCAGACTCCAGACCCTAAACACTTCGCTAAGGATGCCAGGCTTGGACGGCTTGAGAACATTTGCGACTGGGCCTTGCCAAAAGCCAGGGTTTCAGAGGCTTTAGAGTCAGTTTGGGTTTTGGGTCTTAGAATTCAGGGTTAGGGTCTTTCTACGGCGCTCCGGGGTTGGTGGCTTTTGAGCTCATGGCGTCTTCAAGTCTTGAGAAGTTCGTTGGACTGGGTTTGGTTGCAGCCCTCACACATGGCCAATCTGCCGACATCCTGTTTACTTGTGCATGAAAGGGGCTTACGGGCTTGGATGCAGCGTCTGAGGCTGCAAAGACTTCATACAGGGGCTTGACTAACTATACTAACACTGCTCAAAAGACACCGTTTAGTCGGACTAGCTATCAGACTCGAAGGACGGGGTTTGAGTCTGCAAGCATACGGTCTAGGGAGATAGTCAGTGTTGATTACGTACAGAGTTAAGGGATTGGAGGCTTGCAGCATAACTAGGACATCTAGGTGTTGCCATGCTCGAGCATTCAGTCATTTTCTCAGAGGCAGTACTCAACCAACTTGCTGCTGGTGCCGGCGACGAAAATCACGAGGGGGGCATAGAAAGCAAGACCCAGCTCTACGGTGGCACGGGGAAGCACCCCCCTGCACGTGCTGACCGCTTGACCGCTTGAAACGTGCATGGTGCTCGCCCCCAAACAGTAAACCTCAACTTCGCGCCTTTGCTTTTGAGGGCAGTAGTGAAGGTGAGACTACTACCAGTGCCTGGACAAGTAAGACAGGACTTGGAGGATGATCCGTGCAGACAGGGTGCTGAAGGAGTAAATTTATTGCTATTTCTTTGCTGCTCTTATGATATCGTGCTGAAGGTATACCTCGGCTTGCTCAGGAAGTTGAGCGCTCAGGGCTATAGAGTGACGGAACCTCTTTCGGGACACACGCATTCCCTCTCTAAGCTCTATATGCCGATAGCGAACCCTAAGGCCCCAAAAAGCACATAAGCAAAAAGAAGGATAGAAATATCATATATATATATATATGTATATATATATATATATATCCCCTTGTAATGAAGCCAATAAGGTAAGGACATCCCTCTAAAATGCTTACGCTTACGTCGTCTTTGCGTCCCTAAAACCCTAAACCTTGGATCCAAAACCTTCAAACCAGAAGGATGCTAAGTGGTCCTACCAGGTGCCTGGGTCTATGGCTTGAAGCTTGCAAGCGGTCGTTCGGCCCCTCCGCCGCACTCTTCCCCAAACTCCGCGGGAGGTTTGGGGCGAGCTGGCGATCTGTTATGATGTAATATAGGGGCCTATAATATTAGAATAGGGCTTTAAGGATATGTTACACTATAACTCTAATCAGGAACCCCTAAAATAGAATAGGTAATTCTTAAGGCCCCTATAAATCGTCGTGATCGATTAAGTCACACACACACACTCCTGTGGGACTGCTCCTGTCAGTTACCTCAGTTTTTTGACAGAGAAATGGCAGTGCCGAAACACGGGTTAGGGTTTAGGATTGAGGGTTTAGGGGTTTAGGGCATTTTGGGCTTGATATCCAAGAGTCGATGAACATGACAAGTGCTTCAAATTCTCAAACGGAATCCGAAACCTGACGGTCGGATCCATGAACTACCGTTCCAACCAAGACCCCAACGCAAAGTATCTTTGTGGATCGATTGTTCAATGTTGCTTCCGTGTTTTTTTGGGTGTGCGCTGCTGTCGCTTTGACGTCTTGCGAGATTCCCAAATAAACACGATGATCAATGTGTCCATTCCGATCGCTATGCTTTTAACGTCTGTAGCGTGGGCGGTTGGATCTTCGGCGGTGGCGGCGGTGCTGGTGCGGAGGGTGCTGCTGCTGCTGCTGCCGCTGGTGCTGCAGTCTGAGTGACAATGCAAGTGTGATGCTGGTGCTTGTGGCAATGCCGGTGATGAGCCAGCCACATATTACTACCTACGAAACGATGGAAACTTGGAACATGTTCGATCTCGCCACACGCGCAGGTGACCAAAAGCCTACACTACACCCCAACCCTGATCCGCCCCAGCCAGAGAACATCTGCGGCTCAAACAGGAGCCGGACTGGTCATCTTCAACCGTGTGAACCTTGGGGGGCCACCAGCACACAATTCAGGGTCAATTCCGGTAATATTCAAAAAACCAACAATGGATAGTCTAGGTGAAGTTTTTGAGGGTTCAGGGGTAAGAAGTTTGGGCATAGTCTGTGTTAGTCATGAAATATATATATATATATATATATATATATATTTGCAAAGTCTCTACACTGTGTAGGTACCTGCGTCTAGGTCTAGGTTAAGCGTTGCAGCTCTGCAACTTTGAGCCATGGGGTTTGGCTTGAAGATGACAGAGCTTCAGACAAGGGCCTGGAGTGTTAGAATGAGGTAAGGGCGGGGGTGTACACTTAATATACTCAAGCTATATGGGGAGGAAACAGAATTAAACAAGCATTGGTTGGATCTGAGGCCCTAGCTTTTGCATCTGAGGCTCTGGATTTTGGCTCAACTCAGACATATAGAGACCGCTTGGCTCGAATGAAATACAGAGTTCTAGCTCCCGATACTTTGGCTCATTTCTGGATTTTGGCTCAACTCAGACATATAGAGACCGTTTGGCTCGAATGAAACACAGAGTTCTAGCTCCCGATACTTTGGATCAATTCGCTTGGCTCGGACGAAATACAAAAAAAAACAAATAGTGATTCTCATGCGGGCTCTGGTCTAAAAACCGAAGTGCGAAAACCCCTACCCGAATGTAAATAAACATCACGCCGTTGCTATTGCTTGAAGTGTGTGAGTGTGTGCAATGGTTGTGCGGGTGTGACTTGTCAAAACAGTGTGCTTTACGCCTGTTTTGCAACTCCGGCCGTCCTTCGCAGCCCCAAAGCTTCAAAGAGAGCCCGAATGTGCAGCTATATTTCGAGATATTCTGCGGCAGTGACATCGACTACTTTTTCTGCAGAGGCTGATCGGTGTGTTAATTAATTATGAAGGGAGGGTTTAAGTCTTAGTTAAGTCTGTGATGACGATATGATGCGGCGGCTTGTCGCTGCAGCTGCCATATACTGCGTCTTGGCGATGGATTTGTCAGCTGCCGTCCGAGCGGCCTGTGCGAAGGCTCCGGTCAAGGATGATCGAAGTTCTCAGTTCAGCAGGCAGGTTCGGGAAGCTGTTGGAGATCCAGCTCTTCATGCTGAAGGGGGGGCTTCTGGCAGCGGTCTTCAACAACCCTCCGGATTTTCGTTTCAGAAAGTGAAGCGGGCAGCACTTCGGACACTTGGTTCCAATCGAAGGGATGTAGGTTGAGTTCGATATGGATGTTGGGCAACATAATCACTCCATATGCTGAGGAGTGCCCAAAGCAATGCCAAACAAGCTGCTCCAGTACGAAAACGCCGGCACTACAACAACAAGAAGAGGGCTGCCCTTGCAAAGAGCCGGCCCAAGTAGCTGAATCGCATTAGGAGTTTGGGTTGTTGTTGAAGCCTTATGATGCAAAGCTGCCACTTGAAATAAGGCCTGCTATACGTGATGATCACTCCGATCAACTCGATGCCCTGCTGAAGAGGAGGCTTTGCAAGTGCACCCGGCAGTCATGCTTCCGGAATATCCGAGCTCAATATGACTTGCTGCTTGAATTTCGGCAAAGCTTGTACTCTATGGGGAAAGTGGAACAAGATGCCTTTGATCCTCGCTTGATATTGAGCGACTTTACAACTAGTCGCTCCTGGGACCCTGTGCAGCATAACCCGACTCTGATTTCAATCCCACAAGAGCCCTAGCCTGCCTCACAGCCCAGGTTCAAGACACTCTGGTGTCCGGCACGGAAACCTCGCGCAGGACATATCAGCTGTTGGGAGTGACGGTGGGCCGTTCTTGCTTGTGTTCGCTCCTAGGGATCGGGAAGAACCGTTTGTGCAAGCTTGCCAATGGAATGGTGGACTCTAGATTCAAGTGCAATGCCCCGTTGCACCGAGCAGCACCCATGCAAAGATCAGTCGACAAGTTCTTGCTCCGTCAACACTCATTGATTGCTGAAGTTCTTCCAACAGGGTCTTGGCCTCATTCCCTTTGGACTTCCAGGGTTGGTTCTAGGTCCGAAGTGCTCAATCACCCCGCACTCAGGTTTTTGCTGGCGAACAAATCTCGTGGTGAGTGCAAGATCAGCAAGGCCCTTGACCAAGATCATGACACAGAGCCAGATGATCTGGCCGTTCCTGGAGAAACCATAGATGCAGATGAAGATCTTCGTTTAGAGATTAATTTGGACAAAGAGCTCTGGAACAGGTTACGTGTCTGAGAAATAGAGTGAATAAGCCCAAATGCCTAAAGCCCCGAACGGAAAGCTCGCAAGGTACGTGCTCACATCGCAGGCCTTCAACATCCAGGAGCTCCCGAGGCGGTACTTGCCGCCTGGAACAGTCATGGATATTTTCAGACAATATTTGGCAGAGGCTCCCGAAGAGAAGCTGGCTTCGTTCTTTGTCAGAAATTACAGTACTGCTTCCGATACGTAAAATCTAAACTACAGATACATCTGTGCTGTTGTAGGAATGGGAAGTAAGGTACACGGTTTTCAAAGACACCTACCAAAAAAGATGGGCACAGTGCCTGCCTTTTCGCTCCCAATCGGACTTTGCAGAGTGCACCGAGTGCTTTATGTTGAAGCAAGCAATCAAAGATGAGAAGGCAGATTTCGTTCCAGAAAACTATATGAAAGTATTTCTCCAACCAAAACCGAGCGCTTATCCAACCCCCAGGACATCTGCAAAAAGTTCGGGCTCGTGCGGGACTACAAAGAGCACCTTCGTGCTGTGAGCTTGGACCGGGAGCTCGAACAGCATTTTCAGGGCTTGAACCCGTTGAACAGTGACCGCCCTCTGATGTTTCTTCAGATTGACGGGATGGACCAATCCAAGTGGTCACTTCCCCGCTATCCAGGGAACCGGGCTTCCAAAGAACTCTCGAAGTATATCCGCCCCAGAGTGAAACTGGTCGGTTGCTGGATTTCTGGATACTTGCTGGCTCTCTATGTCGTAGATGCCAATTTTGCACACGACTCATCACTGACGGTGGAGGTGTCTGAACACATATTTAGTATTTGTTTCTAGAAACCAATAAGTACACACGTCTCTAGAGAAACTGTTCTCTCGAGAAACTGTTCTTAGGTCTGTTGCCCTTTCCGAGGTGATAGCCCGGTGCATCGAGGACACCATGGAGATGTGTGACGCCAGATCACTACCACGTCCAGCCGAACTAGTGGTTTGGGCCCCTCCCTGTTCAATCAAGCCAGCCTTGGTTTCTGGAAATGGGTTTGAGATACGCTTTTGTTGCATGATACAGCTACTCAGTGTTGTTTGGTAACTTCCATCCAGGCAGACAATACAGTGAGGGAGAACAAGAACCAGGTCATGATTGCATACCTATCGTGGCTGGTAGCTACTAAAGCCCTCAAGCTGGCTTCGCTACAGAGCAGCCGTGTTGGACACACACACAACCGGCTGGATGCTGTGTTCGGCATGCTGAGCAGGGCCTTTCGGTTTGAAGATACACTCTCAGATCTTGAGGATATCCAGCAGAGACTTGACCGATCTTCAGCAAATTTAAATCGAAATTCGAGTCAGGATTTGGCTAATTTCTGAGCCAAATATATGTAATCTCACTATTGTACTGAGAAGAACTCAGAACTATCGAACAAACTCTAGAACTCCGTAAACCCTAAACCCTACACCTAACACTAGCCTAACACTTTAAGGCCTTACCCGAAATCCCTGTGCCCGCTCAGGAAAATCGAGTCCTTGCTTCATCGGCTGAACATCAGGGACTGGGTGGGTCGCACTGCCATGCTAAAGGTCTGCATCTTGAACAATGTCCGGGACTGGGGATTGTGGCCCCGTGGTTCCGTCATTAGTAGTGGTGGTGGTTGGTAGTACCAGCAGTAGGAGCAGCAGTAGGAGTAGTTAGTAGTCCCAGCAGTAGTGGTGGTCGTAGTAGAAGTAGTAGACTAGTAACTACTAGGTAGCAGTAGCTCAGGTTGACCCAACTACGGATCCATCCACATGGTGGGCTCCTCGATACTTCCGATGGTGTTCATAGCTTTACGATGCTTCGAAGGCATGGCTTCTTGCCTGCATTTTCAGTATTTTAAATACAAGGCACAAGCCCTACAACCCGAGCTACGCGCAACTAAGATGTGCCTGAGACTCACCGCGACCGCATCGTCGTGGAGGGCCGTGGAGCCAGAAACCTTGTCGCTTCAGATTACGATGTCATCTGCATGTGCAAAAGATTCGTCAGTGATGAGAAGCCGAGCCAAAAACCCGTGCTCGTGCTTCCATATGCCTTCCTGCAGCGACTACCCGGAAACCTGCCGAGCACCACTAGGCCCCTGAACCCTCTGTCTGTGGATCGTCGCAAGAACTGGGCTGACTTGTGCAAAGCATTGCTTTCGGGTGCAGGCAGAGATGCCAAGCTCGTTAAGCGAAGTGCTCGGTATTTGCTTGCTGCAGCCAAGGGCCTTTCCACAGCTCAAGGTGGGCCAAGCCCATTCAGCTGGCATTCGGAAAGCCATGAGAACCGCGTTGTGCAGCTGCAAGATGCACCTGCCACATCATTTCTGATCTTGTACCCCGTGGCAAGGTTCAAGACGACCCTGAAGAGGTAGCAAGACCTGTCGATGCAACTTTACAGACTCATTTGCTACGTAGTCAATGTTCTTGTCATCTTCGAAGTCGAAAGACCTCTTTGCGAAGGCTACGGATGATTGAGTGATTCACACGGCACTGAATTCAAAAATGCAAACTGGGGGCTTGATGCGCTGGCTTGCATACACGCTCACTTTCATGTCTTCGAGGTTTAAGTTCGCTGAACCGCATCGCATGATTGCTCAGGCCTCTGTGTTTTTTGTTGACCTCGGGTCATAAATCGTTGAAGCCATGGATTCGGAGGAGGAAAAACTTATGTGTGATGCTTCGGATGTGGACTCTGAAGAGGAACGACTGGGCATCGGTGCACCTAGGCCTCTTCCCAAGTTTCTTTCAGCTGATCGAAATGCATGGGGCATCCTACTTCCTTGTTCGATCTATAATAATCTATAATCTAGTAAATCGCTGGCCAGGTTCCGCCCCGCCATATCAAAGCGAACTTTTACTTTGAAGGATGCTGTGCAGGCTCAGGTGTGTCGCCAGGCCAGCAAGCATGCCATGTAACAATTTGCTGATAGTGCATTCAGATTCTTATTTTGGAGAGTCTGTGTGCAGGGCAACAGAAAGTTTCTGGAGCCGAAGCAGCAGGAGCAGAAGGCTTCAGGCATACGGCCTGTCTACGGGACCCGACTACCTGCTTCCACTGCCCCGGGCGGGCCCGAGACCATCGATGCAACATTTACCTGGCCTCTCAGGCTTCGTCCATCTTTTTGAAAAGCCCTGCAGCCCTAAGCCCGAAACCCTAAACATCACCAAAGAATTGAATGCAGGTTTGTGCATAAAGCCATGCAGAAGTGGACCCCTTCCTTTGTGTGTGCCCGGCTGCAAAACTTGTCCTGGTATTTGACTACGACATTTAGTGGTGTTGGGTGCTTTGAGCTCGCAGCACAGTCGGCTGCTTGTCCAACAGCATGAGAGTCGGCACAGACCCAAGTAAGAAGTCTTCACATCTCGTCATCTCCCCTTCTCAGCCAAGGTTCGAAGTGCAGCTGCCGATGTCGTGAAGAAGCATGGCTGCACCGGGCAGCCACTGATCCAGCTCGGTCCTGCCACTGACATCTGCAAGAACGCACAAGCCCTGCTGCACAAGACATGGCCCTCTCGCTGTGTGTTCGATCCTGAGATATTCATGTAATGCTCGTGCCAATCACTACTTCATGCAATGTCCTGGACTTACCTCCTGTCCTTAAGGTTCGGAGATATATTGCTTTGGCGGGGTCCCAACCAGTCCTTGGCCTCTGCTGCATTCTGCACCACGCATAAGCGAATGTGCCCCTTGCCATCCGGCGACCGACACACTTGCCAGCTCCGGGTCGAGGGCGCAGGGGCTTCCTGCACACCTTTTTCGCAAAGTGGCAAGCGACTACAGGCCTGCCCGGTTTTCGTTTTTGGCTCATATCTTAACACGACTTGTGGCAGACCGAAGATCAAGCCTTCAAGACCCACGTGGTCTGGTACGACATGCGGTTGAAGAACCAGGAGGCCACATGCACAGAGTCAAAAGGAGAGAGAGACAGAGAGACGGCCACGCACACACGTTCGTACATACATACTACTACATAATATAGAGCACATACATACATACATACATACACACATACATACATACATACGGACTACATACCAATACATATGTACATGCATGCATCAATACACATACATGAGGGGGTATGATTGATGAGTTCAAGACCAAGCTACTTCAGTTCAGGATGTCATCATCTTCGAGAACACGCCGCAGTACCAACTGCCCATCCTCGAAGAGAAGTTTGGCCACATGTCACAATATCGTCTTTGAAACCTGGAAGATTTCATGGCCTGTCCCAAGGTCAATACTATGACATACGATCGGCGAGGTTTTGCTCTCGCCACTTGGGCTTCTCTGCAGCAAGGGCCCGGCTTTGGGTTGTCATGACAAGAAAGGGCAGGGCAAGATGGATCACGCACGAGTCCCTGGAGAGCTTGATCAAGGTTCTGTTTGCTGCTCCACAAATGGAAGCCACTTGACTACAATGCTAACCTCGGAAGTTGCATCTAAACCTAGTTTATCATGTTGAAACTCGGGGCTCTCAGGCAGTGGACTACTTCTACCTGGACAAGCCGCCGACGGTCCTCAATGCAGCCCAGACAAGGACGAAGCGAACGTATGACCAAGCCTTTGCAGGCTCCAAGAAGGCAACGTGCTGTGGGCCCTAGGTTTCTGTTTTGCTTAACAATAAATCATTACTGCAGTCGCACTATTTGAAAAAAATCTTTGGCAGGTCTACGACCTCGCACAGCAGAGTCAGAAGTTCTTACGCACCGAGCTGCACGACAATTCTCTCATGACTTTGAAGCGCAACTGTGGAAACTTGTTCTCAACGGTCCACAACCGCGTCATTGACAAGGAAGAGCTTTTCACTGCAATGGCAATTCCTACGACGAAGCAATTCGAAGCCTGTCTGAAGCCACTAGAATTCCACCCTGCTTTGAACATGCAACTGTAAGCCCCTCATCCCAGGCAGAGACAGCTGGATCTTCGAGTGTGGACTTGAGTCCCCTGCCCACGGCATCGGTGGCCAGCTGCCTGGCAGGAAACGGCATGCATGTAGCACAAGCGGGGGCGATTATTCTGATTTGTGCCCTGTTCATTGAAGCCGTTCCGAGACATGCCTAGAATAATCCTAGAAAGGGCGGCCAGATCAACCAAGAACTTGGTTCTGCCAATGTAGTAAGAACACAAACCTGTTCGTAAAGCAGCAGTCACTTGTGGTTCTTGGGTCGGGCCCAACCGCAATGCTCGTACCTATGGTTGGACATAGAACAATAAAACAACCCCCTGAACCCTAAACTTTAAACCCTAAACCTTAAGCGCCCGAAGTTGAAGAGATCGACCAGCTGCCCTTTCAGAAACTGTGCCCTCAAAAGTCGGCCAATGCACTGTGAAAGCTGAGCTCTGACATCAGACGAACAGCTCGCGAGTCTGATTGGAGCAGCAAAAGAAACAGAGTGACAACACTTTCTCTCTCTGTCTCTCTGGCTGACTCACTGTCACTCTCACGTCTCTTATTCTCCCGCTCTCTCTCTCTCTCTCTCTCTCTCTCTCGGTCTGCTTGCTCGCAGTTCATTAGCGGCGGCACAGCAGTTGCACAGCTGAGCTTGAGGAAGCGTTTTTTTCAGGGCTTCAGGGACAGACCCTGCCTGTGATCGATGGGAAAACGGGCTTCTCGTGCTGCCGGCCCTGCCGGCAAGAAGGCCAAAGGGGATGGAGAGAATTGGGTCAACCGAGTCGTCAAAGCTCTGGAGAGCCTTTTCTTAATTACAGAAAGTGCTTCTGGTACTCTACTTAAAATATGTGCCTTCCAAGACCCCAGCTAAGGGACTGCAACGTCGAAGCTGACCAGCACCCATGTACTTTGGTGGAGCAGTTTTTCGGGCCAAGGGCTGATGGGTCAATCATCACAGTGGCGAACCATTGGCTTGCCGGCAATGGAGGGACTGAGGCAAACCTTGATTAGGGAAGGGGTTCCGGGCCGAGCAACATTCGCAGGCTTTTGGTTACACTGCCACGTACAGGGCTTAAAAAAGAGTTCCCGCGACGTTACCCCTATAAACCGCTGGCACGATTCCGAACCGTACTAATTGCTTCTAATTACAGCTACCAATTCAATCATAACCATCAGAATGTAGCACATCACCGCCCCCGCAAAACTAGGCATTGACTTTGGGTAAATTGCTTGACGATAACTGGTACTCGCTATATACTGCAAGCTGCTGCCACTGTTGGTATGCATGCTGCTGATTATTGCTGTTACTAACTAATTCAAATACTTTTTACTCCTCCATAGTAGAAATAGTAGTTGCAGTTGTTGTGGCAGTAGCAGAAGCAGTAGCAGTAGCAGTAGCAGCAGGAGTAGTAGCTGTAGTAGCAGTAGTTAGTAGTAGCTGTATCATCATTCAGTTCGTAGTAGTACGGAACAGCAGCAGCAGCAGTCGCAGACACCAATGCAGTAGCAGTAGTAGCAACAAGGTTTGTCATAACAATGTAAGATCGGGCAGGTTCTGGTGGACCAGGGCCACTTCCCAGCAGAGGGAGTGTCCGACTTGGTGCCCTTCTTTTCACTCTACTTGCCAATCCCCGTCGACAAAGCCCCTCCACTTATCACATGGAGCAAGTTCAGTGTGCCAATCTGGACGAATTGGGAGAACGAACGTGAGCCTGTTGAGATCCGACCCACCACCCAGAAGCCGCTTGTTCCGGGAGACAGGTTGGAGCCCTTCTCTGTGGCTGTTTGTCGAGGCTACACACGTTGTAGCATCATTGCATATGCAATATGCCACATGCTGATGGTCGAAGATCAAGCTTCTTTCAGTCAGAAGGAGAAGGAGGATTTCACGAGGCGGGCCCTTTGACACTTAGTTGGTAGTTGGTTGATAGTTCCGGCTCGACTACTTATGCTTATTTGTTGGATAAGGAATCGAAACATACCTAAAAATAGCGATAAATCACCATTGTTCGGATGTTGTACTGACCCATGACTGAGCAGTCATATGATGCTCCTTTGGCATTCGATCCTCGCAACTAGCCAATGTCAAGGCTTAAGCGATCCTACATGCCTTTAGTGCAAGTAATCATTGTGTTAAAACATCCATTCCACGAGCAGCTAGCTATCTCCAGGACTATCATAATCTTCATCACATCAACTTAGATCGTAACATCATTCCGAGATGCAATCTGCAGCCCATGATGGCCAAAGTTCTCGGAATAGAAGCCTGAGAGCATGTTCCAAGCCGATAGTATACCTATCTTACACTGCAAGTTCTTCGTCATTATGCTGCAATTATGCTAACTATTATTTGTACTGTCCTCGTTATTGGTGTTTTTTGGTTGTTGCTGCTGCTGTTGCTTGTTGTAGAAGTAGCCAGGAGTCGTCGTAGTAGTAGTACTAATAGATTGTTGTAGTTCTACTAATAGTCGTTGTTGTTATTGTTGTTGTGGTTGTTGCTTTTGATGTTGCTGCTGCTGTACTGTCTATAACAGGTTAATGGCCATAATGTATGATGTCATGTCCGCATTGAAGAAAATTAAAGTTAGCCTGTGTGTTCGTACAATGTCATGTTGGCTTGATGACTTCGTTTTGAAGTATCATGGTTGGCTGTAACTGTTTAGTGGTTGTTAGTCTTCGTTGTGAGCTTGTAGCCTGTATTCCAATCAAACCCAGTTGATTCCGGGTCCTTTTGGCAAGGGTCGTTCATCGACTTGGTTTGGGCGAAAGTACGTCGATTCTCCTATTGTTCCGGGCAGAGCCAATTGATTAAGGTTATCGCGGGGATTGGTCCGCAGCGATTGGATCATCGATTGGGTCGTCTGAAACACATTAGTCAATATCTGTGATTTGGCCAAAAGTACGTCGATGACCGGACTTTTTGGGGCACCTTGTTCATCGATGTGGTTTGATTGGACCTGAGACTGGGCACCGAGCTCCGGACCACTAGGTAATCGACTTGGTTTTGGCGAAAGTACGTCCATTGCCAGGGGTCTGGCAATCCGCGCTAGCCCAAACCACGTCGACTCCCAATCCGCGCTAGCCCAAACCACGTCGACCCCCAATCAGCGCAATCCCAAACCACGTCGACTCCCCAATTCGCGCAGGCAGGCCAGCCTGGGCCCAGGGCTGGCCCCAAACCAGCCCCCGTGCCAGGCCCCAAATCGTGGGGGTAGGTTTTTCCCTTGGTGCTTTGGACTTATAAGTCCACTTATGGTTCAAAACCGTGAACCCTGAACCCTTGGCCTTTGAACCCTAAACTCTAACCCCCCAAACCCTAAACCAGAAAAACCCTAAACACCAGCAGGTGGCTCGAGAGTGTCATGAACCTCAAGGTCATCTACACCCAGCGGCAGCTGCATGAGTACTCCTACCGGAACATGCAACTCAGCCAACAGGCTGCAGAGCGCCAAAAGAAGAACATCCTGCAGATGGCCTTGAGATTTCACCAGCGAGCCTCTGAAATTATGTCCGATACAGAGCTGCAATAATGCCCGAAGCTCAAACCCAAGCCTAACATTAATCGCTGAGCCCAGCCACG
Organism: Symbiodinium sp. CCMP2592; assembly: GCA_905221615.1. Classification (NCBI taxonomy): domain Eukaryota; class Dinophyceae; order Suessiales; family Symbiodiniaceae; genus Symbiodinium; species Symbiodinium sp. CCMP2592. The sequence continues at coordinate 779,244 of CAJNDT010002558.1, forward strand.
CCCAGGACCATCCCGAGCTGTACAAGGAGAAAGCCGAGGCAATGGACGTTGCCTTTAGGGAGTACAACCAGTTTGGGCTTGCCGAGTCATCCGAGAACTACAAGCTGCCTGAGAAGGACTGCACTGCTATGAAAGTAACTTTGCTTATGAGGTGTTGAGACAGTGTCGTGTTGGGTTTGGGGATGTTTAGGGCTTTAGCCAGGGGTTTTTGGCGACGACGAGCTGCCCTAAACCCAAGAATCCGAAACCCCAAACCCCAGAGCCCGGCCAAAAACCCAAACCCCAGAATCCTAAAACTCTGAACCCTAAACCTTCCTTTACCTGTTGCTATTACCACTATTACTACTACTACTACTACTACTACTGCTGCTACTACTACTACTACTACTACTCCTGCTGCTGCTTCTGCTGCTGCTACTACAAAAGAAAGATGCTTCTGCTTCGTTGCTGTTACTGCTACTGCTGCTTTGTCCGCTACTACCACTGCCTTTGCCCCTGCCACTACTGCTGCTACTGCCACTCCTCCTCCTACAGTATTATTTTGGAGACATCATATACTACGATATAGACTATAGTACTATTGCGACGACTCTGAAGGTGGCACAAGGTTAAGGGACGCAGATGGGTCATCGGTTTTCGCAGTCACAACTAACCACCACTACTATACTACTACTACTACTACTACTACTACTACTACTACTACTACTACCACTACTGCCACTACTGCCACTTCTACTACTGACACTACGACTACCAACTACTGCTGCTGCTGCTGCTGCTGTTACGACGATTTGTATTTTTGTGATTCCGAGAGATTCTTTGTTCGGGTTAATCCATCAAGGTTCTCATCGACAGTGTCGGAGAAGAGGTACGCACACTCATGTCGAGACACCTCCAGACCCACATTTGGAGTGAGTGTGCTTACACTTTGGAGAATGTCAAGAACGGCAGGTGGCACCTTGGCAGCACCGGCAAGTACTCGCAAGCCGACGGCATTTGGAAGGACATCATGGCTGTCACCCGTCCGAAGCAAACCTTTTTCATTCAGCGGCTCCACTTCGCCTTTCAAATCAAGAGGAAGCAGGTCCGGACGGCGACACACGCTAGGATGTCGCCCGAGGGCTGGGAGCAACTGGTGGACTCCAGTTGCCTGTTGATGTGGGCATTGGAGGCCATGGCCAAGGCCAGAACGGACGACGGTGCAGATGTGCTGTTCACGGGTGACACGGTGAGGGCCGCTACGCAGAAGGTGTTGGAAGGGTGTTTCGTACGCACTTAGTTAGTCTCGTGATATCATCCAGAAAAAGGTTCTTGGTCTTTGGGCAATCATCAAATTCAATTCTCAGGGACTACAATGCGGAGGCTGACAAGTTCTGCCTGCTCAAGCTGCCTGACATCAAGCCTTCGGACCTCAACCTTTGGACAGATCACCTTGGCAGCGCCACAGCTGCAAGTCTGATCCAAAAGGGTATGGAGGAGGTGAGCAAGCTTGACAACGAGAGCATCCAGAAACAGTTCGAGAGCGACGTCTACAAGATCAGTTTGGACCTGGCTTCTTTCGTTGCCTACCTGGCAGACTTGCAGAAGTGTGGCCGGTCGAAACAGATGGCAAAAGTTTGTCATCTTCGTGCTGAGAACAAGAGAGGTTCCGGCCTCGTCCTTGATTTCATGGAAGTCAACAGCAAGCACGAGCACGGCCTCTACAAGGACGCGGATGCGATCGAGAGTATCAAGAAGGCTGGGTAAGGGCTTTATGAGTTGTGTGCTCCATGCTGCGAAAGCTACCCTCTCACTCCCTGATGCTCACTAAGTGGATGAACAGCTTGCGACCGCATGGGGCCATCATCTGGGCCGACCTCACGAAGTTTGGACGGCTGCAGAAAGATGACTTCGACAACGTTACGGAAGCCATCCGCAATCTTCTACAGCACAACCCCGCCAAAATGGTTGCAGTCATCATCGTGCCCGTGCTTCCATCAGATCGGGTGGCTGCTGGGATCCGCGGCGAGGCCACGAGGGATTAAGTTCTGGGTTTAAGACACTTGGGTTAAGGATATAGGTGTGGGGTATCCACGCCAATTTCTTTTGGATTGGTTTCAGTGACATTTGGGGCTCAGGGTTGCACGGGTTTAATGGCTTTGAGGGTCGAGGCTCAAACAGCATGTGGCTGTGTGTAGATCACCCATTCGGCAATTCCTGAGCGACCCTTTGTTGTTACTGTTGCCCTAGCTAAACACTACCCAACATGCAGGTCCGGCGATTGGAAGACAAGCTCGATGCAAAGTTCCTGCTCAACTTTACATTCAGCATACGCATGGACGAGCCCCACTTCAACAAGAAGCAGGCCCTTCTCTATCCGGGCCTGCTCTGTTGGCCGGACGGTGTCTCCGACAACATCTTCTCGGAGAGCAAGCTAGTGGTCGACAGGTGCCAGGCAACATCACAGTGTTTTGTAAAAATAGAATAATAACTAGATCCTGAAAAGCTCCCCCCTAGGTCCTAATTAAACCCTAAACAGACACTGTAGCTTAAGCCCTGAGCCCTAAGGTGCAACCGGGAGCCCATCGAATGGATCTTGGAGAGGGACTACAAGGTTCCAACCAGGGCGAAGAATGCAACCCCGTCCACCCGGGAGGACCAAGACAGGTGCAAAGGGTTTGGGCTTCAGAGGTTTCTAGGGTTGGGGTTTGCTGAGGGTCCAAGTCCAGACACTGATCGACAACCCTAAACCCCGCACTGCCTTCGAGCCAGCCAGGTCAATCAGTGAAGTGCAAGAGGCAGCACAGCGCCTGGGCGGTACCCACATGCCGTCCACTGTGATCACTTCTCTCCTCAAGGACAATCGATAATCGTTGTGTCGTTTGATTGATAATGGCAGTTAATGAATTAGTAACAGGTCAAAACAACGACGTTCAATCCCATGTGATTGCACTGATGCTTGAACGAACACAGTGCAGGAGGCAGCAGGCATCACATCCGCAAGCCGAGTCTGTTGTGTCAATCTGACTCCATATGACGGGGCTTTCGAGAAGTCTTGCTTGCAGTCCACCCTCCGCAGTGGACCCCGGAAGCTTTGCTGATTATAAACGAAGCCCGAATCCTTTATCCCACCTAAGCCTGGCCCTAGCCCTCAACCTTATGTTCTGGGTTTGAACCAAGGATGCCTACATATTCCCTCGGGGAGGATGTCACTGTGCTGAAGTACAGCGAGCGAATGGTTGCCCAGTACCTGATGGAGGTACGGTCCTGAATCTAACACAACCACAACCTCAGCCCAAAGCGCTCTAAACCCCTGAAGGACTGGAAAACCGGCCGGAACATCATCGGGGCTGCTGCCTATGATCCAGAGCCGGCTGTCGCCGACGGCAGCGATGGCCTGCCGGCGGAGCCCACGTTCCACTATGCGACCATGATGACCACTGAGGACGGCAGCAAGGTGATTTCGCTTCCAGGGTCGCTACGCAGCAAATGGAGCGACGACACCAACCGCAAGAAGGAATGGTCGGATACACTGGTCAAGTTCGATCAGTCGCAACTAGCCGAAAGAACTCGTAGAGCCCAAAATAACCCCAAGCAGAATAAACAGATTTTAATGCTTGATTTCCAAATGCCAAGATCCAACTCACCCTAAACCCTAACCCCTGCGCCCGGAACCTAGGGTGCACACCACCAGCTCTACCGGGGCGACCGGAGCCACATCACAGGCAGCCGCTGAGCAGCCAACCTCCACCAGCTCCGCAGTTGCTCCAGGATGGTCCTCGGAGCCAAGCACGTTGGATGCACTCGATGCAAAGTACGACACTCTGATGTCGTGCCCCGGACGCAACCCTACGACGATGCTAAAGTTGGTCCAGGAGAAGGGCCAGGTGGAGGCCGAGGGTGTTGTCATCGAAAAGAAGTTGTTCTTGGCCCCCTGTCGTTTTACTTGCGAGTTTGTGTTCTATTCTATGATCCAACTGGTACATTTCGTCCCACAACCCAGGTTGCAAACGGCGATGTGACCCTACCGGATCACGAGTTTCTGCTGGCTCACGATCGAGCCAGCTTCGTGAGTGGACAAAAGGTCCAGAAGATGATGGAATCCGGAGGCCTAAGGGTTAGGGTTTAGGGTTGCACGATGCAGTTAGCAGCACTTGTCAGGACGCCTGTTGTGCACCGCCCTTCTGTTCTGATAGGTTGGCTCAAGGCTTCCAAAAGCACCCTTTAGCATCCTGGCCCTACTGGTGGCCCGCTCAGACACCATGGACTCTCGTGAGGACCTCATGGACTTTCTTATGTCGGCTTCATCCAGCATGCCGGCAGCAACCCCGCACGGTGTGCCTCAGCCCCAGCCGAACCCTGGGGCAAAGGCCAAGGCCACCGCCAAGCCGCAGCCAAAGTCTTCGAGTGAGGCAACGCCGAAAAAGGCGATCGCAAGAAAGGTTGAGCTCGAGTTCACGGGCAAGGAGTCAGACGAGAAGTGGCTACAGTTCCGCCGCAACGACACCGCCTCTTCGATGGCATCCACACCCGCTGGCAAGAAGCCGTTGAATCCTCTTTTGCAGTCTACAGAAGACTTGGGAGAATGCGACGAGACAGAATCCTCTGAGGCCATCATGCAGGAAGCCGAGGAAGTGAGCAAGCAGTTGGCTCAGCAGCTTTCCATTGGCAAGACCAAGCCCAAGGGGGAGACCAAGCCCAACAAGGAGACCAAGCCCAACAAGGAGACCAAGCCCAACAAGGAGGCCAAGCCCAACGAGGAGACCAAGCCCAACGAGGAGACCAAGCCCAACGAGGAGACCAAGCCCAACGAGGAGACCAAGCCCAACGAGGAGACCAAGCCCGAGGAGCCCCGCGAGGACAAGTCGGAGCAGACCCCGAAGCGCCAGGATGCTAAACTGAGATAATGTTGACCTGAACCTTAAACCCTAAACCATAAGCCCTGAACCCTAAACCCAAACCCCTACACTTAAAGCTCTTGGGCCCTATAATTCATTTTTCTAGGTTGTGAAAAGGGTCTTCGTGAATAATAGCCCAAGCCCTCGAAAACTCATAAATCTTGCACCACCGAGACCCTGAACAACCCTAGGCCGACTTTGCTGTCTTGTAGGCCCTTGATCACCAGTAGCATGGACACTCGTAAAGCTTCGGACCACTTCCCAAAAAAAATCTTTGCCTGGATACCTATGTAAATCGTCTTAATCTGAAACCATCAAGATCTGACCCTACATCCTCAAAACGAAAACCTTAACTTCCGAACTGCAAAAGCCCACCATAAAACCCTGAATCGAAACCCGAGAAACCAAGGCGAAGCCAGAGGTCGGGACTTTGTCCAGTATGGTCGCCGGTCTGGTGCAGCCTGCCAATGATTCCAAAGCCAAGGGGAAAGCCAAGGCAAAGGATAAGACCAAGGCTAAGACCGAAAAGGCTGCTAGTGCTAGCAACCAGGCAAAGGATGACGAGGGCACCGGTGGCAACACTAAGGCTAAGCCGGCTAAGGCTAAGCGGGCCATTGACGAGGATGAGACAGCTGAGAAGAAGCCCCTCAAGGAGAGTGCCTTGAGAAACACATGGAATGAGTTTCGCAAGGAGTACATTCAGAAGCACAAGGGTGAAGGCAAGAAGGTCCAGGACTTGTTCAAGGAAGCTGCCGAGGCGTCCCAATCTTAGTTGCTCTGATTCTCTACTTGTCTTCCAAGTAAGATATTGGGAAGCAATAAAGTAATATAGACTAGTCATAGCACAAGCTTCCGAAAAACAACCATCAGATTACTAAGTTCGTGCTTAGGTGGAAGAGCCACCCTGCTCGCCAGGAAGCCATGAAAGGGCTGACCCTCACACAACTCAAAAAACGCAGGTGGGCCTAGGGCCTAGAAAGCCCTGCAAAAGTTCCGTTAGGTGGGCATCACTAAGATGTGCCTGCTATCGCTACTTCTTTTGATTTCAAGATTGCCTTGCACAACAGAGTGCGCCGCAAAGACAAAGCTGTGGGGATCGGCTTCGCATCGTCCAAAAAATGTGCTACTCAGGTCGCATTGGCTTATCCTCTTGTTGGTAGTGGACTTCCTGCAGTGTAGAGACAGCAACAGAGTGGCCATGGTGAGCAGTCACTTCAAGAAGCTATCTATTGGGATGCCATCTTGCACGGCAACAATTGTGGGCTTGCTTCGGCTACGCAATATGAGAGGGTCACTGTCGTTCCTGTCCCCTACTGAAGCACGTAGCCTTGCAGGAGCAACATTTAAGATTTTCCATCAGCTGTCATTCCTGTCGTCCATAAAGGCCATAAAGATTGGCCTACCTTTCATTGTGGAATCTGACGATATTCTTATTGACTGGTACCAGCTCTACACACGATTCGAGTGTTAGCTGCTGTGTATAACTGCTTGTTTCAATCAGCAGAGCTGCGAGGAAAAATGTTGTATTCGGTATCAACAACTAACCCAAAGTGCGACCCTAAATCTAAATAATGAACCCCAAAACCTTAGCCGCAGGCCCGCTCAAGGAGCCGACGAACCTCCTCTGCGAGTGGAAGTCGGACGAGGAGGCCGTGGTCCTGGAAGTGACGGAGCCGGGCACAAGGCGGTTGAAGGATGCTCCAATCTCCATGATGAGGTGCTCTGCTGGCTGATTTAATATAGCTGTCTGGCTGCCGTGTTGTACGTTCCGGAATTCTACCCAAAGCTATCACTAAACACAAACAACCAAAATCTTAAAAGCGCCACGCTAAAGCTCCCAAATTTTAAAGCTTAAGCTCTATGATAAACTTCATTCCTAAGCCCTAATGCTAATCTCAAAAGTCAAAACCACAATAAAACCCGAAGCTCAAATTCAGGCAGCTGCTTCTGGAGATGGAGCAGAACGGGGTAGTCGATCTTACGGTAAACTCCCACCACATGGAGCGGGCAGGACCGATTGAGTCATGAGGAACCAGGGCTTATGGTTTCGATTTTTGGGTTTGGTCCTTTGGGGTCTGGGGGCTGTGATGCTTGGATAATATGTTGGTTTCGTTTTCTGGTTGAAAAAGGAGCCGAAGTGGATCGATTCACGATCAGCCCAGATCCCGAGCAGATTCCGCTGGTGTTCAAGTACTTGAAGAAGACCCAAAGCGAGCAGTTCAAGTTCACGACAGGGGCCAGCTACTTCACGAACAAGGAACTCACCTCCTCTGAGGCACTTCGCCTAGTCTGGCGGGTGTCTTTCTCCACCGATGAAGAGGACCGGACCCGAACAAATTTATAAACCCCAAACCACCTAATGCCACTTGCAAGCAACTTTGTGCTTCCACAGGAGATCAGCCCGAAGAAGCCGCTTTATTTCTTGAAGAGGACGACGTCGCTTGTGAAGCAGCAGGTGATGCGATTGATCTAGACTGAAGCGAGTCTGGATGAGCTAGATTGACACGATCTAGACTGATGTGAGTCTAGATGATTCATCCAGATTGACACGAATCTGGATGCTTTTGCTTGGGCCCACTTTTAAAACTCAGTTGCTGGGAGCACCAGCTTTCAAAGGTTCCAAGATGAGAGTTCAACCTAGTCGCTGGCGACTGAGCTCACTTCTCCTGGCCCTCCCGAAACCGCAGTCCTGAACTGCCGCCTCAAAAATGAAGCCAGCCGCAGCTCCGGTCGCCGGTGATGTGAGGGGCTTGGGGCTTAGTCTTTGAGGTTTGGGGGCTTTAGGGCTTTAGGGTTTACGGGTTCAGGGCGCGGGTTTAGGTAGGGGAAGACTTTCGATTCACCGGTCCCGATTTCGGCTTGCTTCAGGTCTGTATATCTTGAGTTAAGGTGTTTCCCGAAAAGCTAGTTGCTAGGCTTGAGGTGTTAGGGAGAACTGATGAAAAGAGTCATTTTTTAGGGCTTTGGGAATTACGCTTAGGGGTGGTGGTAGTTGTTGTTCTTTCTGTTGTTTCTCGTTGTTGTTGCTGCTATGGTGTTGTTGCGGATGGTGCTGCTGTTGTTGCGGTTGCTGTATGTTCTGTTGTTGGTGTTGTTGTTGCTGCCGCTGCCATCGATACTGCTATTAGTGTTGGTGCTGTTGCTGTCGGTCCGTGCTGCTGCTTGTGCTGCTGCTTCTGCTGGTGGTGGTGCTGCTGCTGGTGCTGTTGTGTTGTTGTTGTTGTTGTTGTTGTTGGTCTGTTGGTGGTTGCTGCCGCATGCAACTATATGACCCCCGGAAATGTAACCTGGTGATGGCCAACCCCGCAAGCCGGTACACCCCCCTAATCTTGCTTACAAGTTCGTCCCATGTAACCCTGACAGCCATCCTTCAAGATGAGCTTCTTCTAGAACAATATGACTATGCTAAAGGACTGTGCTCTTGGTTTATGTATGGAGATGGCATCGGGTATCACCTAATAACTTGAAATAGTTTCGGAAGCCTTCTATGTTGATTTTGCCAAGTTGATTTTTCGGTCGGCTTTAAACCAGACTCGGTCTTCAACATACCCGGCCCTGTATATAAAACGATTTGGATGTCATTTGAGCCAGAATACGGAGCTCGAATTCTTATCTCATTCGAGCCAAACGGTCCCAATCGAAGAATTGAGCCAAAATATCGGGAGCTAGAACTCTGTGTTTCATTCGAGCCAAACGGTCTCTATATGTCTAAGTTGAGCCAAAATCCGGAAATGATCCAAAGTATCGGGAGCTAGAACTCTGTGTTCCATTCGAGCCAAACGGTCTCTATATGTCTGAGTTGAGCCAAAATCCAGAAATGAGCCAAAGTATCGGGGGCTAGAACTCTGTATTTCATTCGAGCCAAACGGTCTCTATATGTCTGAGTTGAGCCAAAATCCAGAGCCTCAGATGCAAAAGCTAGGGCCTCAGATCCAACCAATGCTTGTTATTACCGATTATTCGACCCCAACATTAAGTTCGCGGTTTTATGTGTGCGCTTTGACCAGTGCATGGGTGGGCTCGGAAGCTTGCAGTTTACGAGTGGTTGTCAAGATTAGGGCCTTTCTTGGGTACTCTGAACAATAGGCGCCGTATTATATTAGGGACCCAAAAAAAGGACCATAATTTTGATAACCAACCTTATGACTGCAGGACTTCGTACTGTAGGCAGGCACGCAAGGACCTGGTAGTCCGAAAACATTCTTCGGGTTCACGCTTTGGGGCTTAGGGTTCTGAATCAGCTTCGCGTAAGCCTTGATACTGTGCAGTACATACCAGTCCAGAGTGCCATAAGACTGCAATCAACCCCGGGACAAGACCCTAAACCCAACCTTGCGATACGACTCTGAGCAGGGAGGGGGAAGGGGGAAGGTGCTCGGGATTGATTTTATCGACTCCGGGCTCGTTTGCTGCGGATTCCGAGACTTGGGCACCCTAGCGTTCGGTTGTAGGTTCCCAGGCTACCTACCTTTGGTTAGTAGGGAATGGAAGAATGGTAGTAATAGTAGTACCCCATTGCTCCATGCCCTACTAACCAAGGGTAAGGGGGAAGATTGTGTTAGCCTATCGCCTCAGTCCAAAGGATACTCGGAGCCCAGAAATGAACCTGCTCGACGTCGAAGTGGGAATCAAAGAACGAGATGTTCAATCGATAAAGCCAACACTGCACACGGGAGTTCCTCGAGTAGCTTGCTTGCCGTCGCAGCGCGACCGCATGGGCTTTACCATCTTCACGGGGATGCAGGAGCTGCGGGCTGTGTTATACTATACTTACATTAAAGAATCCTAAGGAATAACATTGGCGGAAGCCTTCTGATGGAGTAGCAGAACATATGCCAGCCCACCATCTCAAGCTGTTCCAGCCTCGAAGATCCCAAACCAATCTTTCAAACAACAAAAGCCTTGCTCAGCACGTTGTTCAGGAGTTTTCCGGGCTTAATGCTTGCCAGAACACTCCTCCTGGATGGAGTTGTAAAGCATGGGATCGAAGTCACCGATCATGTGCTTGCCTACGACTTATGAGGGTTCAGGGGCAGGCTCGGTGTTTCGACTTGAGGAGCCAGCATGGCACGGTTTCGGGCGGGGCTCTAGTGTTAAGCGCTGTTACGGGCCTGAATGTTAAACTTGCGGAGCCCAGCAATGGACGAGGCCGTTTCGAGACAGTTGTGAAACAGGAAAAGCAAGGGCAAATCAATGCGTTGGCAAACACACTTCGCCCCATGCCGCGACGTTGCGACCCGACACAAGTTTCAGTGGCAGCTTGGCGCCACCAAAGCCGAGCCCCCAAGCCGAGTAGCCTAGTAGCTTCGAAGGGGATTCCCGCCGTGACATACCCCCGTTTTTTGAGTGCTCTTGCCTTGCGCGGACAGGCGGTGCGAACCGCAACACTTGAAACGGGAACCTCCTACAAGTCAAACGGGTACACTTAATGTAGGGGCCTGAATAATTAGAATAGGGTTTTGGGATCGTTTCTAGTACAGTTATAGTAAGGAACCCTAGGAATAGTATGTGCAATAATTTGGGATTCTATGTTAAATTTCATGCTTCCCAGGATCAAGATTCACGGACTTCTGCGTCACACCGTTGCAGGCTTTTCGGCAAGGCAAAGCACTCGGTAACTACACTCAAACCCCGTAACCCGAGGGCCGTAACTTTAAACCGTAAAGCCCGAAACCCTAAGCACCCTCCAACCGTCAGCCCCGCTTTCCTAAAGCCCCAAACCCGCAGCCCCTAAGGGCCTAAGGACCCAAACCTCAAATCCCTAAAGACCTCAACCCCACCTAGACCCCCATCTACCCTCTAATCTCTAATAGACCTTAACTAACCATCATGAAAGGAGCATTGGGCTCTATTTAAAAGACACTTGGGCCTAGCCGCCCTTAGAGCCAGAATACAGTCGCCATTCGTATTGATCCCCTAAAGTTTTGTTAGGACCAAAAACCCACGGGGTCCCAAGTCTGGTTGAGGGTCCTTGTGATAGCGACTCTTAGGCGGGTCCTTTACGCAAAGCTCGAATGACGATGCCAGGCTGCTTTGTTTTGAAGGGTTTCGGGTTTGTGATTCATGTTGGGTTTCGGGGTTAGGGTTTAGGGCTTGGGGCGAACCCTAACCCCACAACCTTGCAGACCCAGCGGTTTGCAGGCTCGGGGCTTCGGGTATGCGGGGGCAGAATGGTATAGGAAGAGGGCTTTGTGGTTTATGATCATTCGTATAATTACGTGCATAGGGCTTAGGAACTCCCCAGGAATGGTATCACTAATCATTCAGGCGCCTGTATTGGAGCAATGGGTCTCAAGATCCTTCTTCTCAAGGACCCCACATAATCAAGAACCCAAATCGCAAGATCGACTGACACTCCGCAGCCAGCATCACTTCATATTCTGAAAGAAACTCTCTGTATGCGCACCACAAGCACACACAAACACTTCAAACAACTTCCTGCAAACCTTAACCTTAAGGCACCGCAGATCTCTTCAGTCCAATCCAGGTCACCGAGCAAGGCGCTCAATGGCAGGTTGGCTGCGCGTCCCTGCAGGGCGTGGGCTGCAGGATGTCAGGTTTCGGATCAGTGTTTAAGGGGGACAGACCTTTCTCTTGGACTGCATCCGGCACTTGACTAGTTCCGGGCGATGGGCACATGCTTCTTGAGATCTTTGCTATCAACAGCCCCGAGATCTGCGACCGGACCCAGAAGCTCTGATTCTCTTGTGCAACCTTATGGCTTGACCCCTTTTAAACCCTACAAGCCCTGTAAGCCCGATGAACCCTGTCAGATAAGACCATAATTAGGCCCGCAAAGACTTTCGAAACCGTACAAACGCAAGGCGCCAACCCCTAATCCCTGTTAATCCCTATAGCCTTATAGCAGACCCCAAACTCGAGACCGAAGCCCTGCATCAGAGCCTGCATGAAGCTCACGTCGATGGCTGCTTGCTGATCTGCAGTGGCCCAGGCATCCTTGCGATTTTGGGGGCTCATGGGTTTAGGGCTTTGGGCTCAGGTTTCAAGGCTCGGGGCTTTTTAGGGTGTTGGAGCCAGAAACTCCCATCATCTCTGCTCATTTGCATATCCAAATTCAGTGGTCGGGGGCATCTCTGGAAGACCTTGACAGCGATCAGACTAGATGGCATGTGGACACTGGAAAAAGCATACACAGAAGAGCAACGCTTGAAAAAGAGAGAGATCCAGGAAAGTGACAGGCCGTGCGTCTTCGATGATGTCTCGTAGTGCTTGAATAGAAGGAAGCCAGCGTGGCATCTTGGCAAATTTGATCTCCAAGCAGTTGCGCAAGAGGAGCAGCTTGCCTTGGCGTGACAACATTCAGCACTGCGGGCGTGCACCCAACCACAAATACAGCATCAATGCGAATGGATGAGAAAGATCCAAATGATCCACAATGGTCAATGGCGCTCCAGACCATCTTATTCATGATCCGATTGAACCTTCTGTGTCGTGAAACTCGGTGGTTGACTTGAGCCCATCATCATCATTCTCATCCTCACCCTCACCCTCGCCCTCATCCTCGTCCTCGCCCTCGCCCTCGCCCTCCCCTCATCCTCATGCTCCTCATCCTCATCCTGATCTTCATCCTCCTCATAATCATCACCATCATCATTGTCAGAACTCGAAGCTCGTCTCCTACATGTGCCGTGAGAACAGGTTGTGTCATAAATGCATGCCTTGCCTCCTAAGCCATCAATATTTGTTTTCCTAGAAGTCAAGGGATCAGGAGAGCCACTCACGATCGAAGCAGCAAGAGAAGAGAAAGAGCTCAGCTCAGCCGACAGGGAGTCTAACTAATGAAACTTTCTCGACAACCAGCACCTGCATCAGGAAAGCACAGATCGCAAAGGAAACCGTTTCCCAGTTCAACTCCAAGTGCAACCTCCATCCCCTGACTGATCCATCTACATTCGGGCGATACTGAGATACAACTGACTATATACAACTCTTCAAAGCACAGCCGTTAATTACTTCACTTCACTTCACTTCACATGGGCCTTATAATAAAGCCTCAAACATGCTGCTCTAAATAAATGCCGGGTCGCTCGTAACGCTCAATCCGCGCAACTTCTCCCGAAGACGCTTCGTCGGGCGAAGCCCGTCGCGATGCTCTGCATGATGGCAGTAGAGGCAATCCCAACCAACTTCGCAGTGCCCAGACCTCGGCTGCAAGATCATGTCTTTACGAAATATGTGTTTTGTTTGCATGGTAACAATGGACAACCAGAAGCTACCCTCTAAGGCAACAACCCTGCGGCGGCGACTCTGAAACCCAAACCCCAAACCGCTAGGACATCGTCCGAACCGGACTTACAACGCCCTGTAAATCCAATGCCGACCCTGAACCCTAAACCCTGAAGCCCTGAACCGTGAACATCCCTGAACCCTAAACCCTGAACCGCGCACACTAAACCCTACACCCTGAACCGTGAAACAGCGACAAGCTATGGGGGCCTTAATTCTGGAGTCGGGTTGTGGGGTATGTTATCGCACATTTCAAAAATCAGGAACCCTAAGGAATAATAGTATAATAAAAAAATATATTTATATATATATACATATATATATATATAGGTAATTAGTCTGGCTTCTACAGTACCATCGAAAGCACTTGTCCAGTTTGGGTTTTCTGGCTCAGGGATCTTAGATAAGCCTTTTAGGGGCAGAGTTTCGGGTTAGCCGTGCTGTTGAAACATCAAGAACAGAGCCTTAGGTTGTATATAGTGTGGAATTCCAACATCTGGGTTCAGGGTTTAGGGTAAAAGCTCAACATCGGAAACCTACAAGCTAAAAAACCTCAATGAAGGCCATGCCAAGGCTTGGCGAGCTGCAAGAAGACAACGCATGGCCTGGCGATTTCTGCCTTCTACAGCTTGGCGTCTGACACAAACACGAGACGTAGACCTCAAAAGGGTGACTTAGCGCCTTTATGGTTCAGGGTACTATACGAGCCTTAATTAGAATAGGGTTTTGTGGTATATTCTACTGTAATTGTAATATAAGGAACAGCCCCAAAGAGCGTTGGTAGTTTTGTCCGCGCCCAGATTAGCCACCCCATTCCGAACCGGAACTCGAAAGAGCCCGAAATCCTATCGCTTCGCGGCTGCAGAAGAACTAAACCCTACATCCCCAAAGCCGAAATCCGAGTCTCGAAACCAGTAAAGCAGGGGCCTGAACCGCTAGACTAGGTTTTGTGAGTTTGTACGCTATATAAAACTGCATTCATGGAACTCTATAGCACTACTCAGTAGTCTTTCCCCCTCTCTGAAAACCAAAAACCAAACTGAAAGCCCCAAGTGCTTACAGCAAATAACCTTCTGCAACCAAGGCAGTCCGAACACGGGGCTTCCGGGTCAAAACGGGTGGCGCTGCACACGTACGAGTTGGAAGATACTCACGTGACAAACCCAAACCTTCCTCAACTCATAGTAGGATACCTAAGGTACTTGAGGTATAGCTCCTTCATATTCCTTCACTACGGGATATTGGAAAAGCTGGGTACCTAGCGAATCTAACCTTCCCTTAACCTGAAACCCTCGACAAACTAACTGGCTTCCTTTAACTTGATTCAGAACAAACTCGTTCTTGATCGGGCTCATGCACAAACGCAACATACAAACTCCAACCCTAAGCCCTAAACCTTATACCAACACCCCAAACCCTGCCGACCCACGACCTCCCTTCCCTTGACCTCTATTGTCTTTCCAAACCTAAACGCTAACCCTAACTAACCCTGAGTGTTAAGCCCTAAACCCTACAGCCCAAACTCTTCCTCCCTAAACCCTGAGCCCCACAGTACCTGCTAATCCCTAAATCCTAAAACCCTAATGCCTACACCCCTACTAATCCCTCAGTTCTACAGTACTTGGAGGATCTTCGGACTTAGTAAGTACGGCTACAAGTACCTTTGGGTTTGAAGTAACTATATGGACCCCGAAACCCCAAACCTTAAATCCCTGATCCTTCCCCCTAAACCCTAAACTCCTAAACCCCAAACCCCTAATGTAGGGGCCTAGATAAATACACATTCCATTTCCTGGGGCCCCAGAACCCCATCCTGATAATTTATGGCCCCTCCACTCATCCCTCAACCCTGCGGTTGGCGTTAACGGATAAGTTCCCATACAAACAAAACCATAGCATTTACTATAGATCCCTATTATGGTAGCTTAAAACTAAAATCCTGAACAAAAACCCAGGCCTGCGACAAAATTCAGGATGACCCTGGCTGCCAGGAATTGGTTCCAGCGCGGCTGGCTCTGGGATTTCCTGGGCTTTAGGGTCAAGGGTTTAGGCTTGGGACTTAGTAGGGTTTATATACGGTCTAGGGCTTACAGTTTAGGTTTAGAGTTTAGGGTTGAGTGTGTAGGGTTTATGGGTTAGGTAAGACTTACGAGGACTATACTGTACCATACTAGACTGTACTGTACTATAGTATGATTAACATAATTACTACACTATACTATAAACCAGCTCATCATCATAGCGAACATACTATAACGTACCAGCATGAATCCCGAGCTTCTGTCTCGGGAGCTGCAGGCCGGAGTTGCATAGCTGGGGGCAAAGGCTGCAAATTCGAAGCGCGGACCTCCACCTGCCAGTACGTAGAGGATCATGGGACTTAGTAGGTAGGGCTATAAATATCTACTTGTAACCCCAATTAAGGTACTAATAACCCTACTCACTAAGTCCCATGATCCTCCAACTAGGCTTTAGGGATTAGGGCCTTTCGGGTTAAGGGGTTTACGGTTCAGGGAGCGAAAGCCTAAGCCCCAAGGCTTGCTCGGGCAAGTGCCAAGTGCCGTATGTAGCGGTCAGGATATCAAACGTGGAACTATATGTATTCATGCGCAGCCATCCTTGAAGATTTAGAGACAAGTCGGTGTATGAGCACTTGAACATTGGTTGTGCTTGCAGCCACGCGCAGATGGCGATGAGCGCATGCATTGCATACATGCATGCCTTTGTCTGTCCTGCATTCAGCTGTGATCTGTTTAGCTCCAGCGCATTTGCTAAAGGAATGAACTGACATGACGACGCACAAAGGCGTGTGATCATGCTTAGGCACATAGCTAGTCTGCCAGCCAGCAAAGACTGCGGGCCGTGAAAGGACTACAAGAAGTGACAGTCGAAGCACGTCTGTGTGTCTGCATATGCATGTGTGTGTGTGTGTGTGTGTGTGTGTCTGTGTGTGTCTGTGTGTGTCTGTGTGTGTGTCTGTGTGTCTGTGTGTCTGTGTGCGTGAGTGTCTGTCTGTCTGTCTGTCTGTCTGTCTGTCTGTCTGTCTGTCTGTCTGTCTGTGTGTGTGTGTGTGAGTGTGCGTGTGCGTGTGGGTGTGGGTGTGTGAGCGTGTGTGTGTGTGTGTGTGTGTGGTGCGGGGGTGGTGGGGTGATGCAAACTTGCTTCTCTTTGGTATCAGCGCCATACCATACTGCAGAATGGAGAAAGGAAGCAGGAATACAATCCAAACTCCAAGCCCAAGACCCAATCTGCAAGACGCTCAGTGGTTCCGGGTACCTCTGCGAGATACTTGTCCTGGATGTTTTTTTCTTCGACCTGTCGCCAGTCAAATCTATGGGCTCTGCGAGCAAGGGATCGTGCAAGATCTCTCCTATCGCTCATACTCATCGCCTCGCATAAACCATCATCTTTCAATAATTTCAGCAGGCTATTACGTAGGGACCCCGATTCGCGGTATTGATTCCCTAAAGCGCGGAACAGGCTGCTCTAGCACTAGCAGCCATGGTATGTATATGTATATGTATATGTATATGTCTATGTCTATGTATATGTATATCGATATATATATACATATATATATATATATATATACGCATGTATGTATGTGTGCATGCGTAAACACACAAACACATACATATTTACATATATATATATATATATATATATATACAAAACACAATATGCATATATGTATGAGAGTGCTGCCTCTTGGGTCTATTTAGCTACTATGTTTTCTTTATTTATTTATATATATTGTAAATAATTGAAATAATTGAAATAATTGAAATAATTCAATTATACGGTGCTGATTTCAATTATTTCAATTATTTGTGTGACCCAAACACTCGAAATAATTGAAATAATTGAAATCGGTCCCATTCAATTATTTTAATTATTTCAATTATTTCAATTATTTCAATTAATTGAAATCCTATGGTTCTGTGGAAGGGTCACACGGACCATTAGGATTTCAATTATTTCAATTATTTCGATTATTCGGGTCACCCAAACAATTGAAATAATTGAAATAATTGAAATCAGTAGGTTTCCTATGTCAACCGATGAACCACACGATTTCAATTAATTGAAATAATTGAAATAATTAAAATAATTGAAATAATTGAAATCGGCCCTATTTCAATTATTTCAATTATTTAGGTGACCCAAGCAATTGAAATAATTGAAATAATTGAAATCGGCCCCATTTCAATTATTTCAATTATTTCAATTATTTCAATTAATTGAAATCCTATGGTTCCGTGGAAGGGCCACACGGACCACAAGGATTTCAATTATTTCAATTATTTCAATTATTTCAATTAATTGAAATGATGGGGTTCTGTCGATAGGGCCAGTGCCTCACCCCCTCCACCACTCCCCTGCGCCCACCCCTCCCCCTCCTTCCCCTTCGCCTCACCTGCCAGGAAAGGGTGGGTGGAAGGGTCGGGGAGTGCACCCCCACCCCACCTCCCACTCCCCCACCCCCCCCCACACCCCCCCCACCCCACCCCCCCGACCCCTCACCCCCCACCCCCACCCAGCCCCAATCACCCTCCGCCCCCACCCGTCCCTTCCCAACCCCCACCCTCCTCTCCACCCCTCCACCCTTCCACCCACCGGCAGATGTGTGAAATCCTTAGCCTGTGTTTTCACTCGGTATTTGCAGGTGTTTTGCTCGACCACAGATCACTTCCGCCAGATTTTGCCAGCGATGTGTGAAATCCCGAGCCCTTGCTTTAACGCGGTATTTACAGGTGTTTTGCTCGACCACAGATCACTTCCGCCAGATTTTGCCAGCGATGTGTGAAATCCCTAGCCCTTGCTTTAACGCGGTATTTACAGGTGTTTTGCTCGACCACAGATCACTTCCGCCAGATTTTGCCAGCGATGTGTGAAATCCCTAGCCCTTGCTTTAACGCGGTATTTACAGGTGTTTTGCTCGACCACAGATCACTTCCGCCAGATTTTGCCAGCGATGTGTGAAATCCCTAGCCCTTGCTTTAACGCGGTATTTACAGGTGTTTTGCTCGACCACAGATCACTTCCGCCAGATTTTGCCAGCGATGTGTGAAATCCCTAGCCCTTGTTTTAACGCGGTATTTACAGGTGTTTTGCTCGACCACAAATCACTTCCGCCAGATTTTGCCAGCGATGTGTGAAATCCCTAGCCCTTGCTTTTAACGCGGTATTTACAGGTGTTTTGCTCGACCACAGATCACTTCCGCCAGATTTTGCCAGCGATGTGTGAAATCCTTAGCCCTTGCTTTAACGCGGTATTTACAGGTGTTTTGCTCGACCACAGATCACTTCCGCCAGATTTTGCCAGCGATGTGTGAAATCCCGAGCCCTTGCTTTAACGCGGTATTTACAGGTGTTTTGCTCGACCACAGATCACTTCCGCCAGATTTTGCCAGCGATGTGTGAAATCCCGAGCCCTTGTTTTAACGCGGTATTTACAGGTGTTTTGCTCGACCACAAATCACTTCCGCCAGATTTTGCCAGCGATGTGTGAAATCCCTAGCCCTTGTTTTAACGCGGTATTTACAGGTGTTTTGCTCGACCACAGATCACTTCCGCCAGATTTTGCCAGCGATGTGTGAAATCCCTAGCCCTTGCTTTAACGCGGTATTTACAGATGTTTTGCTTGACCACAGGTCACTTCCGCCATATTTTGCCAGCGATGTGTGAAATCCCTAGCCCTTGCTTTAACGCGGTATTTACAGGTGGTTTGCTCGACCACAAATCACTTCCGCCAGATTTTGCCAGCGATGTGTGAAATCCCTGGCCCTTTGTTTAATGCGGTATTTACAGGCTTTTTGCTCGGCGGCGGATCATTTTGCCCGCAGATGTGTGGGATCCCTGGCCGTTTTTTGAACGCGGCATTTACAGGCTTTCTGCTCGGTCGCGGCGCGCAGGGATTATACACCCCTGCCGCCACTCCACCCTCCTGCCCCCTTCATACCTCACTACCCACCCCCCTATCTCAGCCCCTTGCCTCGTACCCCATCACCACCCACCACCCACCACCTATTATCCACCACCCGGCACCCCTCACCCGCCACGCCCACCACCCACACCCTCCCCACCAACCACCACACACCACCCACCACACACCACCCACCACACCACCCATCACCCACCACCCACCACCCACCACTACCCAGCACCCGCCAGCCACCACTACCCACTACCCACCACCTACTCCTCCCCATCATCGTTATCACCATCCTATTATCATTTATCATCGGTTTATCACCTTTATCACCCACTCCCCCAAACCCACCCCTCACCACGCCAGCACAAACCCCCTGCCCATTCACATCCCTCCCCCACCCCACCCACTACCCCCACCCCCACCACGAACCCATTAGGGTCCAACAGGGCTGCGGACACCCCACCCCCTCTCCATCATCTTCATCATCTTCATCATCTTCATCATCTGCATCATCTTCATCATCTTCATCATCTCCATCATCTTCATCATCTCCATCATCTTCATCATCTTCTTCATCGTCATCATCTTCGTTGCCGGTTTCATTGGTTTTAATACCGCTCCCTCTATTCTTAAAGGTAATTTCATAGGTATTGTACGAACCATAATACAATCGATTTATCTTAACTACTATATCAAGAATAGCTTACCACATCGCATCTACATACTTTGTAACCGGGCTTACTATAAAGGCCCCATATGAGGGATCCATAATGGGTTTCTAGAAAGTCTCTCTGTAAGGGATCTCTACATAGAGGATCTATAAGATTTCTATAAGCAATCTGTAAGGGTTTTCCAGAAGGGCTCCATACGAGGGATCTATACAGAGCTTCCATGTGGTTTATACAAAGGGTAAGGAATATATAGCAGTTGTCTATGAAAGCTCCATGTCAGGGATCTTGTAAAGTTTTCTACAAAGAACTCCATTTGTTGATCTATACGGGGTTTCTATAAGTTCTCTATATAAGGGATCTATAAAGTTTCTATACGAATCTAAAAAAGCTGTCTATGAGGGCTCCATACAAGGGATCTGTGAAGGGATCTATAGGGATTTTTTCATGGGAATGTATACCTTCGATACGGATAATTGCGCCTTTGTTAAGATCGTGAAGACTATTAACTACGTGATATCCTTCTTGGCTAATGCTGTGATCACATCAGATCTGATATGTATAGAGATACATTGGAAGGCACATGGGAAAACAAACTGACACATTACAGGCCTTCTAATGTGTCATTATTCCTATTGAAACCCTAAAGGCAAGGAACTTATACACTGTAGGGCATCTGTATATTGGAAGGTCTCTGGGTAGTATAAATTGACGCATTACAGGCCCTCTAATGTGTCACTCCACTCCTTCCTATGGAACCTCTATTGCAATGGAACTTTTCCACTAGAAAACCCCTGGACATAATAAACTGACACACTGCAGGCCCTATAATGTGTCGCTCCACCTATCCTATTGAAACCCTACTGATAAGAAATTGATACATCGGAAAGCACTTTTTATGGACATAACAAACTGGCACATTAAACCCACTATAATGTGTATCTTCACTTCCTGGGTCCTGGACTGGGCAAATTGACATATTACATGCCCTCTAATGTGTCACTTCATTTCTCCTACTGAAACCCTACTAACAAGGAACTTAGACACTGTCAGGCCCCTGTACCTGGGCATATCAAATTGACATATTACAGGCACCCTAATGTGTCACTCCACCCACTCCGATTGACCCTCTACCGACAAGGAACTTATACACTGGAAAGTCCAGGACATAACAGATTGGCACATTACATGCCCTGTAAAGTGTTACTCCACTTCCCCTGTTCAAACTCTATTGACTTGGGCATAACGAATTAACACATTACAAGCCCTCTAATGTGTCACTTCATCCCTTCTATTGAAAGTATATTCACAAGGAAAATCCTACTTTGGAAGGCTCCTGGACACAGCGACCTGACACATTACAGCCTTATTTCAATCAATGAAATCGTTGGGTTCTGGGATTAGGCCACAAACCTCACCGATTTCAAATTCGGGCTCAATTCTTGCTAGCTTGCACCTTCAGCGTTAAACTCTAAAGCCCTAAGCCCCGGAGCCCATAGACCCAAGCATGAGTGAAGAGGGCACGTTACACGACAGTATCACGTCAAACATTTACATACCGTAATGATAGAGCACAATGCAGTATAATGTAAGATATTATCGCGCCGTGTCGTTTTTCATAGAATAGGATATACTACGTCGTTGCACCACTCACAAATAGAATGAAAGCAGTATTATGCCACAAAGACATTGAACCTGCCGTATCCTGACATTGTTTGCAGAGCCATGCCGTCCAAAGACAAGAAGCGACGTCAGCGAGCGGTGAAACGTTGGCGTGTTTTGCACAACTCTCGCGACCATCTAAAAGCTCTCACAGAAGTCGTGCACTCTTACACTAAGATCCGCAAATTGGTACAGGCGTCTCGTGCTGCCAAACACCGCAGAGCTCAATTGTTGGCCATTTTGCTGAAGAGCTGCAGTTGGCGAGACATGGTGGTATTGCGGCAAGTTGCATCGAGGTTACAGCAAGCAAAGCGCCGTCTCCAGCCATGGGGCAATGCGTCAAAAAAGGACGATGCTATGTACAAAAGGCTGCTGTCTTCTGTTACAATCAAGAAGAAACCGGACATGCGTGGCGTCGACAATTTTGTCCGTGAGTCGTTTCGCTGCAGGGCTATTTGCGTCATTTCGTCGAGATTTGGGAAGCGGGGCGTTTTGCCAGAACAGCCGGTATCGATGGAATTATTACCTTATCGGGTTTATGGCTACAGCAACAGCAGCGCATGCGTGGCAAAGCATCGGCGTTGGTGCCAAGGGTACCGTGATTGGGTCCCGCTACCTACACTGGTTCCGTACAAGCGACAACTCACAGAAGCTATGTTGAAAGAGCGGTGTTCGGTTGGGCCATTTGTGCGACTACAAATTCTCACTGATCTGTGCCATCGCTGCGGAAGCAAATGGGTGGAGTTGCCAACAACATCTTTAGGCACTGGAGTGAAATTCGGCAGAGGCATCATGGGCATCGCAGATATTGCACAATTACGAGTCTTGTTGAATCAACGCAGGCAGTTCCGGGAAATTTGGGGTTCCGCAATTTCTTTACACGAAACCGGCCACTTGGTTTGCGAAACTCGCCAACACGTTTGGCAGAAAATGCGGGCGAGCAGAGTTGCGAACTTCATTGACAAAGTCTTGACAGCGGGCATTGCAGAGACGGAAGACAAGTTTCACAATCTAGCACGCAAGCGAAAGTTTTGCGATATCATCGCGGGATACGCCTGTAAAAATGAAGTGGTCGTAATGTCTCGGGAAGCTGGGTGTGAATCATATACTTATTTGAGAGTTGCCAAGCGTTGTCTCAACCCTGAGCCCTGGAGCAGAAACCCTACCTGCAACCCGGAATGATCATGTTAAGTAATGTTAGAGTGGTGTTTATAAATCGGGTGACAATTAAAATATTCCCGGGGCCGGAATTTCCGGGCGGAAGAGGAGTTTAAAGGGCGGAGCCCAAATGCCCCAAACAACTTATCATAGATGGGAGGTTACATTTATAAAAGGGGTGACAATTAAAATATTCAGGGCCCCAAATCACCAAAAAAAATAGGATCCAGGTTGAGTTAATAATCAATTGGCAAATGCTCTAACTCAGAGGAAAACCAGCCAGCAGAGTGCAGATCGGCACAGACGACACTGAACTACTAGCTCGCAGAGTGCAGTTCCAGACTGTTTCACTCCACCCCTCGGCAGATCCAATGGCATCCAGAGAGCTGTGAAACAGAAGAATTCAGGCTGCCTTTGGTGGCAGACCCAGCTCCAGACGCAGTTTGTTCAGCAGATACCGCTCCAGCTTCGCAGGATCACAGTCCAAACATCCACTTTGCCAGTGGCATCTGGAACAGACGCCCAGGCCTGTCAGACGGACGTGCTCGATGCGAGATTTGTCCTCTTCAGACAGATCACTGGCCTCAGGCTCCTTGTTCAGAGTGAGGAGCTGCTTGGCCAGATTCCAGAGCTTCAGGCCTGTGGCAGAGGCCTCTGCAGACTTCGCTGCCAGTTTTTCAGAGCGCAGGCGGTTGCTCTTCAGAAGCTTGTCCAGAGACTTCTCCTTGTCCAGAAGCTCTTTTGAGAGCTTGGCCTGCTCTCCAGACAGCTGGATGAGCCAGGCCTTCAGCTCAGACATGATCTCCAGAACCAGCTTGTGGCGAGAGCCATGAGAACAGGGTCCTTCCAGACAGAGAGGGTACAGGATCCAGAGCATGTTGGCCAGAACCCAGAAGCCGCACTCGTCAGACTTCTGGGTGCCAGAGGAGCTTCTCTCTGGCAGAGTCTCTGCCGGCAGAAGCAGAGACAGAAGCCTGGCAGCGTTCACAGAGCACTCCTCGTGCTTCTCAGACAGGCTGTCCAGGTACTTCACAGAGAAGCTTTCCGAGAGGTCTTCTCGCTGCAGGACCAGAAGGGTCCAGTGGTTCGGAGAGTGCCCCCAGACGGGCACGAACAGCAGCTTGTTCTCAGAGCGAAGTCTGTCCAGAGCAGTCTGCAGAAGCTCGGGGCGGTCGTGTTCGGCGAGGAGCTGCCCAGAGAGCTTCGGGTCCACCATGCAGATCTTGTTGTCCAGGAACCAGTTCTCGTCGGAGTCGCTCAGATTGTACCGCAGAAGTTCCCAGCCGTACCGAAGATGCTGGTCCAGAAGCATCTGCGGGAAAGACTTCTTGAACTTCAGCAACTCCACAGGCTCCGCAGCGAAGAACCCACCAGAAGCCTCCAAAAAGAGGGCTGAGCCACCGCAAGCTCGCAGAACAGTCTGCTTCAGCTCCCTCTTCAGGCGCAGATTCTTCCACTTCTTCGGAGTCTGCCAGAGTGGATCAACCTCGCAGACGTCCTTGTCAGAGAGGATCACGGTGGCACAGGCATCTCCAACACCTCAGCAGACAGCAAAGAACATCTTTGTATTAATTAAATAATGCAGACAGATAAGTGCGATTTAGCGGCCAACCAGAGACAACTTGTTCGTCAAAAGGTTGTGCAGCGTGCACTTGCCAGACTTGCCACAGGTGTGGTCCTCTCGCAGAATCCTGCAGACTCGGCCGTAGAGAGGGCCCTTCGTGGCCTCCTTCAGCTCAGAGGCCTTCTCAGAGACGGGGTCAGCAAGAGCAGGGCCAGGCACCAAAGCAGAGTCGCCGGAGGGCTTCTCGTCCAGAGCCTTGGCCTTCGCCAGAGCCTTGGCAGCGTGGCCCAGGGCCGTCTTTTTCTTCTGCTTCAAAGCGGCCTTCTTCGTCACAGAGCCTTTCTTGTCAGAAGCTCTCGGCACCAGACGTTGCAAAGCTTGCTGTCGGGACATCTGTGTCAGACGATGCCTCATGGCTTCCAGAAGCTTTCCTCGAAGCTTCCGCTTGGCCAGAGCGATCATCTGCTTCACGTCTCGCTTCACAGCTTTCTTCTGCAGAAGCTCAGAGTCCGAAGAGAGCTGCTTGTGCCAGGCTGCCCGTTGCAGGTCCAGAGAAAGCGTGAGGACGCCAGACTCGATGCAGGGGAGCTGCAGGTCCAGTGGCATCTCGTGCACGTTCAGCAGAGCCTCGGAGACCTGGCTTTCCAGAGCCTCGTCCTGTGACTCAGAGTGGTGGTAGCTCCACTCCACCAGATCCGCGACGACCTTGGCGCCGTGCAGAGCAGACCAGTCTGGCTTCACTGGAATGCCAGATGAATCCCTCCAGGAGTAGCGGTCCTGCAACCAGGCTGGCTTCGTCCTCGCAGAACCTCGGCTGGCAACAATGAGAGAACAAACAAAGATTCACTTGAAGCTAAACACGGAAAGGAGAGCAGAGCGGCCCATGGACGCGCCACAGCAGTCTTCGTCTGTCAGAGGAACCAGAGCCTGCTTGGAGAAGTCGGGTCTGTAGGCAAGCAGACCGTTGCGGCGAAGGCCAGAGACGATCCAGTCCTTCTCGGCTTGTCGCTCAGACATCTTGGTCTGAGCCTGCACCACAGCCCTGGCCATGTCCAGATGGCTCGCTCTCCAGAACTCCTTCTCGCCAGCTGCCAGCAGAGCAGTCTGACCGGCATGCCTGCAGGCACGGGAGGAAAGTCCAAAACATGATTAGGGTTTAGGAGAGTGGAAAGAAAACATCTGGCAAGGGAAGCAGAGCAGGAATAATGGCACTTCCAGCCTCAGGTCGTCCATGGCAGACCTTGCCAGACTCTTGAAAGATCTGGCATAGTCTGTGTCAGTCAGTTGCAGACTTGCAGTCAGCTTCGGTCCAATGACCGTCTGCAGACTCTGCGAGTAGAACAGAGACTCTGCCCCAGACACAGACCAGGCCGCAGCGAAGCAGTCGCGGACGTGGACAGAGGCAGGTGCCAGAGCTGCCAGCTCCTCCTGAGCCCAGGCGAAGATGATGCCATCAACGTTCGCAGAGGGCTGGCTCATCAGAGAGATCTGCCGGAACAGAGAGGGATCCTTGTCGCGAGCTTGCCGCCAGCCTTTCAGCAGATTCCCTGCAGAGGCTCCAGCTTTGCGGCAGACCACCTTGCCAGAGAACTCAAACGTCTCGTCTCTCAGAAATCGACCAGAGCTGTCGATGTTGTTCAGACGAGCGTGAGAGCCGTGCACCACCAGAAGACCGGGCAGAACGGTGCCAGTGAGTGCAGAGGGGTCTTTGCAGAGGCCGTGCAGAGCCTGCCTCGCCTCGTAGGTCACACGGTACCTCAGAGCGTCCACGTCCAGAAAGGCCCTCTTCTGCCTCTGACCAGAGCCTCGACCAGCTGCCGCAGACGGCTTCACAGCCTGCAGCAGAGGTGGAACCAGATCGCCAGAGCCTGTCACCTGGTCAGAACTGGACAGATGATGGTTCTTCAGACTCTCTCGCAGATGCTGCTGGGGCAGAGGGTCGTGCTCCCAGGCAGCAAACAGTTCGCGCTCGCTGCCAGACTTTATCCACAGAGGGATTTGGTCGGAGCAGATCACGACCAGATCAGAGACGTGGTCTCTGAACTCAGAGGGCTTGGCAACCCTGTTGCCCAGCTCCTCCAGAGGTGAGAAGCAGGCTGTCCACAGAGTGCGGTCCAGAGCCTGGTACGTCAGCTTCGCGGAGACCTGTTCCTCAGACTCAGACAGCTTCGTCTTCAGATCCGGCTGCAGATTCTTGGCATCGACGTCCAGCAGAAGCTGCCTCAGACGGTTCTTGCCAGAATCCTTCGCAGCACTTTGCAGCTGCTTCTCGCCTTCGCAGATCTTCTGGTCCAGACCTGCCCTTTCGAAGGCGTCTGCAGAGGCCTCCTTCGTGGATCTGAGCCTCAGAAGTTCTCTTGTCAGAAGAAACTGCCACTGCGACAGCAGATGCCGCTTCTTGACAGAGTGGCCGTGGGCACGAGACTCCTCGAACCAGCTTCGCAGAGCCTTCTTCACAGAAGCAAACTCAGGCTTGCGGCCAGCTCCGCTCAGACGCAGGCCTCTGCCAGCCCTGCGGTGAGTAGCCTTCTGACGGCCCTTTCCAGAGCGGCCAGTGCGGTTCTTCTCAGGGTTCCGAGCAAAGTTCCGCTCAGACTGCTCCTTCAGAACCTTGTCTCTTCTGGCCCAGAGCTTCCTCACAGACTTCTTGTCCAAACCCAGTTGCTGGCTCATGGCTCCAGTGAAGTCGTTGTCAGAAGCAAAACCAGACACTTCTGTCTTCATCCGCTTCAGAACACCGGCTTGCACTGCCAGAGGCATCTCTGCAGAGCGCTTCTTCGAAGGAGCTCCAGGAAGCTTCTTTGGCCTACCAGCGTTCTTCTTGTTCGCGTAGCGTCGCTGAAGTTCCAGACGAGCTTCTTCGCCAGTCTGTTCTACAACAGACTCTCGAGCCACTTCTGCCAGAATTTGCTTCATGGCAGCGGACAGTGGCCTGCCCTTGGGCTGAGCTTCCTTCTCCAGAGGAGGCTTCTGTGCTAGAGGGTGTTCGGGCTTCCAGAAGTGCAGCAGTCTCTTCTGCTTTCCAGAACCTGCTGCGGTTGACTAAAGAAACAAGACCGCTTGTTACTTGCATGAAAACAGATCAGGAAATATCTATAATTATGTCAACTGGCAAAGACTTGATGCTAGTAAAAAGACAGAGGCTGTGGTATTCGAGAGCTGCAGGCTTTGGCAAGAAGCCAGGGATTCCGGATTCCAGGAACTGCAGCAGCTAAACTTCAGGCCGGTTCCTTATTCCAATTCTATATAAACGGAGCCATTTCACAAAGCCGACAAGGGTAACCCTTTGCAGCCCTTCTTTTGAAAATTATAAAAGGTCCGGGGGAGGGGTTCCCGATGGGAAGCCCTGCTTTTGGGAAAGCTATGAAGCCAGTGGCTTTGGACAAAAAGCCACAGGCTTTGGTATTCGAGAGCTGCAAGCTTTGGCAAGAAGCCACGGACTCCGGATTCCAGGAACTGCAGCAGCTAAACTTCAGGCCGGTTCCTTATTCCAATTCTATATAAACGGAGCCATTTCACAAAGCCGGCAAGGGTAACCCTTTGCAGCCCTTCTTTTGGCAATTATAAAAGAGGTGGCAATAATAAACTTCTCTGGGGGACGGGCTCCCGATGGGAAGCCTTGCTTTTGGGAAAGCTATGAAGCCAGTGGCTTTGGACAAGAAGCCACAAACTTTGGTATTCGAGAGCTGCAAGCTTTGGCAAGAAGCCAGGGATTCCGGATTCCAGGAACTGCAGCAGCTAAACTTCAGGCCGGTTCCTTATTCCAATTCTATATAAACGGAGCCATTTCACAAAGCCGGCAAGGGTAACCCTTTGCAGCCCTTCTTCTGGCAATTATAAACGGGGTGGCAATAATAAACTCCTCCGGGGGAGGGGCTCCCGATGGGAAGCCTTGCTTTTGGGAAAGCTATGAAGCCAGTGGCTTTGGACAAGAAGCCAGAGGCTTTGGTATTCGAGAGCTGCAGGCTTTGGCAAGAAGCCAGGGACTCCGGATTCCAGGAACTGCAGCAGCTAAACTTGAGGTCGGTTCCTTATTCCAATTCTATATAAACGGAGCCATTTCACAAAGCCGGCAAGGGTAACCCTTTGCAGCCCTTCTTTTGGCAATTATAAAAGGGGTGGCAATAATAAACTCATCCGGGGGAGGGGCTCCCGATGTCAAGCCTTGCTTTTGGGAAAGCTATGAAGCCAGTGGCTTTGGACAAGAAGCCAGAGGCTTTGGTATTCGAGAGCTGCTGGCTTTGGCAAGAAGCCAGGGACTCCGGATTCCAGGAACTGCAGCAGCTAAACTTCAGAACGAATTAAATAATCAGTCTTTGCCAGAAGCAACATGGAATGACAGAAGCAGCTCGCCTGAAGAAGGCTGTGAGGTAGAACTCTCTGCAGTCGCCAGAGCTTGCTCCGACAAGCTTCCTTCAGAAGCTGCCACAAGCTGCTCAGACACGTCCTCGCTGGACACCAGAGCAGCAGAAGAAGCGGCCACACCACCGCCGCCATCTTCCTCATCAGAGGAGATCGCCACAGACATTGCTGGGCAGATCTACTAGCGAAGCCAAAATGGCATGCCTGCAGATGCATGGACAATCAGAAAGCTTCTTCCTAGGCTCTTCTCAGACAATGCAGGCAAAGCAGAACCTTGCAGAACAGATGCTCGGAATGTTTTCACTCTTCACTGCGAAGCAGATCATCACTCCAGATCTCGGGAAGACCTGGGAGCAGGCGACAGATTCAGAATCTCCCAGACCTCGGCACCTTCGCCAGAGGCTTCGGCAGCAGATTCGCCGTTGGGATCAGAGGTTTCCTCCTCAGAGAACCCTAGATCCCCCAGATCTCGCTCAGTCAGAGCGTGTCCTTGTGGAGGGTTCTTCCAGCAAAGCCAGAGATGATCTCCAACAGACAGATCCCGTCGCCTCACCAGCCAGCCATTCAGAGTCCAGCGCAGACTGATGGCACCGTTCCAGATGAGGCTGATCTGCTCACCAGATGCCAAGCAGAAGAACAGATCCGCTCGATCCAGGCCGAGGAACAGACCAAGCAAGGTCAGAATCTCCGGCTGCTTTCGCAGAAAGGCTTTGCCCAGAGCACAGACCGCCACGTAGGCAGAGACCACCGCAGAGGACACCATGTCAGTGTTCACAGGACCTACAGAACTGACACAGAGCTCGATCCAATCGGGAATCAGAGAGAACAAGAAGCTCGGCTGCAACCGGTGCTTGCAGAGCAACAACACTTCCAGAACGTGTGCAATGCGAGGTCAGACTCTTTTTCAAAAACTCCTGCGAGATCTGTTCTGCGGCTCACTTCAGAGCCTTCAAAACCTCAGAGGCTTTGCGAAGATACTCCTTCTGTTCAGAACTCAGAGTATCCCAGAGATGCAGGAAACAATCCGGTGCATACAGAGATGCCTCCTCGGACGGAGGCACAGTCTCCTCAGAGGCTTCAGACATAGCTTTCAGTCGCTGCAGCGGCTCAGGCACGGCAGGTGCCAGATCGTCGTTGGGGTCTTGCTTCAGAGACGGCTTCTTGACCACAGCGGAGGCAGACGGCTTCTTGAGCACCCCAGACTTGCCCATCTTGCCGAAGAGAAGCGACCAGAGAGCTTGAGCAGAAGTTACTCAAGTACTTACATGTTGCAATCAGACAGCGGCTGCTTCTAGAAAGAGAGAAACCAAGACAGACACAGTGCGTCCAGATTTTCCTTCCTCTGCGACAGAGGTTCCTCTCGTCTGCAAAAAAACACAGAGCCTGCGACCAGAGCTTCCAGAGCTTTGTACGAAAAACCAGAACCCTTAATTACCTAATTAGATATAGAAACCCTTATGAATTAAAACAGTTGTTCATCCCTAAGTCATAAAAACCCAAAACCTAAGTTGGAGGTTTAAGTTTTAAGGTTGAGGGCTTAATTAAGGGGCTTAATTAAGGGTTTAGGGTTTAGGGTTTAGTGGGTTGTTCGGGGTGGTGGGTAACCAGAAAGCTCCAGAGCTCTGGCACCAGACGTCTCCGCACGTCTGCTCAGATCGGCTCCTGCCCAGAGCCAATTATCTAACTAATTAATTAATTGTTATCGTGTTTGTAATTAGTGCTAGTGGTGGTGTTGGTTGCGCTGGTGGTGCTGGTGGTGGTTGCGGCGGTGGTGCTGGTGGTGGCGGCGGCGGTGCTGCTGGTGCTGCTGGAAATGGTGCTGCTGCTGCTGCTGCTGCTGCTGCTGCTGCTGTTGCTGCTGTTGCTGATGGGTCTAATTAATTAATTAGTGGTGGTGGTGGTGGTGGCGGTGGTGGTGGCGGTGGTGGTGGTGGTGGTGGCTTCTAAGTACTAATTATGTATAATTAGGCTTTTATTTCTTATTGTTGTTGCTATCCTTATTGTTGTTGCTAGCTTTATTAATTAATTACTTATTACATAATTATTGATTTATTGTTCTTATTATCCTTATTCTCGTTGTTATTCTTAGAGTTATTAATACTAATTATTAATAAATATTGCTATATTATTTAGTTAAACCCTTCACCCCAAGCCCTCAAATAATTATATAACTCCAAGCCCTTAAACCCAAACCCTGAAACCCTTAACCCCAAACCCTGAAACCCTAATTACACAAAACCCCAAACTCTGAAACCCGTAACCCCAAACACTGAAAACCTTAACCCCAAACCCTGAAACCCTAAACCCCAAACTCTGAAACCCTTAACCCCAAACCCTGAACCCTAAACCCCAAACTCTGAAACCCTTAACCCCAAACCCTGAAACCTTTAACCTCAGACTCTGAAACCCTTAACCCCAAACTCTGAAACCCTTAACCCCAAACCCTGAAACCCTTAACCCCAAACTCTGAAACCCTTAACCCCAAACCCTGAACCCTAAACCCCAAACTCTGAAACCCTTAACCCCAAACCCTGAAACCCTTAACCTCAGACTCTGAAACCCTTAACCCCAGACTCTGAAACCCTTAACCCCAAACCCTGAAACCCTTAACCCCAAACTCTGAAACCCTTAACCCCAAACCCTGAACCCTAAACCCCAAACTCTGAAACCCTTAACCCCAAACCCTGAAACCTTTAACCCCAGACTCTGAAACCCTTAACCCCAGACTCTGAAACCCTTCATTAACCCCAAACCCTGAACCCTAAATCCCAAACCCTGAAACCCTGAACCCCAAACCCTAACCCCTCCTTGTACAGATAGATCCACCCCTCCTTGTACAGATCCTTCCAGATCTGCAGCAGATCCTGGGCTTCCAGAACCCTAATTAGACTGGGGTTGGTGTGCACCAGAGAGCGATTCAGATCTGGCCTCGGCCAGATGACCGGATACACCAGCCAAAGCCACAGAATCTGCTGCATCAGAAGCTCCTGCCAGCAGGAGCACAAGCCCGAAAATAAAAACCCCCAACCCCAACCCCAAACCCCACCTTCAGGCACCTGGCATGCGAAGTCCAGAGCTGGGCACCAGATTCGGCCAGAGCCTAGGTAGGAATCCCAAAGCAGAGGCCCAAACCCCTCATTAACCCCTAAACCCCAGACCCAAAACCTAAACCCTTCTAGGCCAAGCAACGGGCGCATGTAGTCAGACGGGAAGTAGACCTGCAAGGGTTTAGGGCTCCAGGGTTTCAGGGTTTGGGGTTTCAGGGTTAGGGGCTCAGGGTTTAATTAATTAAGCACAGGATGGGAAGGCCTTCTTGCAGATCTTCTCCCAGATCTGTCCAGAGTTGGGCCCAGATGCGGCTCCACCAGAGCCCTGGCTGGCATAGAAGAATGCCAGATCACGGACATACAGCTGGTGGTTCTTGCAGTCCGACAGATCTCGGTATGCAGATGCAAGCCACCCGCCCCCCCCAGACACAAAAAACAAAGGCCTGGGTGCAACTAAGTAGCAGCTCTGGAACCAGACAGCCCAATCCCCACAGTCCTCAGAAACCTTCGCCAGATCCACCTTCTTGGCCATGAAGGTGTCCAGACTCAGATCAAAGCGGAATGCCGGCAGATGAAGACTGCAGAACTAATTAGCCGAGCTGCGAGTCCCAGACAAAGGCCACATTCCCGTTCACACGGGCCACATCATCGTCCGTGATCTCATCACAGACAATCCTGTACAGAACCTGTCCAGAATGGGTTGTTCCAGAACAGCTATGGTTAATTGATGACAGATGCACCTCGTTCAGTGTCACCAGAACGGACAGGTAGCAGATGTGGCCCCAGAGCTTCAGCGAGCCAGAGGCAGCCAGATATCTCTCCAGTTCGCCTCTGACGCGAGAGCTCAACACAGACCTGCGGCTCGCATTGGCAGAGTGCAGCCATCCACGCCCATCTTGCCAGACGTCGTAGCGAAGCAGCTCCGTCTGCAGAGCCAGGACGCGGTCTGTGCAGAGCAAGGACAGAGGGCCCCTCTGCCGGTCCAGCGTCTGCAGGGCAGATTCATCATTAGACACATGCAGACACACACACAAACGAGCGTGCACGGTCATTTTAGGGCCTTCAGAGTCTCCATCAGATCATCGGCAGTGAGCCCTCCAGACGGTGCCTCAGATAAGAGCAGAAGCACACCCAGAACCCCAAACCCAGACCCTTTCTCGCAGATTATCGCCAAGGCTCGCCAGGGTTGCCCAGGGGTCCAGATGGTGCCTCAGATAAGAGCAGAGGCACACCCAGAACCCCAAACCCCAGACCCTTTCTCGCAGATTATCGCCAAGGCTCGCCAGGGTTGCCCAGGGGTCCAGAGGGTGCCTCAGATAAGAGCAGAAGTCACACCCAGAACCCCAAACACAGACCCTTTGTCGCAGATTATCGCCAAGTCTCGCCAGGGTTGGCTGGTCCAGAGGGTGCCTCAGATAAGAGCAGAAGCACACCCAGAACCCCAAACCCAGACCCTTTCTCGCAGATTATCGCCAAGGCTCGCCAGGGTTGCCCAGGGGTCCAGATGGTGCCTCAGATAAGAGCAGAGGCCCACCCAGAACCCCAAACCCCAGACCCTTTCTAGCAGATTATCGCCAAGTCTCGCCAGTGTTGTCCAGGGGTCCAGAGGGTGCCTCAGATAAGAGCAGAAGTCGCACCCAGAACCCCAAACCCCAGACCCCTTCTCGCAGATTATCGCCAAGGCTCGCCAGTGTTGTCCAGGGGTGCAGATGGTTCCTCAGATAAATAAAAGAGCAGAAGTCACACCCAGACACCAAAACCCAGACCCTTTCTCGCAGAAACCCAAACCCAAAAACAAAAAGACACAGACAAGACTCCCCAGCCAGAGTCATGTCCGCATCAGAGGCTGCCATGGCCTCAGATATTCATTGGCTAGTTAAACAGAAACAAACCCTCGCCAGCTAGGCCAGACTCCTTGCTTCAGTCCAGTGGCGTCAGAGGGAGTTCAGAAGGAAAGCAGAAAGGCCGAGGGCACAGAAGCCAGAGTGCTGCAAATGCCAGAGGTTGAGACTTCACGTACTAATTACTATTATTACTACTATTACTACTATTACTACTATTACTACTATTACTACTATTACTACTATTACTACTATTACTACTATTACTACTATTACTACTATTATTACTAATTACTATTACTACTAGTATACTAGGCCCGGAGCAGGCCAGAGGTTTACTATTGCCACCCTGACCCCAGACCCTGCCCCAAGAGACCTCCGCGCAAAACAACCTCAGGGGGGGGGGGGGGGGGGGGGTTTATTAAAACCACTCCAACATTATTGCCTATATTGCTCTCTTAATTATGTACAACCCAAACTAAACATGTTAAATACTGCTTACATACCTTTCGCACTTAGAACCCGCAATACACATGTGAAGTATTGCCTATTGCCTTTGCTACTCACAGCCCGAAATAATGATGTTAAGTATTGCCTGCATGCTGTTCGCGCCTACATGCGTTCTTACCTGCATGCTTTTCGCACGTAGAAACAGAAATAATCATGTTAAGTAGTGTCTACATACCTTGTGTGCTCACAACTCGAAACAACCATGTTAGGCATTGCGGACATGTCATTTCACAACCTGCAAAGGCTTGTAACAAACATATGACCTTGAGTTCTAAAGGTTCATTTCCAGTATCTTCCCTAAACCCAAATTGCAGCTGAAATCCCCTTCAGCCTTGAGAGCCTCAGCCCCAGCACCCTCAACCCCCCCCACACCCGCCTCAACCCCACCCCCACCCCCGCGCCCCTGGGCAGGGCCTGCGCTTAGCCCTCTGCCTCCCCTATGTGTGCCCAGGTTATAGGTGATACCTAGTCTTATTATTTTACTTTCAGGGGTTCTAGGCAAGGTTTCATGGCAATAGTAGCAACAGGGTTATAGGCAATACTTAGCATGATTATTGTTGCTTTTATAGTTGCAAGCCGGGTTTATTATGATTAAACACAGGGCTACAGGCAATACTTAACATGATTATGAGTGTTTGTAAGGGTTGTTCTCTTACTTTGCTCGGAATAGTAATACAGAAGCCACAGGCGGTATAATTAGCAGTGACATCGGCCTACTAGGATTATCGAAGTTTTACCGATTATAGATTGTGTTTAAAAGGAATCTTACCAACAGGAACACAGTCAATACATAAGGTGTAGGATTATTGGTTTTCTGGATTCTAACACGTGTCTCCTGGGGTTCTTGGTGAATACCTAGTAGTAGTAGTAGTAGTAGTAGTAGTAGTAGTAGTAGTAGTAGTAGTAGTAGTAGTAGTAGTAGTAGTAGTAGTAGTAGTATAGTAGTAGTAGTAGTAGTAGTAGTAGTAGTAGGAGTAACACAATGACGACCTATATCAAATTTAAACAGCTGTACAACAATGTCATTACAATTGACAAACTCTGCATTAAGTTATATGTCCGAATCAGGGTGAAACTTTCCGGGTATCGGTTTGTAGAATTCACGATATGGCTAGATATCATTTAGCTAGGCGTTTGATATTGTATATAAAGAAAGCTAGCTAAATAGACCCTAAAGGTATCGGGCTCATATATGTATATATGTAGATAAGCATATATGTACAGATATGTAAACACACATCTATATATGTATATACACGCAGTTATATGTAAACGCATACAGTAATGTGTTAGGTGTTTGAATTGTCGAGTCCGTCACGGCGTATCATGCATTGGCAGCAAGTTCGGCTTCGAACCGAGCTGACTCGAATCCCGGAGCGAGATGGCCCCTACGGACGAAAGGAGTAACACATGTTCAGGAGTGATGTAGGGGCCTTGATAAGTAGAATAGGGTTGTGGGTGTAAAGAACCCTAAAACGATTCAGGCTTAAATGACGTGATGCCTGAGACTCCAACTTTAAACGCTGCACCCTTACACATTGATTCCGTAGCACTTCGCCCTTGAACCTTCGTACTCCGAACTTCAGAGACCTGAAAAATGTTAAGAGATTTGATTGCCTTTGATAATGCCAGGCCGGCATTCTGGCATAAAGTCTCCAAGTGAAAGTTTGCGGTTTATGCTTTAAGTTCTGCTGACCCCGAGCAAGCCTTGTTCAGGACTTCTGTATCTCGTGATTTCACCCTAAGCCCTAAACTAAACCCTGGGCTTGAGATTTCGGGTTCGGGACTGAAGCAGCGAACGCCCAAAAAGAAGCTCCGAAAGCCAATTTCAACATCTCCCCACACGACCTGATCAATGACACCCTTCCCTAAACCGCAAACCACCAACCCTGAACCCTCAATCCTGAACCCTCTAAAACTTGCGCCTGAAATTTGGGCGGAAGGCTTTTCGACCGAAGAGAATGCAGGCGCTGCTCCTCTTGCGGTCAAGGGTTCAGGGTTTAGAGCTATAGGGATCTAGGGTTTCGGCATAGGTTAGGTTTAGGGTTATAGGTGTTCAGGATTTAAGGTGGCTTTAGCCTGCATCAACACCTGCGTTTTTGGTGCTTTTGAATATGGCCTGTTTTGGTCTATTCCCTAAGACTAACGTTTGGGTGGCTGAGGTGAGGTATTGAAGGCTTCAGGGTGTATGGCGCGCCTCGAAGTCCGTGTTCTGAAAGATCCATCTCAGAGCCATAAACTCTCCATCCTATTCCCTGAACCCTGAACCCTTTTTCAACCATGTGGTTCAGACCCTAAGTTTGGCATCCTGGGTTTCAGGGATCAGGCGTTCAGTGGTTTCGGTGTAGGGTTTAGGGTTTAGCCTGAACGGGAGGCTTGCATTGGGTTTTTGGGATTTAGGGTTCCGCAGCGCGGGCTTATGGTTGTGAGGTGTGAGCGAAATCAAAGGCCTCATGAAACCCTAGGAGAGCCTTTGGGTTTATTGGTGTTTGCGAAAGCATGACGTGTGGCAGCAGTGCGTTCGTCGGAGATGCAATCATGAAAGGAGCTAGGGCTTAACGCCGTTTATAGAGTTCTATACTGTTCTGTGAGGTTGCATAGGTTTCTCTGCACGATCTCGGAGGCCCAGTGATGGTTTGACTGTTGTGCAAATCTGCATGACATACAAGCTTCTTATTTGGGTATATGCCGTGCAAACGAACGAAAGTACGACAAGGCCTTCACACCAGTCCATCGGGCAGAACAGCAACTAGATCGAATCACAATTCTTCCATCCCAAGAGGCAAAGAGAGAAAATGCACAATGGTGTCTGGGGTGCTTGTTCAGCGAGTCGTTTTTTGCATATTCTGAGGTTGTGTCATATGGGGCAGTTCTACCAGCCGCAATGCTCCGATTGCTTTTAGTGCTGCCGGGCAGTTGATCTTGAACTCCAGACTCCTCAGAACCGAACAGACTGTGCATTTCGCCCGGCTCCTCCACTTGGATGAACGTCAATTTCATCCTCAAGGCCATCACCAGTCTGCGTGGATGCCTGTGCTGGCAACCGCTTTCACACCAAGCTGAACAAGTGACAGGATTCCCGGACAAGACCTCCCAATTTCTAAACCGGCACTGCATGACCCACAGTGTCAACTGATAGGCTTCAGCCCATGGACAGGATGGTCGCCAAGCGTTGTGCTCAAAAAACACAGTGACCGTCTTTGAAAGCAGGGACGGAAGAAGCATCTTTGATCTGTGTTGTCGTTTGCTTGCGCCACAATGCCTCACCAGGTTGCAAACCAACATGTTCAAACATCGCCAAGGCCGTAAAACCGTCGATGAGAGCATCGCCCTAGGTGCTTCCTCTAGCACAGAAGCTCGACTGGAATGAACCACCTGTGCCCTGTGTGCATAAGCAGGGCCTTGCAGTGGGGAGCGCATTTAGACTTGATGGTGGCAAAATCAAAGGGCAAAGGAAACAAACCCTCAGCAGTCCGGGGATGATTATCTCGTGGTTGCCGCAAGACCACGACCCCTATGAGCAAGCACCGGTGTTGCGTGTAAACGGCAGCGACAGGCAAGGATACTCTGAGAGCACTTGTTCCTGAATACTAATTTTGGGGCTGCGCATAACAACTATAGTATGTAGTACAATGTACCCCAAAACCCTGCTTGCTTAAAAGTGGGTGCCCCGGCAGCACACGCGGGTGCACGCCGGAGCAAGTGTGCTCAAGAATCCTTGTTCTCTGTGCCAACAAGGTACATACTTGCAGAAAACGGGACGCGACCTGTGGGTATTGAACATA
This sequence comes from Symbiodinium sp. CCMP2592, assembly GCA_905221615.1. Classification (NCBI taxonomy): domain Eukaryota; class Dinophyceae; order Suessiales; family Symbiodiniaceae; genus Symbiodinium; species Symbiodinium sp. CCMP2592. Next base: position 816,900 of record CAJNDT010002558.1, read on the forward strand.
AGTCGAATGCGCGCGTGCCTATCAATAGATTCGAGGCTTCACGAGCGGCAGATCTGCCTGCTGGAAGCTTGTGTTTACCGCAGACGTGAACTTCACGAACCAATTTATCGTAAGAGCCATACCACGACTTCCCGAGGGCTCAGTGCGTACTTGAAACATGTGTCAAACAAGAAGTCAATGCATTCTTGCGCGTCTTCCACTTTCATACATTTCTGGTGACAGTACTATTTCTGCAGCGAACCAGGGTGACAGTGACGATGAGGATGACGGCAACAGCTGTTATTCGGATGCGAAAGCTGGCACGAGTGCTGACGACGATGACGATGACGATCATGACGGTGACGATGGAGCTGATGGTGATAAATTGGTGCTGAAGGTGATGCTGGCGATGTTGAAGTAGCGTGTGCAACGGTGATGGTCGTGGATGTATGGTGCTGACGGAGGTGGTGAATGGTGGGCAGTATGCTGGTGGTGAAGGTGACGCTGATGGTCGCGATGGTCACCGGGCATGGACGGTATGCACCATGAACTCTTGAAGATGATGGTAATGCTGGCGCTGGCGATGCTGACGACGATGCTGCTGACGGTGGCTGTTTTGACTTGTGCACTTGAGTCTCAGTTTTTCGACTTGTTGGTAGGACTAACATGAGTAGGTGCTTCGTTGCAAAGAAACGCTGAAATCGATGCCCTACAGTAAAAGCCAGAAAGTTGGAATATGATTATCCTAAACCCTTTATGGTAAATGACAAGGTATCCTACCCTGAAACCATATTCCAACTTTCCCCTTTATAGCAGGAAGACTAAACCTCAGGTGTAACTACATGATCTCTGTATCTTGCCCGTCACATGCCGGTCGAAACATTTCGTGGACCCTGAATCTCAACACCTTGAGGTGATACAAAGCCGAGATTAATACTTATGCCGCTCCCATCGAGGTCTTGGGTCTGCGGCTGGGGGCTTAGGAATTAGGGTTTGCATGGAGCTATGGCTCTCAGACTGGCTTCAAGTTCCAAGGTTTGGAGCCAACGTAGACAGGGCCTGCATAGCATGGACAAGGTGACAAGGACAAGGACTTTAGGATCGTTGTTGTAGTCTTTGTGAACCAGTGAAGGAAGTGGAAGGCACTTATCACGGGTCTACGTTGGGGGAGCCTTAAACCCTACACCCGTAAAGGGAGCTATAAGTAAGGGTTCTATAAGGATTCCTTTTAACGGATCTAGAAGGCGTCCTTTAAGGGGATCTATAAGGGTTCTACGATGTCCACACTCACAGTACATGCCACCCCGGCCCAAGCCTTGACCCACGTCTACCCCAGCGAAAAACATCCTGTAGGACTTCGGGTTGGGTAAACGGTTTAGGGTTAAGGGTGTAGCATTTCTGGTTTTACGGCTCCGGGTTTAAAGTTTAGGGTTTTGGATGTAGGCTTAGAACTTAGGGTTAAGGGGCGTTTCGTTTTGGTTGGCTTTGGGGTTTAGGAGTTAGGGTTATCGGGGGCTTACACACGTCAGCAGACAAGGCACACTGAACCGTCAATGTGCGATTCGATGGCGTGGAACGACCGATTGAGCCGAAAAGCTTTCGGGGTGTAGAGTATAGGAGCTTAGGGTTTGCGGATTTAGGGTTTAGGGGGCTTCCCGCTGCACAAAGTTCTTCCGTGCTTCGGGCTTTAGCATTTTTGGGACCTTGAGATAATCAGACTGAGCAGGATCTGCGGGAAGATCATACTATAACTGCAATAGGCAGCCCTAGTTTGATAGGGGTTTTCTAAGGCTTGTGTTGCCCTTCGGCGAAAGTTGTATCCCGCTCTCAGATACCAAATCGCTGCAACTGTTGAGGGTGTAAGGTCATGAACTATAGGCCCCAAACCCTTAACCCTAAACATTATGAACAAGAAGCCACAAAAAAAGCAAAACCTAAGCATCATTAACTATACACCCAAAACCCCCTAAAGCTTAAATCGTTAAACCGCAAACCCTAAACCCTGCCCCCCATGCCCTTAAATCCTAAACCTTTGACCAGGTATATCAGGCCTCGGAAGTCGCTAAACTCCGCCGATTCGGTCTCAGCACGTTGAAGACGGTCCTAATCAAAGGCACCGCAGCTGTAGTGCGGGGCCTTCACCAGTAGGAAGAGAGTCTGGTGTGATGTGCAACTATAATGCAAAGACGTCGGGCAAGGCTTGGGCTTCATTTAGAGAGTGACTTTTGTACTTTAACGGGTCGCACGTGGCAGCCCCAATGCTTGAAGAGTAAACCCCAAAGCCCAAAGCAATAATGCAGGGGCCTTAGCACTTAGAATAGGGGATTGGGGCCTATTATACTAGAACTATAAGAAGGAACCCCTTACATAGAATAGGTCATTATTAAGGCCCGTATATGACCACTAAGGTTCAGGGTGCTGCGACTTGGGCCACTCGGGGCTCCTGGCTCTGGGCCTTCACCTGCAGCATCCGACCAGATAAACCAGCAAGGTACTACAGGGCCTACAGGGGGCCAACTACAATTACAGTAGGGGTGTTTGGAGGTATATTTATACTAGAGTTATGATGAATCCCCAAAAAAATAGTGTTAGTTAGTTGTTAGTCAGGCCGCTATATTACCCGGAACGACGTGAAGAAGCCCGTAACTCTCGACTTTGCCATGTGGTAAAGCGATATGAGCCTCCTACCAGCTTACGTACTCCGAAGGGCTTCTTGAGTTGAAAAGTAGCCCCCCAAAAAAGAGAGTGCCACTAAAAAAATAACTACCCATGTCCCCCAACCCACGAAAAGACAAATCCTTAAATCCTAAACCCTAAAACCCGGCGGTTCCTCCAGAAAGCTGCTCTTAGCCTTGAACTCCTCCTGGCAGAGCTTCTGCTAAGGGCTTTAAGGTATGTTTGGGGGCTTGGACATTTGGGACCTACGGTTTTAGGGCTTTTGGGGTTTTACCGTTCTTGGTTTTGGGCTTTATGGGGCTTTAGGGTTTAGAGTTGTCCCAGATTGCCGCGAGAGCTGCATAAGCCGTGACATGACGGTTTATGGATGGTGCTTTAGAACATCGAGTTTGCATGTCCTGTTTTGTCGGAGAGATAGGTATGTTTGCATGTACGCATGCACGTACAAACTTTTACATACCTATATTCATGCTTTAGTCACACATCGTAAGCCAGTTTTCAGTGTAACGAATAAACCAAGGACCCCGGCACCGTCAAAGGCTTACTATGGATCCATGGAGTCTCTCAACGCTTTTCCTCCGTCCCCAAACCATGCCTCAGTTCTATGTCAAAGCACACCATACGGGTAACGTTTATCGACAGCACTATGATCATGATTCAGATTCAGTCATGCCGCTAAACCTGTTACCACCCCTACTACCTTCCTACAGCTACTACCGTTACTACGACTGATGTGTCTGTCCGAAGGCACAGACATCACGAACCATAATGGTGGTGAAGGCAATCTTAAATTAAGGAATCTACTTGAACTCATGTTAGGATTCCTGCGATAGTTTTAGGCACATTCCCTAACTAAGGTTTAGTCAAGGTTTAGGCTGTAGGAGCACATGGGGTTCACGGGCCCGTCGTTACCGAATGCGGTCTAACAAAATCCGAAATCCTGTGCAAGCAGTGATACAAAGACGGAATTTCAACACGCGATTTTTAAGGAATATAGTTGGCGACGTCCTGCCTGTTGGCGCTCGAGTGTCTTGAGACGCGGAAGGACGAGAGATGTGGTCCTTGGGCTTAGGAGACGAGGCTCTCGTGAGGGTTCAAATCCGTGCCCTTAGCCCCCTAATCCCGGTTGACATTCCGGCTGGGACCCTACCCGACTCATTCTATAGCGGAGCCGGTGCTGGCTCCGGGGATCCTTGGGGATCTCCAGCAGAACCGCGGGTCTGCAAAATGGGTGCCCCATGTTGTTTAGTGGTTTTAGCCTGTCGCTACATCTGAAAGGCCTTTGGGATTTTATGATTGCCCTGCTTGTCGGAGAATCGAACCGGTGAAAAAAGCTGCACTAGCCGAGGGGCTACCTGACAGGTTAATGTTAGGTCTCGCAGTTGCTTGGTAGCTGTGCCGACTGAAGTCGTATGTTTGCAGGCGTCGTGGTTGGAGAGTTGGGGTTAGGCTTGCAGGTTAACGTTTTCAGCCACCACCCGGCCCACCATCGGTCCACCACCCTCGCAGGTCGTACTCACATCTATTGCCGATCCAAGCTGTGAGGGGAGTAAGGGCATTAAGCTCTAGGATGGAGAGTTTCGGGAGTAAGTCCCGTTGAGTGCAGACCTTCTCAGAGATCCACCCAATAACACGACAGAAAACTATCCATGTAGCGCTTTAGGATTGATCCGTCAAGGCCCTGAAGCCTCGGCATCCAGCCATTCAACCCGGAGCCCCAAAACCTTTTAATTCTAGTCCCAAAACAATTAAACAACCTTTAGGCCCCAAAATCCGTAGCCGGCCCAACGCCCCAAAGCACCTGCAAAGCCTACGCGTCTTGCCCCAAGCTCCTAAAACCAAACTCCAAACCTCCGAATCCCTTAAACCCACCCCGAACCCCTTCCGCCCCAAAAGCACGAATGCACAGCTACCAATGCAATGCTTTAGAGTTGATCCTAACCTCCGCACCCTAAACCACTATAAACCCTGTACTCCATGCCCCAAAACTCAAACCCTCAACCCCTTAAACTGAAATCCTTACACCCCTTTGAACCGAAGCCCCAAGCCGTATTAACTTACTACAACCCTTAAGCGAAAACCCCAAACCCCCCAAACCCTCGAACAAACTCGCATGCCCAAGACCCTGGAAACCTGGAAACCAAAAAGAAATGTAAACCCCTGGGGGCCCCAAGCACCTCAACCCTGAAGCCCAACTGCTTTCAAGAATCACCTTCTGTCTAGACTTGGGTGGGGAGGTACGAAGCCGGCCAAAATTTCGCACATAAGGATTGTAGGGTGGGTTTAACAGGTAAGAGTTGAAAGGTTTTGGGGTTTAGAGTTCTGGGTTTGGGGTCTCCCCAATCCTCCAAACCCAAGCCAATTGCTTTCAAAAATCACTTTTGGCCAAAACTTGGTTGTTTTTTTGGGGGGGGGTTCCACGTAAGGGTACCTCCCGAGAGTCCCAAGCAGCCGTCCTTATCGTAGGTATTAAGACCCGGACCGGGGGTTCCTCCCACCCAAGTCGAAGCAACAGTGAATTCGGAAAGCAGTTGGGCTTGGAGGTAGGGGTTCTTGTTCAGGTTTGGGGGCTTGGGGCGAGAGGTGTAGGGTTTGCTAAAACACCTGCTCCAAAAAACTGAAGATCACACAGGCAGAACAACACAAAACTCTTCAAGACAGCCACTGCCAAAATCACGCTGACACGCGTCTGGCGTATAGACGAATCCTCCACCCTTTGCTTTGCTTGAACCTGATGACTTCATAGGAGTACCTCCAGCCCTTAGACTCCCTCCCCCTCATCCTGGGCCCTGAACACTTGACCCCTCTTTAACCCAGAACCTTCAACCCTAAACTTGAACCCTAAGCCCTAGTGCCTCGAAATTGTTCGACCCAAGGTTCTCAGCACGATCGCGTCGAAGCTCGGACAGCTCAGCCTGCTCTGAGCTGAAAATGTAACACATTATACATGATGCAAAAAGCGCAACAAAGATCAGAAAACTACAAATCAACAATCAAGTATGGCAAACTGACTCATTGCTGGCACATCTGACAACGGCAATCCGATAATGATGCTGCTGCCGCAGCAGCTGCTGCTGCTAATTCTGCAGCTACTACTACTACTACTACTACTACTACTACTACTACTACTACTACGACTACTACTACTACTACTACTACTACTACTACCACTACAACTACGACGACTACGACTGCGAATGCTAGGAGGAGGAGCGCTGATATGTTTTTAAAGTTTAAGGGCATTACACATACGCAGAACCTATGTACTGGTACGTTTACATCAAACACCTCTCAGTCTACAAATAAATGTGTATATATGTATATGAAACATATGATCAAACACATCTAAAGATACATTACAAGATATAAGCACACATACACACGCATTGTAGAATCTCACTCGTGTTATAGTATACTCTATCAGCTGTGGTTACATTCTACTGCATTCTGTTACAGCGTGTTATAGTCCAGTATTTCCAGTTGCAGTCAGTCTAGTACGTTCGTGCTCATCCCATTACACTCGATGATACGACCCTATAACTATATGTCGCCTCGTATTACATTGTTCTAAACTGCACTACACTATATTCTATATCCAACACACATACTTAATACTTACATAAATACATGCATACATACATAAACCAGTGTGTGCACATTCATCTCACCTACATACATACATACATACATACATACATGCATGCATGCGTGCATGACTACATACATACAAACTTTCCCTACCTATACATATTATATATATATATATATATATATGTATTCATACGTGCAGACATACGAACATAACATAACTCAGCATAACACAGCATAGCAAAGCATCACGATAGACTGCATACACTCCTTCACACCGCTCTGGCAGTACATTGCTTCACACACATAATGGAAAACATAGGCAGGTGCTTATGAATATGTACATATCAAGTTGTGTTTGACTGGTGTAACGCATTTTTGCTGATCTCTGCTCCTTCGGATGACGTCTTGAATGGGCTCACGACATTGTGATAGTGTTACGAGGGCTCGTGAGCAAAGTGCCAATACAATACTCCATGCTGAAATGATCAAAAGCCAAAACACGATACAGACTTATATATGGAGAAACCAAGCAAAGCAAAACATGATTTAACACAACATGATCCCGGTAAGACAAGGTCTCAGCATAGTATTGTGTAGTATGGTGTCGTCTAGTATCGTGTAGTAAAGTGTAGTATAGCAACGTGTAATTTAACGCACCAAGAACGACAAAGCATCAAATGGTATACTCTAGAAAAAAGGTAGTATGCTATTAAAACCAACAAATTTTAGTACAGTATCTCGATCGTGTAGAAATATGCACGACTACACCAAGCTCTTCGCCGCCTCGAGAACACCCAGCTGGACCTCAACGGGCCTGCCAGCTGTCTTGGAGGGATCAGGGTACCGAGCTCTTAATGTATAATGTTCGGCTTTCTCAGAGGAGTTTACGGGGATTTAACTTGTTTCAGGGTTGATACCGGGTCTTTCAGTTTATGGGGCTTTGAAGGGTTCCAGGTGCTTTCCGATCATTTAAGCCAGGGCTCTTGTTTTGTCGGGGGGGGGGGGGTTGGGCTTGCGTTCTGGATCCAAGTATGCGCGGTCTATGCTAGGTGCACTGTATTTTCTGAGCTCTTTGGTAATTTTTGTCAAGACTCCCATCAAACCAAGCACTAACCGCACAACTTCGAAGACTACCAGTACTAAGCTTGCGATCAGGGTATTGTGGCTCTTGAAACTCTCCTTTGCCAGGTAGAACTGCCTCTGCACCGCCGAAGCCCGCAACCACTGTAAGCTCCCACCCGAACACTACACACACTCATAGACTAGGCCCGTAAACATCCTCGACCCAGAGTATAGGTATAAATATCCCCATCCATCATTTCCCAGCGAACATTCGACATATCTGTGTATATGATATATATATATATATATATATGTATATATATACATATACATATACATATACACCTGTCTAGATATGTATGAAATATGTATGTGCATATCGACCCTTGAACTTTCCGTTTGTTCAAGCCTACGAGGTTTCACCGCCGGCCACGCCTGCGCGCGGCAGTGGCTGCATCTTCGATCACCGTCGCCAGGGAGAGTTGCTGGTCTGGGAAGCGACGACATGGAGTATTATGTTATATCATATTATGCAATCTTAGACAATTGTATCTTCTATTCTAGGATAATTATTGAAAAGGGTGCAGGTTGTCTTCAGAATTCGGGAGCCTGAAGGATGCTAAGTACGCGCACAGGGGGGGGAAAGCTGCAACTAGTGATTCTTTGCATGATGTAGGCATTCAAGTTCCTCCGAGAGGAGCTTGGAGGTTTGGGGTATGTTTCTGATCAGAGATGAGGGCTCCAAAGTGTACCGCTTGGTTTGCGCCAGCTCCTGGGCTTAGTATCCCCGTAGGGCTCTAGAGCCGTTGACCATGAGAGGCATCGACTGCAAGAGGCCAGCCTTCTGTACGCACTCTCATGACATAAGACCCATAAGGCTGGTGCTGGTGGAAGGGTTGCAGTTCGATTTCATGCGTCGCAGTCTAGGTCGCAGTCGTCGATGTCGGTTTCGTCGTCGCAGCTGTTTTATTGCAATAGTACTTGTTGTCGTAGCAGCAGCGGCAGCATGACCATGACGGCGGCGATGATGATGCTGAAGAAGATGATGATGGACATGTGTTGCTGGGCAGGAACTATTTTTAGAAACCAGAAGCAACGAGAAGCAGCAACACCCCAAAGAAAGACTAGCAACTACCGCCTCAGAAAAAACAAGGACGCTACCGAACGCGCATTTGGAAAAGCTGTCGTCATCAGAGAAAACTTCAGAAGCCAACATAGAGCCAAAATGACTGCCCTACAAGCAAAACGCAAGACCTCGAAAAGCTCGCTTGAAAGTCGTAGATGTTTCCTTGACAAACGGATCATTAGGTCTTCCCGCATGTACAGCGGTGCCTCACAACTAAACCCTAAACCTCTAAACCCATAAATCGTGGCACAACACAACGAAACAAATAAACACCACCCAACGCAAGAAAGCCGCTAGGGCGTCGGCTCTGTGCCGCTTCAAGAGCTTTGAGTCTGACCTCCAACGCCATGCAGCCTGAGTTTCCAGGACCCAAGCGGCTTTCAGGGTGCTTGAACCATTTGGGTGTAGGGTTTAGGGTGTAGGGTTTTAGGGTGTAGGGCTTTAAAGTTCTAGGGCGGATTTGGGGTGAAGGGTTTTCGGATCAGGGTTCTGACGAAGCATGTTGACTAGGGCTGTCGGATCGGGGTCCTAGGGCTTTCGGCTTTCCCGACCTTCCAAATTCCTTTAATTAAGAACCATTGCCTTACATCCTATTTGGCATCCGACTACAAGTTAAGGTATATACTCCTCAATCGAGGGATATTGGAAGGTCTGGGTACGTGGATGCTCTGGAGGTTGGGAATCCGAAGCACAGGAAGCGTGTATGCCATGCGCTCTGCTCTCACGTTTCTACCCGCGCTGCCCCTTCTGAAGCATAACGCTCTTTCTATATATAGGCTCTAAAGGTAAAACCCTACGCATCAAGTTCCACACCGCAAACCCAAACCATGAACACCCAGAGCCCGAAAGACCCCCTAAGGCCCTGAAGAACCTATCAAAACCTGAAACACTAAGATCCGACACGACTAACACAATTAAGAAACCATATCCTGCGAGCTTTCATGAACAAAAAAACAAGACCCTCCCTATATCCTAAACCAAAATTCCCTGCCTTCGTCGACCAGGGACTGTAAGGTCAAAGCTAGGCCTGCATCGCACGCTGAGGGCTTTAGGATATTTTGGAGTTCTTGGGCTTAGAGTATGACAAGCTTTCCGACCCCTATATTACGTCGGACCCTGCTGAACTACGCCGACTAGAGGTCCAGTAGATGTGCTTGTTTTGGGGTTAGGATTTAGGGGGGTATCAAACTACTTATGTTGCATCATTTTTTGTGTTCCGTGTGTGATTTTCTGGGCTTCTTCGCGTTTAGATACGGAAATGTGGGCTTTCTGGCACCTTGGCTCTGCTCCAGGTTAGGATTCTCTGGAAGGTTCTGAAAAGTAAATCCCCCAGTGTGGCCTATACTACTGACTACTGAACGATACAGGAACCTCCTTAAGGCATCTACCCCAGATGCTATAGCAGCGACATCACGCCATGCGGGCCTGTGGCGGTTAGCGCGCTTTAACATCCAGAGTGGGGTGTTTCGGCTACAAATCCCGGCTTGGGATTGTTGTATACCGGGACTAATTTAGGGCGTCTTATGATCTAAATCCGGTGCTTTGCTGTTCTTTGTCGCTACGGAAACTGGCTTGCACAATGAACTACTACTAAGCCAACACCTCAGCCCCATTCATAGTTCTAACGCCTGGCTGTACAGACAACAATGCACAAGACCATTTTCGAAACCCCTATACAGCCCATGCAATTCCTCGTAGACCCTAAAATCCTCAACCTGGAACTCTAAGCCCCCAAAAGGACAGGTACAAGCCATGAAACCATACACTCAATATGTAGGGGCCTTAATGGTTACCTTGTTTCGGGCTCTACTATCATCAATCAATGAACCCTGAGGAGTTTGGAAAACAACTATTCAGGCTTCTTGATTACACCGTCTTGCTTTGCCTCCTCGAAAGATTCATCCTGCAGCTCAAGACGCCCGCTACCGCCCGTCGTTTTGGGACTCAGGGTTGAGGTTTTATGATAAGGTTTAGATTAGAGTCAAGGTTATAGCCAAACTTTGAAACCCTGAACCCTGAAAGGTGAACCCCCAAGACCCAAAACCTGAGCCCCAAGGCAGCGATGCCTCGTTCTGAGCTCGTCCGCTCTTGCCCCTGCCTTACCGGAGGCTTTAGGTTTTAGGGTTCAGTCCTTACTTAAGATGAGTAAAAGCCGCACACCACCACAGCAGGTGTAGGGTTTCATGTGGGGGGTAATGTAGGCGCCTGAACAATCGGAATAGGGTATTGGGCTCCTTTATGGTATACTTATAACCCTAAACCCTAAAGCCCTCTTGATTTGTGGATTTCGGAGGTCCGGGTTGGTTTGGTGCTTCAGGGGATCAGCGCTCGGGACATGGAGAGCTTTCACTATATCGGGGCCAAAGAAATTACCACTACTATTCCTCACGGTTTCAGGCAAAGCTTAGGGTTTTTGGTTTGTTCCCGGTTCCCTCGTAATATACGTATGCCATCCCTGCAGGATCTGGGAAAACACAGAGTAACTCTAACGGATGTTGATGGGCTTGGAGGTTTTCGGGCTTGGGCCTTGCGTTTTGCGTGCCTCAGTCAACTGCAAGTGAAGCTGCTAGCGGTCCACTCGACAGGCTTTTTTTACCCAGAGTTGAACCTGAGGGTCCTCTGACCAAAACCTCATGTCCCAGATCTAAACCCGGAACCCTATAAAGCCCTATACCCTAAACCCTGCAAGGCCCTAAAGCCTAAAGCCGTAAAAGCCCGATGCCCTAAATGCTAAGATTGTCATGTCCGGGGCCTAGGGCTCCAGCCATTTTTCCAAGGCCTCAAAGCCTCGAAGCTGTAACCCCTGTTAGGGTTTAGGGTTTAGGGTCAACCGGAAGCACGAAAAGCCGCAAAAACTTGAAAGAACCCTTTACAGAAGCCTTACAGACAATTACCGAACACTTACAGAAGCCGGATGAAACCCTTCTTATAGAACCCACCCTAAACTCTAAACCCTAACGCTACGAACCCGACCTAAGTTCCGATCTTCCCTCGCTTGGCCTCTCAAGGCTGGCTAAGCGGTCCAGACAGCCTTCAATGCCCCGGGGGTTCTGGGTGTAGGAGTTTAGGGCGTAATTCGGGGTTCGGGGTATAGGGGTTTGGGGGATTCGGGTTTAAACCGGGGTTCAGGCTATAGGTTTTTAAGGCCTGGAGTTTATGGCTGAGGAGCTTAAGGTTCAGGTGTGAGAGCTCCAGGGCTGTGGGGGATTTAGGTTATTAGGGCTTAGGGGCGTAGGCCTTGGCGGTTTACGGTCTTCTTACCTTTGGTGAGTAGGGAATGGAAGCATGGTAGTAATAGTAATTATACTTGTACCCCATTCCTCCGTTCCCTACTAACCCAAGGTAAGTCTTGGGGGATCAGTCTGATGACGAGTGAAGGTCGAGGATTGAAGAGAGCGTGGCTTTGGGCTTTGTGACTGAAGGTTGTGGGCTTTGACTCGACAGGCTTTTTCCGAACACCCAAACCCTGAAATCGAGACCAGCAGCGTTGAAGTCTAAACTCCAACAGTAAAAGTATCCCGGCCCAAAATACCTTCTTCTAATCACTAAAGCTCCCCCCATAGTAGGTAAGTGGTGTTCCCACGGCCCAAGGCTTGAATTGAACCCTTCACACGTTCCAAACCTGAAGGCCGTAGACCCTAAACCCTTAAACCCGACAAAACCTAAATCCCGAAATCCCCAAACCTTAAAGCCCTAAATCCTTAACCCCGACAAGCCCGCCCCCTAAATCCTAAACCGCAAACCCTGAACCCCTGAAGCTCTGAAGCTCACTCCTCTTCGGCCATTTCTTTGGACCTTCAACACAGAAAGGACTATCTGGCCCTTGCATGCCCCTCTTGATACATATGTATACATACATATATATATATATATATGTATATGCATGACCGCGACTTTGAAGGTTTTGGACCCCCTGATGTCCAAAGAGAGCGCCGCTTTGAAGCCAGATTTAAAGTTAAAGTTACAAGGGTGCATAAACCCCTCGGGCTTCAAGGGCTTAGGGAGGAAAGTAGTGATCCAGTATTCCCCAAAGTACTATGTACACGCCTAAACCACATCGACATTTTAAGTCTTCAAGGTAACCCTGCGAAAACGTGCTGCACTAAACCCTGTAGGAAAAGCCTCATCTTCCTACGTAGAACCCCAGCTACCCACCAACATACCACCCCTGATACACTATAGTCCCTGCATATTGATGATCTAATACCAGGTTGGCCCTCTAAAGGCCCTGAAAACACTTCGTAAATAAGATCCCCTAAACCCTTTTGTAAGTGCCTATTCAAAATAATTACCAACACTATTTTGGTGGGTTCCCCTAATTTTCTACTACAATATAATGGGTAGCTGGTCAAACTCATTCCTATTCGGGTTTTGAGGTTGATGGGTGTGCGTATCAGTACTCCATAGGAAAATCCAGCTCAAGGTTCCTTTAAGTGCCCACAACGACCGATGATCTTTCTAAGTCTCTCTGACCCTCCCAGAAGACCTTACATGCCCTGGCATGCAGGTCCAAAAGCCTTAATGAGTCCAGAGGAACTCGTAAGCCGACGGTCCTACGGCCTAGTACTAAAGCCAGGCACGATCCAATCCTTCGAAGCTGTCTTTCGCCAGCTTCAGCGTCTGATCATTCCTAGGTGAAGTGAAAGGCTTAGTATAGGAATGCATGGGGGTTTAGGTCCAACCAATTCTAGGAATTAACATTTGGCAAGGCAGATTTCGCGAAGCATGGTTAGGGTTGCAGGCTTGAGGATTCAGAGCTTCGGATTGGTCGCAACAAAATCATGCGGGAGCTGCTCTCACCGCTGTGTGACTACAAATGGCCGTCCTGTGCAGGCATGCAGTGCAGCATAGCCTACACACGGGAACGGCGAGCCCTGTCAGAACCTGCGCTGTCGCACCTCAGCCTTCAGCAGCTTTCTCCATTGTCTATAATATAAACTAAAATACGAAAAATCCAGCACTGTCCCTGCAGAGCTTGAATTCCAACTAGAATCACTGAACCACGCTCTAAACCCAACAGCCTACTCCCTGGACACGGTACTCCCTCTACATCCTATGAAACAGCGGTTTCTAAAGCCGAGAAGCCTTTTGCCAAACCCAGCCCCTAGAAACTAATCCCCTAGCCCCCGTCGCTTTGGTCTTCAGAGCAAGCAGCGACTTTAACAGCTTTGGTGTTCATGGTGCTTGGTCTCACGGGTTCATAAGGGCCCAACCCATGGCGGCGCTGCAAATTCTTACGGTAATGATCATGTCGAGAAGAAGCTTGTAGAGGATAGAAGCTCGTATAGACTTTCTAGCAACACAAGAAGCCCTTTGGGGCCCCACCTCAACCCACCCCCCCCCCCCGCTAAATTTCGGTATTCATCCCAAAAATGAAAGCCCAGAGCCGGAACATGTCTTGCCCGAGCGTCAGCTCAGAGCACAGAGTGACGAGATCGTTGCGCAGGTCCTGCACCGCGTGGCTGTGCCTGGGAAAGAACCCAAAACTACCCAGTAGTCCCACGGCTGCTAGGTTCCTGAATAGCCTCCTAAGGATACAGGTGCCCTGTTTTCTGCGTTTTGGATTTCACAAGAAGACCCTAAAACAAAAAGGCAAAAGGGCACTACTCAGGAACCTAGGCTGCAATACCGGATGCAAGTAGGGATAATGAGACAAGGCCAAGTTAGGGACCTCCGCGGATGGTCAAATGGAAGGCCGGTGGACTCATGGTTGAAGAGTTATGGTTTATTGTGAACCCCGGAAAGTTGGAACATGAATTTAGGCTAAGGGCATGAGGATAATGATGCTCCAACTTTCTTGCTTCGACTGTAGGGATAAGGGTTCAGGGTCTGTTACCCATAACCAAACCCTACAAGCCCCTATTAGTGGATTCCGTACCCCAGTACCAATTTCAAACCTAAAGACCTGCTTGCGCTGGCTGTACCATTCGACCTCACCCTAGCAAGAACCCAAACGCATATCGGACTTAGGCACCAGAAGCCTCGAAACAAAACAGTTAGAGTGTTGAAAACAATCGACCCCACCTCACCCACCCCCCTCCACCTAGGCACAATTCAAACTTTGTTGTTGAGACGCTACGTCTACCGGTTGGGCAGCGTAAGCAACCAGAGTCCAAATACTGAACCCGAGACTTTGCGACCGAGGTCCTGAACCCGAAAGGTGAAGCACGGAAAATCTACCGTTGTGGAGTTGACAAACCCACTGGGTGTATAGGCATTGTATGAGGGCAAAGAATATAAAAGCTACGTTCGAGCGCAGTTACTGAGAAATCCTAAACCCCAGGCCCCGAAACCCCCCTCTCGTTGGGAACCGATGGTGAGATTCCTGGAGAAGTACTGAATGGCTCTATGTTATCGGCGTACCCCTGGATCCGGAAGACGGTTTTTGTACTGGGGCTTAGTTTGACTCCGCGGGAAACTCTCGGCCCCTAGACTACCCTATCTGGCAAGGCACAGAACCTGAAGCCCAGAAGACATCAACCTATCCAAGTGCTAAGAGTGAGGCATGGCATTGGCGTCGTCCTGTTGACCGTTTCGCCGCTGGGAAGTGGGCTGGGTTTGCGAAGGGTTAGTATGGTCGAAGGTAGGGGCCACCAAGTCAGCGTGTTCGGCACTGTGCAGGAAAAATATGACTAGGTGAGACTCTGATCGAAAATCCCAACTTGCGCGGCTGCACCCAGAATCCGACCCTCTAAGAAGAAGCAACACACCCGATTTGACTGCCCACGACTTCCTGAAGGCAAGCCTTATTGTAACATCCGACAAGACCCGTCTAACGCTTGATGAGACAATTGTCACTTGCCATCTTTCGACGTGAGCTGCTTTCTTGCAGAAGTACACACGGTTAGCAGGTTTTGAATTTGATGCAAGGGCTTTCCATTTATGCCTGGTGTTTTAGGGCTCCAGATTTGGGATGTCGAGTTTAGGTTTCGGTAAGGACTCAAACCTCAGCGGCCACCCTGGCTCAGGACCTAGGACCTGTCTCCAACTTCTCGAGATGGAAGTGGCATGCAACTGATGAGGATAGACCCTTCCGTCTGGATTTACCAACCATGCCCAAGTTGGCAGACCTCCGCAAACAAAAACGTTGTAGCTTCAGGTTCGGGCAGAGGGATGTACGGACATGGACAATCGTGACTTCTACTACATTGCCCCCATGCTTAGTCCTTCTACCTGGGCTTGACGAGTAATGTCCAGAGAGAATCTTCAGGGCTTTGTACGGGCATCACAGGGATTTATGAGGGTTCAGGTGTTTAGGAAGAACTGGCAATACATAGTAATACTGTCCCCCTTGCTTCTACATACTCGTGAATGTTCCTCAAACAAGGTTCTTTATTCTGTGAGGAGACATTCGTCGCCGAAACCGCCTGGCGTAGCTCCAGTCGCCGCTCCGCTGCTCGCAGATCCGCTGACCCTGTCGAAATCGTCAGTTTGGGTTTCGGGTCTAGATAGGGCCTATGTTTCACCCCGTACCCCTTGCGTGATGCAGATACGTCGGATCCCGCAGATGCCAAAAAATCCGTCGTAAATCGAGGTTCTACGCCTTACCTTGAACCTTAAATCTGGAAGCCCTCTCAATCCCAGTGGCAACTGTGATTTTCTGAAGCTCCTACTGCCCACTGTTGCTCTTCTTCTCTTTGCTCGTTTTCTTACTGTTTCTGTCACTGCGGTGTCACCATAGGCTGCCGTGGAAAAATATCTTTTCCCCAATATGATCACAGGCTGCTTTCACTCCAGCACTGGTTCTGCGAGCCCTGGGCTCCAGAAACCTTCAATCCTGAACCTGAGCCCCCAGAAATACCAGACATGTGAGTTCTCCCTGTAAATCTGGTCCATCTGCAGTTTTGTGAATGCCAGAAGTCCCGGCCTGCAGATGGGAGACTGGCTTGTAGTTGCTCCTGGTTTAGGGTTTATTAGAGTTTGGGGATGAAGGAGTTGGTGAATTACCCTGCGAAGTCGATTTTACCTCTGACCTGGGCTGAAAAGTGGGATCTCGCAAACCCTGCCCTGCCACACTTCCCGAAAAATCAACAGCCCGCGGCTTGAAACCGAAGATCACGGTGAACTCCCAAAAGATGCAACGGGCTTCTCATTTATGGCCGCTTTGTATCCCCATGCTTCCTGGGTACAAGCCTCAGGTTCTTTCGTGACCGAATGACAACAGGGGAGAGATCCAGCAAACCTTAGGCAATATTACGAGTTTATCCTCACACCTGGCCCTCACTCTAAGAACCTCAGCCCTATGAACTCTGAACTCTACAATGCCGTATCAGCCCTAATAGACCCTATAAACCCTGCCGCGACATGGCAGGGCTGCTGAGGCCGTTGAGCATGTAGAGGCCTTGCCCCGGTAGCGTGAAACCTCGAGCCTCATTCCGAAGAGCCCTGCACCCCAAACCCTCTCCCAAAGTAGCCAAACTCCCCAAACCCAACAACCCCAACCTGTAAACCCTGAACCCGGAAGCCGCAAATTCTTAAAACACTTCAAACCCAAATGCCTCAAGCTAGAACCTGAAGCCCAGAAAGCCGCACCAAGGCCCGAGAGCGCAGCACCTTGTTCGAGTTATGAGGGCCCTATATCAAGCAAACTCCCCAGCACCAGCAAAGGCACCTGGGTCCGTCGAGCCTCATTGGCTTGCCTTCGAGCGAAGGCTTGAGGGTTTAAGTATGACTTGGCAATGAGGCCTCAATACTAGATCAGAGTTTTGGAGGGTTTTGCTTTATGCTATACCTGTAATCAAGAAATCTAGGGACTAGTGTGAAGTTGTACCTCTTGAAGTCCCTGTATTAGGCTTTCTGCTGCTCGAGGCTTAGGTTTATGTGGTTCAGAGGCTTGGGGATGTAGGCATCAATGGTTAACCTAAACCCGGAACTCTAATCCCTGAACCTTCCCCCGAAAATCCCCTAACCCGAAAACCCGGAACCCCTACATGAACCAGGGTTTGGCAGCCCGACCGACCCTCCGACGCTCGGAACTCCCAAGAGCTGCTGTCCATAAAAATTGTACGGACGGGTTGGTGAACCTTTACAGCGCTGCATTCTCTTGTTGTTAGTTTTTTGTTGTTTTGTGTGTGCGTGTGTGCGTGTCTGCACGTGGGTGTGTGTGTGTGTGTGTACACAGGACTTTTAAACAAGCTATATATCAGCTTTCTAGGCTGTCGTTTATAATCATGATGGAACCTTTTAGAATCATGGCATTGCTCATGAGGGCTTTGAGGCTCGAGATTCCAGGGCCTTGATGCTAGGCTTTTCGGCCAGCTCGGGCTAGGGCGGGCTGTAATCTTCCAGCTTGTGTCGTGAGAGCTTCAGACTGCCAAGACTACTTACGGGCTTGGGTTTAGGGGTTAAGGGGTTGGAGAAAGTGCCCGACACCCCTGCCGGTTACCAGGTCTACACGTAACGTAAGCACAGCTATGACACTTGCGTAGAACTTCAAGAAAACAGATACTTCTAACTTCACTACTAAAACCACTCTGCAAGCAGAAGGTACACAGACATGAGAAGCGTGAATGCACTTAAGAAAATCTAGCTATAAATCCCAAATACTTGATCCCTGAACCTGTGCCTACACCCTCTTTATTGTGAATCGTGAACCTTCCCATCATTCAATCCATACTTTGCGTAATTTCCAGGTCCTAGTGCAAACAAGGATGTGCAGTGGTTGCTTACGTAATTGATGTGTTCTTCTTGTTCAGAAGACCAGCTACTTTCCAAAAGGAGCTCTTTGATGAAAAGGGTATGTTATAGTATAATTTTATGAGGACTATGAGGGGATGCCGTTACAAATTATTCCGATCACCCGAATATGTTCTTTCGGGGAAGCCTCTTGGTAGCCCATCTCATCATTATGACTCCTTCTGGAATGTCCCTGGCGTGCACAAACTGCCGGCCCTGAACTCCCCAGCATGGCCGCCGGCAACCCTTCCCCGGATTCGAGGTTGGCTCAGAATCGACAAGTACTTCGCATTTTGGGCCCTAATTACATAAACCAACTCAACCCTAAACCCTCAACCCTAAACCCTAAACCCTAAACCCTAAACCCTCAACCCTAAACCCTAAACCCTAAACCCTAAACCCTCAACCCTAAACCCCCGACCCTCAGAGACCCAAAGCCTTCTAGGGTCCAAACCCTTCAAATGACCCCCTTCTCCGGGCCTCTCCAGATCGCCCAGCCGCGGGGCCAAGCCGAAGAGAGGGGTCAGCTTCTCCTCTATAAACCGGAAAGCCCTTTATGTGATGTAATAGAATATCTTATTAATAATGTAAAAGAATATAATTAAGCTTCTCCTCTAAACACCCTAGACTCTAGACTATCTAGTAGCATATAATACCCCAAACCTTACATCTAGTAGAATATAATACCCCTCGACCCTAAAGCCCTTCATATTCATCCAGTCGAACACGATATGATACAACACAATGCAGTTTAGTATAGTAGAGTATAGTATAGTGGCTTAAAGCCTTAACCGTAAACCCCAAAGTCATTATTTTGGGGATGAGGGGAGGTTTAGGATTTGTGGGCTGGGGTTTCTGTGTTTCGGAGTTACAGTTTAAGGTCTACGGGTTGAGATTTCGTGGCTTGGGGTTTAGGTTGCTGGGAGCAGAGGTGCTGGCAGGGGTTATTCCGCTTCAGCCTGAAGGCTCCGGAAGAGGGAGTTCCAGCCTTGCGGCTGAGGAGGATATCAAGCTGTAGGGCTTGAAAGCCGTTTTTCTCTTAACCCTCAGCCCTGAAGCTTAAACTCAGTAAGCCTAAACCCTAAACCCGATTATGGCCCTTTACAACCAGATAATCAGAAGCCCAGACTCTAGCCCGGCGGCCAAAGTCTGTGCAGCTCCTCGAATGCCGCAAACTGGTCTGTCAGCTGCTCCTTGAGGCTAGGGTTTGGGGGCCCGCTGTACTACACTTATGTTAAGGAACCACCGAGATAGTATGGGTAATTATTAAGGCCCCTATAGTGGGGGTTTAGGTGATAGGCTTTACCCCTTAATCCTCAAACCCTCACGGGTTTGGGTCTAGCGTTCGAGCTTAGGTTCAGGGGTTCAATTTTTTAGCGAAGACAAACACACTAATAACGAACATGCGGGATTTAGACTTCGATCAGGGTGCCGGGTCGTTGAGAATATTGTGCTTTCGGAACCCGGAAGAACAGTATCACCAATTAACGAGGGGCACCTGCAGCACAGAGGAATATGCTACAACTTACTCTCAAAGGAACCTTGCGGTTATAAGCAAACTTCTCTCCAGCATGTCCGTTCCTATGGAATGCGGAGTTTCAGCTGTAGAGCTCCGAGAGACCTTGACCTTCTACCAATCTAATGGTATAGTATAGACCTAAACCTGAGCTTTAGAGTATAGGCTCAAGCCTAATGAGCGTGAATCCCGCAATTATGCTATGTATAGCCACCCGAAACATGAAATCCTAAGCCCCAAAACACCCTCAACGATTGAACCCGAAACCCTAATCATCTAAAAATCTAATTCGACCCTGAACGAAATAAAACCCATGCATATAACCGGAATCATTACAAGTGTAGTGAGTATAAGCCTGAATCATATAAACCCTGATCATGTAATCCGTAAGTACCTAAACCCTGTATGCATTTCTTCATGAACTCTAGGCCCTAGACTTACATAATGCTCTCATACCCATAGCTGAGACACCAATCGGGCTGCGAGTTGAGTTTGCTGAAGACGTAGGCGCTGGTCGGGCTCCTGCCGCTCCTGCTTAGGATCCATCGGCGGCTCCCTAAGAGGCTTGAGGTTTAGGCATTTATTTAATTGGTGTGAGGGCTTGGGGTGTGTAGGTGGAGTTGGAGGGGATGTGGTTGAGGGTTTAGCCTGGAGCATGATAGAGCACGGCTTTGGGACGGAGGCACAGTAGGACTTCGGCTGCAGGGCTAAGGTGTAAGTACTGCACCCATAACACGGGTACATATATACATATGTATATATATATATATATATATGCATGTGCATCAAGATGAGTATATATATATATATATATATACGTACACGTAAACGTGTATGTAATCACACATGTATATATAAGATACGTATATGCACCTATCAAAACAAACCAACATATCCCTATACATATATACATTTACATGTATATGCATGGCTTCGGGTGCGGATCTTGTGACTTCAAGGCTTTGCACCTTCCAGGGTCTCAA
Organism: Symbiodinium sp. CCMP2592; assembly: GCA_905221615.1. Classification (NCBI taxonomy): domain Eukaryota; class Dinophyceae; order Suessiales; family Symbiodiniaceae; genus Symbiodinium; species Symbiodinium sp. CCMP2592. The sequence continues at coordinate 837,508 of CAJNDT010002558.1, forward strand.
ACTCCCATGCCTGGCGCTTAGCCCTAAACCCTGAACCCTAAACCCAACACCGTAAATCCCAAACCTTAATCCCAAGCCCTAAACCCTGAAACCAAAACCTCAAACCCTGAATTTAATTATGAAGCCCTAAACCCTGAAACCTCAAACCCTGAATTTAATTATGAAGTTTTAAACGCTGAAACCGAGATCTCAAACCCTGAATCCGCGACCCGAAACCCCAGCCCTGAGCTCCTGTGGCCGCAAAGCACCTCGCATCTCGCAGACCTCGCCTGCAGGAACCAAAAAGCAAAGGAGTTCAGGGTTTTGGAGTTCAGGATTTAGGGTTCAAGGTTTTGGGGTTCAGGATTTAGGGTTCAAGGTTTTGGGGTTCAGGGTTTTGGGGTTCAGGGTTTTGGAGTTCAGGGCTTAGGGTTCAGGGTTTTGGGGTTCAGGGTTCCGGCTTTTTCGTTTAAGGTTTCAGTTTGAGGGTTGAGAAATTCGAGAGAAGAGTCCTAGTGTTCATTTATGATTTTGTTTAGAAGGATCTGTAGAGATTAAGAAACAAATCCCCGCAAAAAAATGGTAAATCCCCGGAGAAAAAATGGAAATGCCTTGCCTTGAACCCAGGGATAGAT
>CAJNDT010002559.1:0-30344 GCA_905221615.1 Symbiodinium sp. CCMP2592
ACCGAGAAGTCCGACCTTGCAAGGGGGAAGATGGTCTTGATCTCCATCGCCGACGGGTGGGAAGAAGCAACCGGAATCACTTTGGCCCTCGAGGCTCTGTCTGACAAATCCACATAGAGCCCAGCGAAGAATTTGTTATTACTGACCGGCTTGAGGTGCGTGGCATAGAAGACATCCTGGTTCCAGGGATCAGCCACCTTCTTCAGAGTGGAGGCGTCCGACGCGCGAAGCTCCGCGTACAGACCCTTGCCTTCCTTGTCGACGAAGCGCATAATCATTTTGCACCAGGAACCTCCTCTCGCATTGGGCATTTGCTTGATTTCACAGTAGACGTACCGAAGCAAAACCTTCATGGAAGCGTGGTTTTGCTTAGTGAGGCGCTCCAAGGTGGTTTCAATCAAGTTGTTCTTCTGCGCCATCGGCAAGGCAGGCTAGCAGCACACTGAGCTTTCGCAAGACGGCGTTCACCCAGAGCACCAGCTGCACACCGAGCTTTCGCAAGACAGCGTCCACCCAGGACACCGCCGAAACACTAAGAGCAAAAGGCAATTTGAACCCAAGCTACGCAGCCAGGGGAGGCACTTCCAGCCTAAGAGGTAGAGACATGCACCAGCAAGCACCAGTTCGAGCTGACACGGTCTGTTTTTTTTTTCTTTATAGCATCCATTCGGATCCGTGAACATGGCAGTGCGAGCAGGAACAGCCAAGATTCGCCTTCGCTATCAATGAAGCTGCCTGAGCTCGCTCCTACCTGACAAGACGCCATGGAACAAACAGCATTTTTGTCGCGTCAAGGCCGAGAGAAACGCGCATCTAAGACTCAATCAGCGGCTTTAGAACATCACTGCTACGTGCAGAGGCTAGATACAGCCCACTGGCGGAATGCAGCTTTCGCAAGACAGCGTCGACTGCTCCGCGCGGGGTCCGTCGCAAAACTGCACCCTCGCTTCGAGGAGGTTCAGTAAATGCAGCCCACTGGCGAAATGCAGCTTTCGCAAGACAGCGTCAACTGCTCCGCACGGGGACCCTTGCAAAACTCCACCCTCGCTTCGAGGAGTTTGAGTCAACGCAGCCCACTGACGGAAAGCAGCTTTCGCAAGACAGCGTCGACTGCTCCGCGCTGGGACCTTCGCAAGACTCTACCCTCGCTTCCAGGAGGTTCAGTTCATTTCCCAAGCGCTGCACTTCACTTTCGATGGCGTCTCCTGCACGAGGCTGCTGCCAGATCGTTTGTTGCTTTGCAACGCCTCTTCGTGCTTCCTCACCAGGTGCTTCTCCTCGTCCTTGTACACCTCCTCCACGGTGGGCACTTTCTCCTGCGCCAAGCAAAATCATGCAAGTTTGGGCACAGGAAAGAAGCTTCTACACATCAGAAACACACGAAAGCAGTCCTGCGTTGCTCCCTGCTCCTTTGCGCTGCCGAATGCATTCATAGTTGCGGCGCATGCGACGTAGCAAGGCTCCAAGTCGGAGATCAGCCTGCCGCCACCACTCAAGGAAGGGCACCAAGCAACGGAGATGCGATCGGCTTGTGACGTGCCCAGATCCCGAAGCTCCTGTGCCCGATCGCCTTTGGGGTCCACGTGCAGCATACTAAAGCCGTGCTTGTCGTTGTCGACGAAATGTTCCGCGGTGCCTTCGATGGAATTGTTCTCCTTCTTCAGCAGGGAAAGGTTGTCGATCCGAACGACGCTACCTTCGTGCGCGTCAACCAGACTCTTTACGAAGCGGACGCCCCAGATGTTCACCAGCATCTCCTTGCCCGATGCGTCCTTCAACCAGAGAGTGGCTTTGAGCTTGATCGTACTCGGCATCTCGAGCTCCGTGACCAGTCCAATGACATCCACACGCTCTCGGTGTTGGCACTGTGTCGCCAACACCGAGAAGTCCGACCTTGCAACGGGGAAGAGGGTCTTCATCTCCATCGCCGACGGGTGGGAAGAAGCAACCGGAATCACTGTGGCCCTCGAGGCTCTGTCTGACAAATCCACATAGAGCCCAGCGAAGAATTTGTTACTGACCGGCTCGAGGTGCGTGGCATAGAAGACATCCTTGCTCCAGGGATCAGCCACCTTCTTCAGAGCATTGGCGTCCGACGCGCGAAGCTCCGCGTACAGACCCGTGCCGTCTCTGTCCACGAAGCGCAGAATCATTTTGCACCAGGAACCTCCTGTGGCATTGGGCATTTGCTTGATTTCACAATAGACGTAGCGAAGCAAAACCTTCATGGAAGCGTGGTTCTGCTTAGTGAGGCGCGCCAAGGTGCCATCAATCAGGTTGTTCTGCGCCATCGGCGAGGCAGGCAAGCAGCACCCTGAGCTTTCGCAAGACAGCGTTCACCCAGAGCACCAGCTGCACACTGAGCTTTCGCAAGACAGCGTTCACCCAGAGCACCAGCTGCACACTGAGCTTTCGCAAGACAGCGTTCACTCAGAGCACCGCCGAAACACTAAGAACAAAAGGCAATTTGAACCCAAGCTACGCAATGAGGCACTTCCAGCCTCAGAGGTAGAGAGACATGCACCAGCAAGCACCAGTTCGAGCTCACATGGTCTGTTTTTTCTCGCAAGACAGCATCCATTCGGTTCCGTGAACATGGCAGAGCAGTGCATAACTCGCAAGAGAGCCCTGTCCTTGTGGCCAAGCTTCCTGGCAATGCCGCGGTCTTTCAGGAGACGGTGTCCAATCGCAGGCGTGGATCCTGCAAATAATGGCAAATGGATCGGCAGACAGGCACCAAGCAGCGCTGTGCAGCTCGGTTCAGGTACGCTGCAATGCCACACCACGTCATGCGTGCAGCACGGAAGGCCGACCAAGGCCGGCATGATGCACGGGACGGGCTGAAATCGGCCGAGCTTTGCGAACTTAGATCATCACCGCCAAAAAAACGCGCAAGGCGTTGCAGTGCAGCAGCATCCGCACGACGCTGCGTCGATGATGATGTGCTGACAGTACATGAAGAAGCAGCATCGTCCACAAACTGAGCACCTGCAGATGCATCGGTGGCTGCAAGCCGATCTTCTGGCATCGAGGCCTCTCCGCTCTGAATACGCGAGCCGGGGCCGAACCAACTCGCGTTTCCACGCAGTGCCAGGTCGTGCGTGGCTCGGCGGAGCCAGTCGGCCATGCCTGACTGGACTGGAAAAAATGCCGCGCAGGATGCGAATTACCCTTGACAACATGACATGAAGCAAGCCATAATTTTGCGTCATCAAAGCATCGAGGGAGGTAAAGGACGACGGGCACTTGTTTATAACTTCTCCCCACACCCACTCAGCAGCTTTTTGCACCCTCCGTCGGTGTGCTGGACAGCAATCACTGCTGAATGCAGAGGCTAGGCGCAATGCAGCTTTCGCAAGACAGCGTCGACTGCGTCAATGGGTCCAGGGCAGGCCCCCCCCCCCCACTGCTGAGGTTTCTTCGCGCAGAAGCTGGATACAGCCCACTGGCGCAATGCAGCTTTCGCAAGACAGCGTCGACTGCTCCGCACAGGAATTAATCACGAGTCCATGGCAAATGACCCCACTTGCGGAGCACGCGCTTGGCGCGTTGCCGTGCAAGATCTTCCACCTCATCCAATTCTTGCCTCTTGTTAAAGGATTTTTTTTAAATCCTGCTGTGTTTCGGCCTTCGACGGCTGGAAAAAGGTGTAACAAAAATCTTGGGCGGGGCCTTGCTTTGACTGAACACTCACAGCTGGGGGGGTCATGAATGAAGCTTATGTATCAGCGAAGAATCACAGACAACCTGAGTTGTAGCCCATACTACAAAAGATAGAAATAGTTGGAAACCATTTTTCTAAAATACTGTGTATGTTTCAAAAAACATAAATGCCTATTTCGATTTCTCGAATGCAGGCAACCACATGTCGAGCACTAGTTTCAAATATTTCAGGTTATCGAAATTAGGTTCGCAAATTCGTGGGACCACATCAAATGTCACAGAAAACAGAATTAATGCATTTCAAGTTGTTCTTTGTTTCATATGTGTTTCTGCAGCCACTACACGTGCACACATGCCATGTGGTTTCGTGGTTTTCAAGGCCCTATATTAATTCCTGGCTCGTATAATAATAGGCTTCTTTGAAATTCGCCAGGTTCGAGATGTAGGCCCATTGCTTCATGAAGGTAGGAACAATAGCTTCTAGGTCATCTCACCCAAGGCTGGAACAACAGATAGATTCCTACCTTCTCCTACCCCCCTTTCAGACACCACAATCCAAAAGCCCCAATCCCCAAAGCCCTAAACCCTAAGCCTAAATAACCCTAAGCCTAAACTCCTAAATACCCCGCGTACCTTTCAGGGCCCTGCAGGCAAGCTCGGCGACAAGGCGAAGGAGATCAGACGGTGCCGCGAAGGCGCCAAAGAAAATGTGCCGCGATGGCGCAAAGGCGACGAATGACGACCAACGACGACGACGATTGTGCCGCGATGGCGCAGCCACAGACAAAGAAGATGCGCCGCGATGGCGCAGACATGCACTCAGAGAAGATGCGCCGCGATGGCGCAGACACAGACAAGATGCGCCGCGATGGCGCAGAGGGGGGAACACATCATGTGCCTCGAAGGCGCAGGAGCAGCAAGTAGGCAGCGCACCGCGAGGGTGCATGTAGACTTGTCATGTGCCGCGACGGCGCATTCTCTCCCTTACTCTGATCTCTGTGCCTCTCTCTCTCTCTCTCTCTCTCTCTCTCTCTCAGGCTGTCTGTGCCACTTTCGACGATGCGCCGTGATATCAGTGGCCACTGCCTGAGTTACGGTGTCTGGGCGCTTTGTTGCTGCTCCCTCGAAGATGTTCTGGTTGCGCACACGCAGTCACCGTAAGGCTGTGACAGCGTCGACCGGGCAGAATGCAGTAGTCAGTATACAGCCTCAATCGTGGAAGAAGCCCCGAATGTGTTCATATAGCGACTAGAACCGCAATGAGCAGACTCCGTCTGGAATGACTGTGACGGGCAGTCGAAGTTGCAAACCACTTTTCTTTCTGCCGAGGCTGCCGCGGAAGACGCTCTCCGCTACTAGAGGCCCAGTGCACAGCTGCGGCCAGCCCACCAGCCAGTTCGTCGTGCTAGCATGTTGACTACCGTTCTATGCCATCAGCAGGCATTGTCTACATCTCTGATCTTTGCAGCCGGAAGTCTGGGCCCTACGACGACCGGTCTGAGTCGGGTTCACTCGTCGCGGTAGGCACCTGGATCATTGGATCCATTCGTGAGGGGTTCCTATAAAGTACCTTTAACAGTTTTGGATGCTTCCGGGGGACTGGGGATGATTGAAAGCCGAAACCCTCCACCCCAGAGAAAAAGCAATCCGAAACCAAACCCCAGCTCGTCACCCAAAAGTTTCTGTGGATGGAATAAGCACAGAAGAAAGTATGCATGTCACATAATGCATCACAGACACCGGTGTTGTGGGGGCGCTCTTGGCCGGTGATGTCGGGCTCTTGACCCGGGCATTCATCTCCGACATCAGCTCGCTGACCATTGCCTCTGCAGGGAGCTACTGCAGAACTCCGTGATAGATGCCGTCTGGCCTACAGACTCCGAGGAAGTCTGCGGGATCCGGGATCCCGCCGGTTTGGCTGGAGGCCAGCAGTAGCCTTTCCGCCATTCCAACGCTTCCCAGACCCTGCCAGAGGCGAATGCTTTGTTTTACTTCGCCGCAGATATCTCAGTTTTGGGGTTTCAGGCAGGACAGGATGTGGGAGGGACCGGGCCCAGGCAGAGTTTGGGGGCAAGGGCCGGATAGGGGCCACGGCCTGGGTAAAGGTGCGCAGATGCGCGCGCACCTGCGATTTTCACATTGGCGAAAGAGCTCATGAACATGAAAGCTGACGGAAGATACTTGAGATTTGGATTTAAAAGCTGAGGGTGAAGGTTGATAGACTTGTCGTGCCAGCGGTGGGCGACTCACCCGTCAGTACCGGTACTGACGGGTGAGAGCCAGGGTCTGGCCCTATCCATCCGAGGGCTGAGACAGAGGGTCCTTCTCTCAGCAGCCTGGGTAGACATACACCCGCAGGGCTCTCACCGTTCAGTACCGGTACTGACGGGTGAGTGGCGGCACCGGTGTCCCGGATCATGTCTCAGCTTTGATTGGCGCAGGTTTGGATTTATTTCGCTGGGCCACGGCCTTGGATCGCTGTTGCCTGCCGTAGTCATGCCGAGTCCAAGACCCTCTGCCTAGAGCCAACCAAGTTGCTTTCTCATTAATGCAGCTTTAATGACAATTGCAGGACGAAGCCTGCAAATTGAGGTCGTCGCAGGCAGCTGCCCAAGCCACCCGGGCTACTCTGCTCTCGAGTCCCAGGCTGCGGAGGACATGCTTACTGCCCGCGCTGCGCAGGCAGGCTCTTTCGACCCGGGATCAGCTAGTACCAACATCATCAACTCCTGCCGAGGGCCTCCTCGAGACAGAGATGCAAGAAGAGATGGAGTCGAAGGCAAGAGCGTCAAGAGTGACAAAGGATGAAGGTCTTAGTGAGAAGTTGCACGACCGAGGAGGAGCTGACAGAAGCGCTCGCGACTCTCAGCAAGGAGGAGGTGGGGAGCAAATACTTTACATCTGCCGATGAGCTTGGACTTCATCGGTGCAAGGCTACCCTACACCAGTGCTTGGTCTTTGAGATGCGCACGGCTACGCACGCAGAGGCTACTTAATGGAGATTCTGCGGTGGCTCCCTGCGCAGGCAAGGATCAGGGACCTGATGTCGGAGATGAGAGGCCCCACTCCCACATCGCCGGCCGAAAGGACCCCCCCGACAACACCGGCGTCTGTGATGCATTATATGAAAGATCCTTTCTTCTGTGCTTATCCGTCCACAGAAATGACCCAGGTGCCTTCCGGAAGTGACTCCGACCAAGACGGTCACATGGACTCCTAGTAGTAGTACGCATGGCCCGGGTTACACTCCACAAACCTTCACTTGGTGTAAGTCTCAGGGCCCAGCTGCCAAGCCGCTCAGATGATGTAGATGCCTGCTGTAGTCAATCAGCCTGCCACCCGGTGGCCCAGAATCGTCATAGTCTGTCAACACGCTAGCGCTCGTGGACCGGCACAGCTGTGCACTGGCACTGGGCCTCTAGTGGAGAGCGTCTTCCACGGCCTCGGTGATCAGAAAAAAGGCGGCTTGCAACTTCGACTGCCGCTCACAATGCCTCATTCAATATTCTGGTCACAACCTGCAAACATTCGCGCTTCATGCTTCCACGACTCAGGCAGCCACTGCAGCCTAGACCAGGTCGGTGCTGTCAAAGCCTTATACCGTCACTGCACATGTGCAACCAGAAAGGAAAAAGAGATCAGAGAGCGAAGGAAGAAGAAATGCGCCGTCGCGGCGCATTTGAGAGATAATAGATTGAGAGATAATAGAGAGCCGTCGCGGCGCGGCACATTAGTGCCTAGAGTTCTGCACCCTCGCGGTGCACTAGCTACTGACACTGCGCCGTCGCGGCACATGCTCTGTCGTCCTCTTCTCTGCGCCATCGCGGCGCATCTTGTCTGTTTCTGCACCATCGCGGCACATTTTCTCTGAACGTTTCTGCGCCCTCGCAGCGTCGTCGTCGTCGTCGTCTTGCGCCATCGCGGCACATTTTCTTTGGCGCCTTCGCGGCACCGTCTGATCTCCTTCGCCTTGTCGCCGAGCTTGCCTGCAGGGCCCTGAAAGGTACGCGGGGTATTTAGGAGTTTAGGCTTAGGGTTATTTTAGGCTTAGGGTTTAGGGCTTTGGGGATTGGGGCTTTTGGACTGTGGTGTCTGAAAGGGGGGTAGGAGAAGGTAGGAATCTATCTGTTGTTCCAGCCTTGGGTGAGATGACCTAGAAGCTATTGTTCCTACCTTCATGAAGCAATGGGCCTACATCTCGAACCTGGCAAATTTTAAAGAAGCCTATTATTATACGAGCCAAGAATTAATATAGGGCCTTGAAAACCACGAAACCACATGGCATGTGTGCATGTGTAGTGGCTGCAGAAACACATATGAAACAAAGAACAACTTGAAATTGTTAAAGAACGGGCTTCACTAAGCTTCCTACTCTCAAACTGAAGCGGTCACTTTTCCTTGTGGGTCACTGTGTCCGCTGGTCTCGAGCCTAGCACGTCGCGTGTGCGTGACGGCTGTTCCTGTACATTAACTGCACTGCACTAACTGTGTTACTGTTCCTGGCAAGATGTTTAACACCCCGCCTTCGGAGTTAGCGAAAGTTCCTCGATTGAGGTGACTCCGACTTTTCCTGTCAACAGTAAACACACTGCAGTTCCTTTTCACTTGCAAAACAAACACTCTGCCTCATCGCAAACATATGTTCCTATGTTCACTCGCAATCCTCTCCAAGGTTGCTCGACTGTACAAAAGACGTTCCTTTACTATACTTAGATCACCACAGAAACAAAAAGGGCTGTGCCAAGGTTCCTGTGTCCTGCTTCTTCTTTCCTCGGCTCTCTGGCCTCAGTACTGCTCGCTGTTCCTTTGCTTCACTGGAAGGTCACTTCGCCGTCGTCGACCTTGTAGACTTTTGCTCCTTCTTCTTCGTTGGTGACTTCTTTCTGTTCCTTGAGTTCTTGCTCTAGCCACTCTGCACGCTGTCTTGCTTGTGACATGCACTTCTCTTTTCCTTGCTTGTCTCTTGATCCTGCTTTCCAACCTGTTTCCTTTGATCCGGAATACCAGTACCACTGCGTCTTGGCTTCGTTCCACTTCCACTGGTAGTTCCTGTTCTGGAAACCGTAGACTGCAAACCAGTTTCCTTCAAACTCCCCTTTTCCTTTGCCCTTCATGAACGATTCTTCGTTCACTGGTCCTTTGGCGGAAAGTTCTGGGTCGTCCTTTCCTCCTTTCCTTTGCTGCTGCTGTGTGACACTTGGTGGCTCCTTTCCTGTTCCTTTTCCTTCTGGCTTCTCCTCTTCCTTTGCTGGTGTTGCTGGTGCTGTGTCTGGTTCCGTGGGTGCCTGCGACCCGGCTGCTGATCCTCTGCTCTCAAGCTCCTGTGTAAGGCTTGCAATTCTTTCCTTATCCTCTTTGCGTTCCTTCATCATCTCCTTCATCATTTCTTCAAGCTTCTGGATCCTGTCTGCTTCTCCTGATCCTGTTGCTGTTGTTGCTGCTGCCTTCTTTTCTGCTTCCTTCTTGGCAATGTACGCTGACGCTGCCTTTTGGTCTTCCTCTCTTTTCTTCCTGGCTTCCTTCTCCTTTCTTTTCTTCTCCTGTTCCTTTATTTCCTTTTCCTCTTTGGCTGCTGCGGCTGCTGCTTCTGTCTCTTCCTTTTCCTTTGCCTCTCTCTCTGCTTTTGCTTTGGCTGCCGCTTCTACCTCTCGCCTTCTCTCGGCGGCTGCTGCGGCTTCTGCTTTTGCCTGCTCTCTGTCTCGCTTTTCCTGCTCTTCTGCTGCTTCTTCCAAAATCCTTCTTGCTTTGGCAATCTGCTCTTCCTTTGCCTTCTTCTCCTCTTCTGCTTTGGCTTTCGCTTCCTTCTGCTCCTTTGAGATCCTGTCCTGTTCGTTCCAATATTTGCGATCATCTTCGTCTCGAGGTCGAAATCCTGAGCTTTCTGCTCTTGCCTTTGGCTTTCCTTTTCCTTTTCCTTCCTTCTTTCCTTTTGTTCCCTTCTCGTGCTTATACGTGTAGTCCTTGTCGATGTGGATCTTTTCTCCTGTGACTCTGTGTTGCTTGTAGATCTCACCGTTCTCGGAGTATTCCTTCCACTCGCTGCTGTAGTCGTAGGGGTACGGAAACTGCTTCTTTTCCTCTTCTTTTTCCTTTAGCCTTTGCTTGCTTCTGGCGTTGATCTCCGCGATCTTCTTCTTCCTTCTTTCTTCCTTTGCTTCCTCGCTTTCTTCTTCCTCTGCTGCTGCTGTTCCTTCTTCTGCTTTGGCTTCTTCGGGGTACTCCCCGGGATCTTCTCCTCCAACGTAGCTGTCCACGTAGGCCTCGTTCTCGTTCTCGCCGAAGTAGTCCTGGCTTTCTTCCTGTTCTTGGAGTCCTTCGAAGTAGCTCCTGTCTGACCAGTTCCTTATATCGTCTTCTCCTTTGTGTTCCTGGGAGGTAGGTGACGTAGCTCTCGAAGGTGCTGTTCCTTGTCCGTGTCCTTCACGACGTAGTTCACCTTCTAGTTCTCGGTCCTTGGCTTCTCTTTTCCTTTGTTCCTCTTCGTCTTCTTCTTCTTCTTGCTGTTGTTCGTAGAAGTCCTGCATCATCTGGTTCAGCTGTTCCTTCACGGAATCACATGTACCTAGGACGAAGTTCATGTGTTCCTTGACCTGCTTCCGGTCTCTTTCGTTCTCTTCGGCCATTTCCTGAACCTGGTGCTTCACGCTGTAGATTTGGGATGTCAAACTTTCCACACATCCTGCAACGTGTTCCTGACTTTTGCGCAAACGCGCAGCTTCCTCTGTGTTCTTCCTGATCGACTCCGCGATCAAGTTCCTTTCTTCTGTAGCAGTCTTCAACGTGACTGCCGCTTCCTTCAAGGTCTGAAGTTCCTTGACGATCTCTTCTGAGCTTTTGCTTGAACTCGCGCTCGCTTCCATGGCTGCTGAGGTTCCTGGTAAGGTGCCTTGACCTGCTACTGGGCGTACTAGTTCCTGGATACCTGAGCGTTCTGCGAGTGTTCCGCAGAGTTCCTTGAGCTGCGAAAGCATCTCACTACATGTTGTTCCATGCGCTGTTCCTGCAAACGTTCCTAGCTCACATGCACTCGTGTCACTGCATATGCGTCCTGCTCGCATGCACTTGCACAACAGAAAACATGTTCCTGAAAATCTGCCTGAAACTCTTCTTCCTGAACACAACTCTCAAAACACTGTTCCTTGAAACTCTGAATCTGAAGACTGTCCGAAATACCTGAAATTCCTGCAAACAACAAAGCTGCAAAAGACAAAGTTCCTGGGCTCTTGATCATCCTTACAACTGCTTTAGCTTGTGTTTGGGCCTTGTGTTCCTTGAGCTCTTCTCTACCTACTGGTTCGTTCTCGCTGGTCTGAAAACCTAGCCAGTGTAACAACAGTCTGATACGCTTCGCTGAAAGGGGCTTGGTTCCTATATCAGCTGTGTTTTCCTTGGTTCCTACTGGGTGAACACTAATTGTTCCTTCTTTGTGGAGGTCTTGAAGAAAAAGGGTCCTGATCTGCAAATGCTTGACTCTACCTACACCTTGCCTTGTAATAATTCCTCTAGCTGCAGAAGAATCCATATACAAGTGTACCTTGCATTGTTTCCTGGTCAAGAATTCCACTGCTTCCTTCAACAAGATAGAATCTGACGCTGCTGACGCTCCTGCGTAGTACTCTGCTTCACCACTGCTCAAGCTAACCGACTTCTGGTTCCTAGAAAAAGAGTAAATGCACTGACCGTCTAAGCAAACAATTCCTGAAGATGTTGAGCGCCTTGTGTCCTTCTTTCCTGCCCAATCTGAATCACTGAAGACTTCCAAAAGGTGGTGTTCCTTGGGCCTTGTTCCTGTAAAGTCGTAGTTACCATTCCTAATGGATTCATTGAGATTACTGAGTCCTCTGGGTGTCTTCCTGTACACTAGATGGTATCCTTCAGTTCTCGACATGTACTGCACTAGGTGGACTAAGTGCTTCCAAGAACCATGTGTTGGTTCCGACATCTTGGAGGCTAAACCTCTCACGGCAAACTGCACGTCAGGGCGGTCCTGACTGACATACAAGAGTATGCCAACGCTCTTCCTGAACGATGCTGCTTGTTCCTGGTTCAAGGTCTGAGTGTTGTCCTGTTCCTGCGACTCTTGGGTGCACGGAGTTGGCTTTGAGGCTTTGCTGGTAAGCTTCAGTTCTTCCTTAAGCTTCACAAGATACTTCGGGTCACTCGTGATGTGGAGCTCGTGATTGTGGTAGCTGAATTTCCTTTTAAGGAATCGGATTGTCTGGTGTGACTCTCCTACTTCAAGTTCCTGCTCTGTCAAGAAGGGGCCTTCAACCTTTAGCTCGTAGGTTTCTCTTAGCTTTCCTAGCTTGGGCTCTAGGTGCCTTGTTTTCCCTGCTGCCTGAATGTCATCTACATGCACAACAAGTATGCTGTTCCTGTCGTCACGAAACAAAGTAGGGCATGCTTTGCTCCTATCAAAGTTCTGCTCTTTGAGGGTTCCTGCAAAATGATCACTCCATAGTAGTGCTGCATCTCGCTGTCCTGGAAGTACTCTTAGCAGTAACAAACCTTCGTTCCTACAACTGGGGTCCTGGTCGCCAAACAGATCCACATATTCCTTTGGGAATTGACATGCACATCGGGTCCTTTGTGGTACCTGCAAGAATGCGTCCTTGACATCAATGGAGTACAAGGCGTGTTCCTGTTGTAGTCCCAAAATAGGGATAAGTCTCACCAACGATGCGCTTGTTGCTGGGCTGAATGTGTCATTCCTTACTTCTGCTGCTTTGAACTCTCTTGCGACTAGCCTAGCTCTCCTTGTCCATCGGCCGTTCCTGAATCGCCAATCGAAGACGAATTTCGTCGTCAACCACTTTGTTCCTTGGTTGCTCTCTTCTTCTTCTGTCTCTCTCTCCTCTTCTCTCTCGAGTTCTTGCAAGGGTTTCCTTGCCAATGCCTTCATCTCGGTGAGTCTGTTGATCTCTGTGAGCATTGCCTCACGATCCAGTTCCTGCAACTGGGCTTCTGCAACTTCTGGAGGTCCAGAATCTTCGCTCTTGAAGATGTCTTGTTCCTCGTCGGAATCGCCAATGTCCGAATACGAATCTTCCCAGAAAATGTCCTCTGTACCTGGTTCTGCTTCAGGTAATTCTTCATCATTGTGCTCAAATACTCTTCCTACGTTGAACGGAGGGTACTTCTTCTTGGGAGAATCAATCTTTGGGATCTTGGAACCTGTTCCTACATCATCAAATTCCATTTTCCTAAGAGGTGCTGGTCCTCTAGCTGAAAGAAGTTCACTTGCCATTGCACTGTCTGGAATGAGTTCTTCTTCTGAGGCTGCGTCCATTTCCTTACTGCTGCTACTAGAAGACGTTGGGTCTGAAGCTGCTTCGTCGTGTTTGTTTTGGTCGTCGTATTCCTGCTCAAGTTCTTCTTCTGCCTTTCTCTTGCTCTGTGCCTGCTTCGCTTTGCTCTCTAGGTAGGTTGTCCTAGTAGGTCCTGACTTCCCTGCAGAGTCCCCGCCTTGGATGACAATCGGTCCTGCGATCGGTCCTGAAGGTGCTGAAGGTGCCGAGTCCTCAACCGACTGTTCCTGAGTTGTTCCATCCACGACAGGTGGCGCCTCTGCAATTGGTCCTGGAATGTTCTTCCTGGGAATGTTCCTTGTTGCCAGTGTAGTGTGCTTCACTTCCCAAGTATGAATTCCTACACTGCTGATTCCTTTCACGTCGAAGTGTTCTACACAACGTTTTGCGCTACGGCTCGTCTTGATGCCGTCCATGTGCCACGTAATGAAAAGGTTGTTGTCTGTTTTTCCTAAAAACACTCCTCTCAACCAAATAGGGTCACCTTTCCTATTGCCACGAGTTCCTGAACGATTGGTCAAAACCAAAAGTGATTCGCCAAATTCGGCGAGCTGGCCCTCGTAAGGCCTTCCTGCCATGAACTCATACGGAGTCATTCCTGTGGAGGAATGGCGATGGTACCTGTTCAAGGTCCATGCCGAGTGCCTGAAAGCCCAACTGAAGATTGGATGTGTATGAGCAATATATGTTCCTGTTCTGTGTTCAAGGTGCCTAATCAAGGTTGTTCCTTGTCTCCTAATGGTTTGGATTGCTCTCTCTGCCATGCCGTTGGTTTCCTTCTGGCCACTGACTGCGTCCTGCAAGACTGTTCCTAGACCTAAAGCTGCTCTCTGCTTCTGGATGACTTGCTTCAGCTTCATCATTGTTCCTTCGTTGTCTGCCTTCAAGTTGATAGTTCCGTATCCAAGTTGAGTACTCAAGTAGGTCACTCCTTCGCAAAGGTGCTCTACAAGATCTTTTCCTTTAGATGCTGTCGGGATACAGACCATGTTCCTACTCCAAGAATCAACACACACAAGACATACTGCCGCTGGTGCCTCATCATGACTTGTTCCTGTAAAACAGAAATCCATACAGAAAGTTGGTCTCGAAGATCTTTCCTTCTCTGGGTTCTCACGAAGGTGTGGAGACTCTTTTCCTTTGCATGCTACACACGTCGGACACCAAGATGCATAAGGTAAGTGTGTGAGATTATGCACTGCAACTTCCTCCGGCTTTGGCTGTTTGGGTACCTTCAGAGGTTCAGCTTCTAGAAACTCCTTGTACTTCTTCTGGCCTGAAACAAGTTCCATGTGCCTTTCTGCTTCCATGATGGATCTACTGAGCCTTCTGAGGATCTCTTGCTTAGATCCAGCTTTTGAAACTCCTAGTTCCTTGCACAGTTCTCTCAGGGCCTTGAGGCTGTTCTGCTGGTTGTACTCATGACCATTGAATGTAAACGACAGTTCTCCTGCAAGTTCGTGCCTGTGCGCTGGTGCTTGGGCCTCTGAGGTCTCTTCCTGTTCTTCTTCCTGTTCTGGAATCGTGTCCAGTTGGTGAACCTTCTGTTTTGGTCTTCTGGCCTTGGGGTTCACTGGTTCGATGAGTTCGAATACACTGCGTCCTGTCCAGGATAAACCTCCTAGTGGTTCTGGGTCTCTGTGAGGCTCATCCAAAGTCCAGAACTTGTCATCCTCAAAGAAATCCTTGTTGATCGGTTCTTCTCCATACGTGTACCTGTCTGGTTTGAGGTTTCCTATGTCCACTGGAATGTCATTGGTATCTCGAGGATTGAACAAAGTCTTCCTCAACGAGTTATGGTACCTCGTGAGTGTGGTGCCATCCATGCTGATTGACCATGCATCCTCAGTGTACTCTTCAAACATCTTTCGATCTTCATCTTCCTTGGGGGTGCCTATGAGGTTCAGCGGAAATTCCTTGAGCGATACTAGCGTAAGTGTGCGATACTCCTTGCTACCATCGAAGATTGTTCCAAACGGTTCTTCAAGTTCCTCAAACATGATGCTGTGATGCAACAAATACCACTGATCATCATCCTCAATAAGCACTGCTCGATATGCGAACTTTCCTGGTGGAAACATCAAGTAAGTATCAACGTGTTCTGAGGTTCCTAGGCTGAAGTGGACTTGGTAAGGGTCTCGCCAGTTGGTCCAACCAACACGCTGTTCTTCAATGAGTTCCTTCAAGTTCTCGCACAAGTACATAGGGATAGGCTTTGCTTCTGCTTCCCAGTTGACTGCTCTCACAAAGGCTTTTGTTGTAAGTGAGTTGTTGTTGTAGTTCACTGCGATCTTGGTTGTTCCTTCTGTTAGGAAAGTGCCTGTTGCTGTTCCATCTCTGAACTCCCAGCCTTTCTTCAACAGTTTACCTACTGCCAGAAGAGGGTGCACAACCGATGAAATCAAGAACACTTCTTCAACCTTCACAATGTTTCCTTGAATATCCCGAAACTCAACTTCAATAATCCTTTGGTCTGAAACCTTAATTCGGGATCCTTGCGCATCTCGCAAAACTACCTTGGTAGTGTTGGGTGCTTTCCTTCCGTACTTCTTCATCCACATTGGTGCCAACGAAATGTCGGCTCCTGAATCCAGCACAACCTCGATCTCTCGAGTTCTCGTGTTCCTCGCTGCACGCGCAAACCTAGTAATGGTCCTTGAGGGTGCTGTTCTCTCTACTCTGTTCCTTCTAGGAGGATGGTGACATCCGTTCTCACATTCCTGCATGTCTGGGTGCCACGGTGTTTCATGACATCCATTGGGACACTCAAAGTAGTATCCACGGTCCTGAGTTCCTATCGGAGTTCCTTCTAGGTGCCATTGCAACCATGTGTCATCACTCACCTCATCACAGTCCTGAAACTCATCATCTTCATCACCAATCCAAAACTCTTCTGTCTCACTTCTCTCTTCCTGAACTTCTTCACCAACAACCCGCAAAACTCTTCCGAAGTACTCAATCTCTATCTCATCAGAGTTCTCACTCATCTCGAATTCCTCCGGAAAGCTTGTGGGCTCGTCTCCCATGTGGTACATGGAGACCATCCTAATCACTGGTCTTTGGGTTCCTTGGCTTGCTTGGCTTTGGCTTGTTGAGGTCTTGTTGGCTGACGAAGGGGCCTGAGTCGAAGTACCTGTAGTGCTCGCTTGCTCGCTCTGGTTTTCAAGGTCAACGTTCCTTGCCTGATAACCCATGTCACGCATCTTCTGCCTACACTGTGCTTCGAAATGTCCATACTTATGGCAGTAGTGACACACTCCTGTAGCTGCTTGGGCTTTTCCTTTACCTTTTCCTTTGTGTCTGAAGAAACCTCTTCCTCGACCTTTGCCTTTTCCTTTGTAACCTCTGAAACCTCTACCTCGGCCTTTCCAGTTGCCTCGACCTCTGCCTTTGCCAAAACCTCCGAAACCTTTACCTTTACCTTTGCCTTTGCTGTCAAAGCCGAAACCTTTTCCGAAGTCCTTTCCACCTTTCTTGCCTTTTCCTTTACCTTTGCCTTTATGGTGAACATAACCTTTGCCATAGCCTTTCTTTCCTTTGTACCATGCTTGGTTGATATCCATTGCTGCAAGACCACCATGGTCATCACCTTTGTCGATCAAGTCTGTTGTGGTTCGGTGAGGTGTTCCTTGCTGGGCTGCTAAAGAGTTAGTCCAACGCTCGGTTGACTCATAGTTCACAAGGTACTGACGAAGAGTATTGTACTGTGTCTTCTCATCCATGTTGAGCAACAAGTGCCTTTTCACGTCAGGTTTCATACCTTGGATAAGAGTAGATACTTTCAAATTCTCCTGTACCTTTTCTCCAGTTGCCTTCTCGTACTTCTCGATGTGTTCCTCATATTCGAGGATATTCTCAGCAATTCCTTTGTTGTGAGCAAATTTGTAGTTGAGAATGTTGTGAAACAACTCCAACGATCTCGCACGATTCGTTGGTTGATATTCCTTGAGTAGCATACGGTAAGCTTCCATACCGTTTTCCTCAGCTACATGCTTTACAACTCGGTACGGCCTTCCTTTAGTGTACGAACAAAGAACACTGTACAGGCGTCGGCTTGTTTCCTTTGCTTCTGCAGACATCTCAGCCATCTTCACTTGTTTATCATCTTTTAGGTTCCTTTCTGCGATGTCCATGATCTTCACCATGTTGGAATCCACTGCTCCAAGCCAGATCCGCATCCTGTTCCTGAACTCTGTCCATCCACTCTTCTCTTCTTGCCATGTTCCTGGGGAAAATGCTTCGGGGCTTTTAATCAGCTTGTGCAACTCCACTTCTCCAGGCTTTCTTTGTTCCTTTACTGCTTTCTCCAGAGATGCTCCTATCTCCTCAAGTGTCGTTGCTGCGTTCGTGTGGGCGTCTGCCAACGCTGTTTGTGCTGTCTTCTGTTGTTCCTGAACTGCTGTCAGGGTTTCCTGGAATGCTTGTGTGAGTCCTGCTTCTCTTTGACTTCCTGAAGCTGCTGAGTTCCTGATCTCCTCTGCTAGTGTTTGTATTCCTTGTAAGGTCTGTGCATTGATCTCGGCAAGTGCCTTCAATGCATCCTCCATTCCTTTTGCTGCTTCAAGGTTGCTGTACACTAGTGCTGCTAAAAGTAGTGACTTGCACTGTTTCCTGCTCACTGCTTGTGCTCTCCTTTCTCCTCTTGTCTTCCTTTGGTGCTTCGAGCGGTTGCTTGCTCTTGCGAAAAACAAACTAGAATAGTACGACAGGGTGATCCAAGTAATCAGTCCCATTGGGGTTCCTAAGAACACTGCTATGCGAATTCCTTGAAATACAACTCTGTTGGAAATGACTTCCTGAACTATCACATGCACGACGTCGTGAAACTTCTTTCCTACGGTTGCTAGCTTTTCTACGAAACTGTGAACATGTTCCTGTACAACTTTCCTCAGTACTTCTCGCTGTTGTTTTACTAGGTACCTAGGGGCGTAGCCTGACTCAAGGCTCTCACTCTCCTGGTTCTCGGTGTTCTGGTCGCCGTTCCTGTTCTCTTCCGTGTAGTACTCGCCGGTCACGCTAACGACGCTGTAGAGCTCGTTCATCACTTGGTTCGCGCACAACAAAGCGTACGGTACCATGACTTTTCCTATCTCCACATAGTCCTTAATCGTGTACGCGTTCGTGTTCCTGATCGTGTTCACGTTGGTGCCGTCGGGGTTCACGCTGCACTCGTTGTAGCCTTGCTGGTAGTACTCGCCGTACACGTCATAGTTCCTGTAGCGGTTCCGGTGCGTATTGGGGTGCGTATTGGGCTTCCTTCTGCTCGACCACACTGCCATGAGCTCGCTCTCGTCACTCTCAACGTACGGTAGTTCCTTTCTCCCACGGCTCGCTTCCTTGGAGGATAAGGCGTCTCCAAGGGCAAGTTCTTCCTTGGTCTCCACTTTGTTGCCAAGGGCCTGCCACGGTCTCACCGCCATACTTCCTGCTCCTGGGACCAAGATCATCCCGCACAAAGTTGCGAGGCTTCCCAGTGCGAAACCAACCAGCAGCACCATACATGCTGCCAAACCGTAGCACTTCATGTTCCTTTTCTCTTTCTCTTCCACCAACACTCGGTCGGGGTAGCAATCGCTGCAAGCGTCAAAGTCTCGCGCGTTTCCTGCTGTCACGTTGTGGTTACGAAGGTGTCCACAACCTCTGCGGTGGTACTTTGTTCCTGAACGGACTGCGATCCTGAGCGTGGGCATGTTGAGCACTGTCTCTGTCTTCTTGGTGATCTGCTCATTCGCGCGCATCTGCTTCCATCCGGCAACGAGGCAAACTGCCATGGCGCCGAGCATCATGGTTCCTATGGCTACGAGTAGCATCATCGCTGCCAAGGAGGTTCCTGGAGGCAGCTCCGCTACCATGTTAAAGAACGGGCTTCACTAAGCTTCCTACTCTCAAACTGAAGCGGTCACTTTTCCTTGTGGGTCACTGTGTCCGCTGGTCTCGAGCCTAGCACGTCGCGTGTGCGTGACGGCTGTTCCTGTACATTAACTGCACTGCACTAACTGTGTTACTGTTCCTGGCAAGATGTTTAACAGAAATGCATTAATTCTGTTTTCTGTGACATTTGATGTGGTCCCACGAATTTGCGAACCTAATTTCGATAACCTGAAATATTTGAAACTAGTGCTCGACATGTGGTTTCCTGCATTCGAGAAATCGAAATAGGCATTTATGTTTTTTGAAACATACACAGTATTTATCAGTATTTTAGAAAAATGGTTTCCAACTATTTCTATCTTTTGTAGTATGGGCTACAACTCAGGTTGTCTGTGATTTTTCGCTGATACATAAGCTTCATTCATGACCCCCCCAGCTGTGAGCGTTCAGTCAAAGCAAGGCCCCGCCCAAGAATTTTGTTACACCTTTTTCCAGCCGTCGAAGGCCGAAACACAGCAGGATTTAAAAAAAATCCTTTAACAAGAGGCAAGAATTCCAGCCTTTCGCGTTCGCTTGGATTCTGGACATAAAGAAAGCCTCTGCTCACGAGTCGTCGTACAGTTCCGTTCGAGAGAAGGTTGGCAAGGACCATCTCGTCCTCCGGCGTGTGTGTAGCCTTCCAAGAACAGCAGTACCAATGATCCGCGGAGTCCTTGCTCAAACCCAGGGTTCTCAGGGTTCTCTGAACGCGAACAGCATCGTTGAAAGCTTCCCACTCCACGGCATCCAAGTTCAGCCGTCGCCGAAGCTCTGGATTATTCACGTGCTGAAGACCTGTTCGCACCCGAAAGATAATCTCCGAGTCCGAGGCAGGCCGAAGCATTTCATTTATTTCCCAGTCCGTCCAGCAGCTGTCTTCCCGGTAGCTCTTAAGAATGCTTGGATGCAGTTTATCCACTCTCGGATATTGAGGTCTGCGAGAGCGCATCATTCGAAGAGTCCGACGTCTTCGATGCGGAGGACAGCATGCAGGCACGAGCATGGCAACGCCTGCACCCCTCCAGAGTCCAGGACACTCCTCGAGCCCCACACAACAGCCGGTCAAATGCCATGCATACCCTGCACCTGGAGCTGCAAAGCACGGCTTCATCACGACGGCCTGCAGCTACGTCGAACACGACTGTGATCCGATCGATCGTCGAACGTGAAACAGAACTCCACTGGCGGAATGCAGCTTTCGCAAGACAGCGTCGACCACTCCCGCCGTGCCTGGATGTCCGGTTTTATCGCATGCCACATGTCTCGACCTTCTACACGACTGTGATGCGATCGATCGTCGAACGTGAAACAGAACTCCACTGGCGGAATGCAGCTTTCGCAAGACAGCGTCGACCGCTCCCGCCGTGCCTGGATGTCCGGGTTTATCGCATGCCACATGTCTCGACCTTCTACACGACTGTGATGCGATCGATCGTCGAACGTGAAACAGAACTCCACTGGCGGAATGCGGCTTTCGCAAGACAGCGTCGACCGCTCCCGCCGTGCCTGGATGTCCGGCAACCGCCGAATTAAGCGTAGTCCTGGACAAGTGAAAGGATCAGCTCGCGGACTGTTGTTCCTCATCTGATGGGTCAGGCAATTCGATAATCTCGCGCTGCGGCACCGTGACATCGAGGGCCTCCAAGAGCCGTGTCACAGCTGCAAACGCCTCCAGCAGAAGCCCTTGATGTCCCTTCAATGCTGCAGGCGGTGCAGGATCAGCATCATTAGGACGAAAGGACATGCGCAAGAGGTTCAATTGCGTGAAGACCCAACCTCGATCGGCAGGTGTGCTCTCCACCACTCTCCGCAATTCTTCTGGGTCTGTCACGCGCTTCAGCAGAAGATCGCCTGCTTCAGGTGCGACCGCAGCAATGGCGAGATTACATATTTGCAATGCCGGGAGATCCGGCAGGTCGCGAAGCGCCAGAGACAAAGCGTCGCAGAGAGTGCCCACATCCGGATTGCGCGTCCACGGCAGCGGCACCGTGACTTCCAGGGCCTCCAAGAGTCGTGTCACGGCTGCAAACGCCTCCAGCAGAAGCCCTTGATGTCCCTTCAATGCTGCAGGCGGTGCAGGATCAGCATCATTAGGACGAAAGGACATGCGCAAGAGGGCCAATTGCGTGAAGACCCAACCTCGCTCGGCAGGTGTGCTCTGCGCCACTCTCTGCAATTCTTCCGGGTCTGTCACGCGCTTCAGCAAAAGATCGCCTGCTTCAGGTGCGACCGCAGCAATGGCGAGATAACATATTTGCAATGCCGGGAGATCCGGCAGGTCGCGAAGCGCCACAGACAAAGCATTGTAGCGAGTGCGCACATCGGGATTGCACGTCCGCCGCAACGTTGCCATGGCCAGGAGGACTGAAAGTCAACTCGAGAGATGGCGCTGCGGAATGTTGACACCTGGAGCTGCAAAGCACGGCTTCATCACGACGGCCTGCAGCTACGTCGATTAGATTTTGTCGCATGCCACATGTCTCGACCTGCCACACGACTGTGATCCGATCGATCGTCGGACGTGAAACAGAACTCCACTGGCGGAATGCAGCTTTCGCAAGACAGCGTCGACCGCTCCCGCCGTGCCTGGATGTCCGGCAACCGCCGAATTAAACAAAGTACAAGTTCCGCAAGGACACAGAATCCGGCAGGTCTCTTCTCGACCCACCACACTACTGTGATCCTATCAATCGTCAGACACGTGAAGCAGAACGGCGCATTGCAACCGCACTGGCTCCGAATTACGAATTCCTCTAACAACACCGTGCCTAACGCACAACGTTTAGTCTAAGTCTTGAACCAAACGAAGGTGGTTTCCCGGAATCCTTCGCAGATACCGCACTGGTTTGGGACTGCCGTGGTCATCAGATTTGGTGCCAAGACCATGCCACCGAAGACTCATGTAATCTTCTAGGTGCAGGAAAGCAAAGGATCGAGCACGGCTCGCATCGTGCAGCCAGCCACAAGCATCACGTCCGATGCATTTCAGCCGCGGAAATACGATCTCCTGGGCATCACGACAAAAGCTTCGAAGTTCCAAAGATAACTTCGTGTTCGCGAAGAGCAAGCTGCGCGTGAGACGAGGACACCATTTCCGGCCTCGAAGCTCCAGGCATGATGTCGCCACGCAATCATTTCGCCATGCTTGCCACGGAGCGTTCAGCAAGCTGATCAAAGTTTGCCCCAGAAAGCATTCTCTATGATTCAGTTCCAAGCAAGACCTTTCCTCTATATATTCTCGCCACGGCACAACAGTCAGACTGCTCATAATCCGCCTTCGAAGAAGTTCCTCACAGGAAGCTTTGCAGCGCCTGATCAATTCGAAGTGTTCGTTCAGGTTCCGGACATCCTGAAAGTCCCACTGCACCTCCAGAATGAAATCCACCCCCGCGAAATCCAACACGAGCGACCAGGGCACCCCAGACGACATGACGATCGAACAAGCGATAGCAGATCACTGCAGCTTCTGGAGCCGTCACAAGGACACGAGCATGATCGACAGCACAGCTCAGAATCCGGCATCGACGGAACTAAAGGAAGGGCAACTGTTTAGAACTTCGCCTCACACCCACTCAGCAGCTTTTTGCACAAAGGGTCGGTGTGCTGGCCAGCAATCACTGCTGCGTGCAGAGGCTAGGCGCAATGCGGCTTTCGCAAGACAGCGTCGACCGCGTCAATGGGTCCAAACCTTCTTTCACAGCACAGACGGGCAGCTCTTCCACACGTCTCATCTCGCCCGACCTTGCAAGCCACGTCATTCGATCGCTTGCAATCCGGCAGTCACCGAATTAGGCGAATTACAAATTCAGAAGCCAGCAGGTCTTTGACGCTGCTCCAATGACCTCTTGCGGCGACTGCCGCGTCGAATTATGCGAGAGCGCAGCTACACGTTGTCCGGCTCAGTACAAGTTGCCCAGGTCAATGTCAAAGAGCGATTCCTCGTCGGATTCCTCTACATGAAGAGGAGCAAGTCCAGAGCACCTCTCGAATCGGCGTTTTCGTTCCTTTTTGCCAACGACGGGCGGTGCACCGAGACCGTGCCAACACACATCCATGTAATCTTCGATGTGCACCATAGCAAAACATTTGCCTTCGTAGTGGACCCACCAAGCGGCCTCACGTCCTAGCGGCACCAAGAACGGGAACACGATCTTCTGGCCGGACATCGCCGTCAGGTCGAGAGAAAGCTTTCTATTCAAGAAGAGGAGCGATCGCGTCAGCCGAGGGCACCATTTACGAGCTGTCAGTTGGAAGCCGGCTCTTGCACAGGGATGTTCTCTGAGAGGCATGATTTCGAAACTGGACATCGTGCCAGCGCAAACAAGTCGATGGCAGGAAGCCTCGCAACGCTGCACCAGCTGCATGTGTGCATCCAGGTCCTCCACCTCGGACCAGTCCCATATCAAGTCAAGCTCAAAAATCACGCCTGCGAAATCCAGCACCAACGACCATGGCACTCCGGAAGGCATGGCGCCCTAAACCCGGTCGGGCTTCCTCATGCTTGCAGCAACAAATAATTCGGCGCAACCATGGAAAGAATAACCGATGAAGCAAGTCAACGAATCTCACACACACGAACACGTCTCGATCGAACGACTCCAAGCCTGTCTTTCTTCAACACAGTGAACGTGACGACGATACCGAAACGTGCAGCCGAGGTACAGCGGGCCCGAACCAGCTCGTGCCGACCGATACAATGCTTCGTCGCGCGTGGCTCGGCGGAGGCTTGCATGCAAGAATCATGCAAGAACTGCAAGTCCGTTGTTTTCTTGTCCCCAGCACGATGCTGTCGCGACAAGATTCCCGGCCTCGACCCTGGGCTCGGGCTTTACCCAAGCTCTGCCAGCCAAGCATCTTCCGGTGGCTCCTTTGGCCAAAGGAAATCGCAAATGAGGGCGGCGGCGTCGTCGCCCAGCTCGTTCTTGTAGTGGAGCCATCCAGCCTCGTAGCACGTGTCACAAATTGTCCAGGGGTAGTGATGCCACAACGTGTCTCGGCAAAGCAGACAGTGTTCAGGGCTGCAGGACCAAGAGCTGCGCCGGGTACACCATTCAAAAACCCTGTAGCCGAACACCCTCTCGCTTGGAGAGGCCTTTTCGACTCGTTGTTGCATCAAGTCGGGCCGAACGGCGATGAGCTCGCCATGCGTGCATCCGATCCCTCTTTCGAGTGATGCAAGCGGTCGCGCCGCTGAATCCATGCTTCGGGATATCTTACAGCTGTCACCGGCACGCCAAGCTTTCGCAAGACAGCGTCCACTTGCCTGTGCACCGTCGAGTCTATAGTTATGTAGCCGGTTGGCAGGCAACCGTTGGAAAGTAGCAAATGATTATTTAGTGATTTAGAAAGTGATCTGTCAGTGATTCATGTAGATCTTAAAAAGTGATCTGGGATAAGTAATAGTGATCTGTCGCCCGCAGAATAGTGATCTGCAGCGGGCGTAATAGTGATCTGTCGCCCGTAGAATAGTGATCTGTAGCGGGTGAAATAGTGATCTGTCGCCCGTAGAATAGTGATCTGCAGCGGGTGAAATAGTGATCTGTCGCCCGTAGAATAGTGATCTGTAGCGGCCGAAATAGTGATGCGTAGCCGGCAGAATAGTGATCTGCAGCGGGCGAAATAGAATAGTAATCTGTAGCGGGCGAAATAGTGATGCGTGGCCGGCAGAATAGTGATCTGCAGCGGGCGAAATAGTGATCTGCGGCGCGCAGAGGCCCTGGGCCCCAGTACTAAACTTGGTCGAACCAAGCCAGGAACCGAGCCACCCCCCCACTCCACCCACCCCTGCCTCCTGCTGTGGATGCCTCTGGGTCGGTGGCCCGGCCCCCTTCCCCCCCCCTCCCCCCGCACCGTTGGAACGAGTTACAAAACTGGCCACTTGGTAAAGGGGATTCTTCTTCATCCAAAAACCAGGCTAAACAGAGCTTGATATGTGCGACCACATGGCAAAAACAAATGCGCCCCTTTTTTGTTGGCTGTTCCTAAAGCATCAACACGGTTGGAGACAAAATTGGAGCCCCTCTTTTTTTCTGGTGTTTGTAAAATAGTAAAACACATCTGGCCTGGCTAAGTGAAGCATTGGAGCCCCCTTTGTCTTTGTTTTCGGAACGCTTCAGGACAACAGGGAAAAAAGTCCACAACATGCTCCGCGCGCATCATGTTTTTTTTTCTGATTTCCAGGCCTGAAAGCTGACCCAAGCCCAAAGCCCTAAACCCTACAACTCCAAACGCTCAATCCCGAACTCCAAACCTAAAACCCAGACCCCGAACACCATAAACCCGAGGTGTTTCGGTGTCGGGAATCTGCGGGAAACCCAGAGCATTATGAGCATCAGCCAGTTCTTTTGGGCGGGTCAAACCGTTTTTCCTTTTTCCTTTCAAAAAAAATCAAAAACCAAATGGCCGCGGGAGGAGCCCCCCCTGCCCCCCTCCCTCCTTGTTTGGCTTTCCAGCAATGGGCGCGTTCATTAAATGAGATATCAACAGGTCTAAATTCTAAATTGAAAACGCCTCCCACTCACTTCCAAATCGCCCTGTTGCAGCATTCGGTCGCGGAACAAAAGAAACATTCTGGTTTATCACTATTCCCACAGCTCGGATCACTCCTAGATCACTGAATAATCCACGATCGCTTGTAAATCACTATTCCCAAAGCACGGTCGCGGAACAAAAGAAACATTCTGGTTTATCACTATATTCCCACAGCACGGATCACTCCTAGATCACTGAATAATCCACGTTTTGCCTCGCTCCTGATCGCTTGGAAATCACTATTCCCAAAGCATGGATCACTCCCAGATCACAGAAAAATCACTTTTTTTGCACCTATGTCGAATTTGCGGATCACTCCGAAATCACATCAAAATCACTATTGTCAATCCTCCAGGACCGGCAATAGTGATCTGTGGCTGGAAATAGTGATTGGCAATGAAATAGTGATTTGAAAGTGATCTTTCACTTTCAAATCACTATTTCCGGCCCTAAATCACTCCAAAATCACTATTTCCGGGCCTAGATCACTCTGAAATCACTTTTGCCGGTCTTCCACCACCGCAAATAGTGATTTTGGAGTGATCTGGGGCCGGAAATAGTGATTTGAAAGTGATCTTTCACTTTCAAATCACTATTTCCGGCCCTCACTATTTCCGGGCCTAGATCACTCTGAAATCACTTTTGCCGGTCTTCCACCACCGCAAATAGTGATTTTGGAGTGATTTAGGGCCGGAAATAGTGATTTGAAAGTGATCTAGGACCGATAATAGTGCTTGGAATCTGTAGCTAGGACTGCTAGGACTACTGCTAGGGCTGCTTAGCAACCCTTGGAGTTCTTCTCGTAGTTCGATGTGATAGCTCTCCGAACGTAGGTCACCCTCACATCACAATTGCCTGCCTTAGATCACTGTCAGATCACTGTTTCCTGTCCTAGATCACTTTCAAATCACTATTTCCGGCCCTAAATCACTCCAAAATCACTATTTGCGGTGGTGGAAGACCGGCAAAAGTGATTTCAGAGTGATCTAGGCCCGGAAATAGTGATTTTGGAGTGATTTAGGGCCGGAAATAGTGATTTGAAAGTGAAAAATCACTTTCAAATCGCTGTTTCCGGCCCTAAATCACTCCAAAATCACTATTTGCGGTGGTGGAAGACCGGCAAAAGTGATTTCAGAGTGATCTAGGCCCGGAAATAGTGATTTTGGAGTGATTTAGGGCCGGAAATAGTGATTTGAAAGTGATCTTTCACTTTCAAATCACTATTTCTGGCTCTAAATCACTCCAAAATCACTATTTGCGGTGGTGGAAGACCGGCAAAAGTGATTTCAGAGTGATCTAGGCCCGGAAATAGTGATTTTGGAGTGATTTAGGGCCGGAAATAATGATTTGAAAGTGATCTAGGACAGGAAACAGTGATCTGACAGTGATCTAAGGCAGGCAATTGTGATGTGAGGGTGACCTACGTTCGGAGAGCTATCACATCGAACTACGAGAAGAACTCCAAGGGTTGCTAAGCAGCCCTAGCAGTAGTCCTAGCAGTCCTAGCTACAGATTCCAAGCACTATTATCGGTCCTAGATCACTTTCAAATCACTATTTCCGGCCCTAAATCACTCCAAAATCACTATTTGCGGTGGTGGAAGACCGGCAAAAGTGATTTCAGAGTGATCTAGGCCCGGAAATAGTGATTTTGGAGTGATTTAGGGCCGGAAATAGTGATTTGAAAGTGATCTTTCACTTTCAAATCATTATTTCCGGCCCTAAATCACTCCAAAATCACTATTTGCGGTGGTGGAAGACCGGCAAAAGTGATTTCAGAGTGATCTAGGCCCGGAAATAGTGATTTTGGAGTGATGTAGGGCCGGAAATAGTGATTTGAACGTGAAAGATCACTTTCAAATCATGATTTCCGGCCCTACATCACTCCAAAATCAATCTGCGGTGGTGGAAGACCGGCAAAAGTGATTTCAGAGTGATCTAGGCCCGGAAATAGTGATTTTGGAGTGATTTAGGGCCGGAAATAGTGATTTGAAAGTGATCTAGGACAGGAAACAGTGATCTGACAGTGATCTAAGGCAGATAATTGTGATGTGCGGGTGACCTACGTTCGGAGAGCTATCACATCGAATTACGAGAAGAACTCCAAGGGTTGCTAAACAGCCCTAGCAGCAGTCCCAGCAGTCCTAGCTACAGTTTCCAAGCACTATTACCGGTCCTAGATCACTTTCAAATCACTATTTCCGGCCCCAGATCACTCCAAAATCACTATTTGCGGTGGTGGAGGACCGGCAAAAGTGATTTCAGAGTGATCTAGGCCCGGAAATAGTGATTTTGGAGTGATTTAGGGCCGGAAATATTGATTTGAAAGTGAAAGATCACTTTCAAATCACTATTTCATTGCCAATCACTATTTCCAGCCACAGATCACTATTGCCGGTCCTGGAGGATTGACAATAGTGATTTTGATGTGATTTCGGAGTGATCCGCAAATTAGACATAGGTGCAAAAAAAGTGATTTTTCTGTGATCTGGGAGTGATCCGTGCTTTGGGAATAGTGATTTCCAAGCGATCAGGAGCGAGGCAAAACGTGGATTATTCAGTGATCTAGGAGTGATCCGTGCTGTGGGAATATAGTGATAAACCAGAATGTTTCTTTTGTTCCGCGACCGTGCTTTGGGAATAGTGATTTACAAGCGATCGTGGATTATTCAGTGATCTAGGAGTGATCCGAGCTGTGGGAATAGTGATAAACCAGAATGTTTCTTTTGTTCCGCGACCGAATGCTGCAACAGGGCGATTTGGAAGTGAGTGGGAGGCTTTTTCAATTTAGAATTTAGACCTGTTGATATCTCATTTAATGAACGCGCCCATTGCTGGAAAGCCAAACAAGGAGGGAGGGGGGCAGGGGGGG
The DNA here is from genome assembly GCA_905221615.1 of Symbiodinium sp. CCMP2592. NCBI lineage: Eukaryota > Dinophyceae > Suessiales > Symbiodiniaceae > Symbiodinium > Symbiodinium sp. CCMP2592. The sequence goes on from CAJNDT010002559.1 coordinate 28,284, forward strand.
CTCCTCCCGCGGCCATTTGGTTTTTGATTTTTTTTGAAAGGAAAAAGGAAAAACGGTTTGACCCGCCCAAAAGAACTGGCTGATGCTCATAATGCTCTGGGTTTCCCGCAGATTCCCGACACCGAAACACCTCGGGTTTATGGTGTTCGGGGTCTGGGTTTTAGGTTTGGAGTTCGGGATTGAGCGCTGGAGTTGTAGGGTTTAGGGCTTTGGGCTTGGGTCAGCTTTCAGGCCTGGAAATCAGAAAAAAAACATGATGCGCGCGGAGCATGTTGTGGACTTTGTTTTCCCTGTTGTCCTGAAGCGTTCCGAAAACAAAGACAAAGGGGGCTCCACTGCTCCACTTAGCCAGGCCAGATGTGTTTTACTATTTTATTTCCACGTTTGAAAACGCATGCATGTTCAATCAAGTCAAGGGTTGCAGAGTTGAGCTTCGTAATGACAATCACCGATGCACTCACAGACTGCTGCAAACACTCGCTCCCTTCATTTTGAAACTCGATGCGGGCATTGGGGTAGCAGTCGCATAGAACGATCGGCTACCCAGAGGAGCACACAATGGCATCCATCTTGAATAGCACGATCACGTGTGACACTGGGGTGTGGGCGGGCGGGACAAAATCCACACATTGGTGGAAATGCTTAAAGGTGGCCCACCCAACCCTCCTCTGAGAGATAATGTTTCGGCGCATCACAAGTTCGCAACGAGACGTGACAGCGACCGAAAAAGAAGCATGCTTGGTTTCAAAGAAAACTTTAAAACCATTTCAAAACGTAAATAAGGGTTTCGTCCCTCCGGGACCACAACCTTATTTCCACGTTTGAAAACGCATGCATGTTCAATCAAGTCAAGGGTTGCAGAGTTGAGCTTCGTAATGACAATCACCGATGCACTCACAGACTGCTGCAAACACTCGCTCCCTTCATTTTGAAACTCGATGCGGGCATTGGGGTAGCAGTCGCATAGAACGATCGGCTACCCAGAGGAGCACACAATGGCATCCATCTTGAATAGCACGATCACGTGTGACACTGCACCACCACCCGACTCGCAGCAGAGTCAAAGCGGGAACGGGCCCGACACTTGCACACGAGTGGCTCCCAAAGAAACCAACTGTGCACAATCGCCGCGACTAGGTGCGTCTGCGATGTTTGAATGGGTTGGCACACGACCAAACCATATCCGCAACCTGGAAGCCTCTTCAAAGTCCAAACATCCATTGAGGATGCGCGCACCTGCAGCTGTTCCGGATTTGCATGCAACGAAAGCTCCACGAGCAGCTTCGTTATCAAGATACATCACCGTGTATGAGTTGCTCAACAAATGCGACCAGGCAGAAAGAGCTGCCCACACGGCTAGCATCTCGATCTCGTAGATAGGATGCTTCGATGCTGACCGGAGTTTCTCAACTGACGAGGCAGGCAAGTTCAAGCTGAAATATGACAACGCCTTTCCAGAAGAATCGAACAGTGCTCCTCCGAGTCCGGCGGTCGAGCCTTCCAGACTTCCGTCGGTAAAAATCAAGAAAGTTCGGCCGACTTGTCGAGTGAGCTTCACGGGCTCAGCATGCAACGCAACATCCTTCAAGTAGACCAATGCTTCTCTTAGCTCTGGGTCAAGCTTCGTTGAACTTCCAAGGCCCTTTGCACGTCTGCTCAAAACCTGTAGAGCAAGGCACGACCTGCGTCCAAACAAGAAAGAAGCAAACCAGTGGAGCTTGCCTCTTAGTCGATCGGCTTCGGGCTGACTCAAGCAATCACTATCCAATACACTTTGGAGACTGGCACTGAGGGATGCAATTCTCTCAGGCGTGTGTTTGAGAGTGACCTCCCCCGAGCAAAAATTTTCAAGGTCCACCAAAATCCCTAATGCTTTAAAAGTCTTTGCGAAAGGAACAGCTTTGCGACCTTCACAAGCGTACAGGATTCCCAGCAGACCGAAGAAACGATCTACGATCCTGTCGACGTGGGCATGCGCAGATGCTTTGCAGAGACAAGGGTAATCGTCAAAGTAATTAACCCAAGCCAACCGCAAAGCACGACAGCCTAGAAACCAGGATG
>CAJNDT010002560.1:0-30328 GCA_905221615.1 Symbiodinium sp. CCMP2592
TTTGTGTGGCCTCCCGGAAAGGAACCATTCATGATCAACCCGCAGGGCAAGAGAATATCTCTGTTCGTGAACGGTGACATCCCGTACGTTCGTGCCGGGAGTTCTAAGTCATTGGTTCATGATGATTCGGAGGCCAAAGCGATCACCGAAATCTTCAAGGGTGCGCTAACAGCGGGCAATGTTGACGTCAGCGTCGCAGCTGCCGCTGAAGCTGCACCGAGCGAGATTGAAGCAGAAGAAGAAGGTGACGATCATGAACGACCTCCTGATCCTGAACCCCAAGAACCTCATATAGAAGAAGTACCAGAGTCCGAGGCCGGACCGAGGCTGGACGCCCTCCGGACGACGACGAAGGAAAAGGAGTGGGTGAAATTCCATTGGATGGTGACGATGAGGTGATCATTGATGTGGAAGGCGACGGTGCGCCGAGCCGCAAGGCCAGAGTCGGAACACTGAAAGCCGAAGCAAAGACATTGGCACATCTGTGTACCCATCGCTACCGCAATCCATATTGCGAATCGTGCATACGCGCGAAGATGAAGCACTTGCGAACACAACGAGGTGCATTTCAACGTGTGATCAAACACTGGGGAGATCTTGTGACGTTCGACTTCCTTGACATGCGCAAGGCCGCCGAAGCAGGCATTGGACTCGATGACGGAGCTCGTGAAGTTCTAGTCATCAGGGACATCGCCACCAAAATGATTGCAGCGATTCCCACGGCTTCAAGAAGCACTGACGAAGTCGTCATGGCCATCAGACGCCTCATGGGAAGACGCAAGATTCATATGGCGTACAGTGATGAAGCACCAGAGTTCGATTCAGCTATGGCACAGTTGAAGATCGTGATTGATCATTCCCTTCCAGGGAAACCCAGTAACAATTCACTCGCTGAACGATCAAATCAAGAAGTTATCAACACAGTCGCAGCATCCATGCTACACGCCGGATTGCCCGCTCAATACTGGTCCTTTGCGCTTAATTGCGTGATGCAGAACCTCAACGTTGAAGACGTGGAGGGCGATGGTGATTCAGCATGGAAGCGAATGACTGGAAAGGACTTCGAGGGAAAAGCCATACCCTTCGGTGCCAAAGTCTTCTTCAAGCCAACGGACACAAGGCCGAAGACATACGGCAACAAATTCGATCCAAAGGGGATTCCAGGCATTTTCGCCGGATACATCATCACTGCTGGTCAGGGATGGTCCAAGAAGTATCGCGTTTGGGATATGAAGGAATTTGCCAACGCGAACTTGTCGATGGACGCATCTGTTCCCAGGAAGTTGATGAGACCGTACGAGACAGAAGTTATCTACTTCCCAGAGGAGATAACGTTTCCCCTGACAGCCGAGTACGAAAGGATGAATTCAACCATTGAGGGACTCAGGGACAACGTTGACCTCGCTGGCAAGGAGATAAAAGACGTCGATGACGGTGGTGACGGTCCGCCTGGAGGAGATGGTGACGACGGGGATGACGATGATCCAAGCGGACTTCTTCCTCCACCGGATCCCGGAGAAGATCCTGACTTACAGGACATAGATCCAGCTGACATTGAGGCGGAGCCGCTCGGCGAAGTCTTCAAGTCAGCAGAGCATGAAGCTATTGATGCCATAGGAGACAAAAGACTCGAAGAACTAGATGAAGAGCTAGGTCTACGTGCAGCACCGCCTCCTTCTGAACCAAAGGTCACTGGGAAAGATCGGCGATCGCCCCGCGAAGTCGGTCCAACCGGTAGACTCATCCCCGAAGGAGACATCGAAGAACCTGGAGAGATTATCAAGATATTGAAAGAAAAGAAGTTGGCTCCCGAGGAGATTGAACATTGGAGTACGGGGAAGAAAGGGGACGGCATTGTATATCTCACCGATGACGGTGAAGCCTGCAAGATCGACAAAAGGGGAGTTCCGTACAAGATCCGAAGTGATGGTCGACGAACTATTCCTACACGGCGACCTATCCATTCTTATTCTCCGGAAGCATGGAAGAAGATGAGCGAAGCGGAGAAGAAGGCAGCATATAAGAAAGAAAAGCGAGACAAAGCTCGAGTTGCCAAGAAAGACCGGAAGAAGGCTGTGATAGGAAAGAAGATAGTCACCAAGGCTTTGGACAACATGATCTTTCCCAAGATTGTTCCGTGTGAAGAAATTGATCTGCAACTCAACGTGACCGTTGACGACGACGATGGTTGGTCATGGGCACAGTCCTATGTAGATCAATATACGCAAGAACAATTCTTGGCAGATGTTGTGACGGCCGTTCCGGCGCATATGGTCATGGATGATAATTGGATTCCTTCTATGCCGTGTACGACTTCTCACAGAAACGTACATCGGGAAAAGAATCATGCAGGCGGATCGTGCTTCAATGCCATGGTCACTCGACCCGTCACACGCAAAGAGATGATCAACAATCCCAAGGCCATGGAAGCTTTCATGAAAGAATGGAAGGGATTGTGGGACCAAGAAGTGTTTGACTTCTCGACTACGCGTGAATATGACGACGTCGTTGCTGAGGCAAAGAAGAAAGGTGAGAAAGTACACATGGCGCGAGTACATGGACTGATATACGAGAAGAACTATCAGCTCAAAGAGGACGATCCTGCCAGGAAGTTCAAGGGGCGAGGTGTACTACTCGGTGATCAGGTCAAAGACAAGAATATGGAAGCCGCATTGTTTCAGGATTTGGGGAATTCCCCGGCTACGTTTGACGCCTCACGATGGGCAGATTATTACGGATGTCTTCCTGGCAACGATGTCCAGATGGCGGATGCTATCCAAGCATACATTCAGGCTAGATTGTCGGGCACTCCGTGTTGGGTTGAACTGCCTGATGAAGCTTGGCATCCATCTGCGAAACGGCACAAATTCCGTAGGCCGGTATGCCGCCTGATCAAAGCTCTATATGGACATCCTGACGCAGGAACCATGTGGGAACAACATTGCCACACCGCGGTACAGAAAGTAGGGTTCAAGCCGATTGGTGATGAATGGCCATCATTGTATTTTCACCCGCTAATGAAGCTCTTACTTGTCATCTACGTGGATGATCTCAAGATGGCAGGACCCAAAGAGAATCTACCCAAGGGTTGGGACATGTTGCGCCAAGAACTTCGATTGGAAGAAGAAACACCACTGGGCTTGTATCTGGGTTGTCGCATCTCCAAGGGCGAGGCAACGTTGCATGACAAAACTAAGGTGCAGACCGTTACCTACGACATGGAGACGTACCTGGACATGACAGTCAAGAAGTACTGCGACGTGACTGGGTTCGATACGACAAAATTCAAGACGGTACCATCGCCGAGTCCGGCTGAGGAGACTAAGAATCACCCAGCTCGCGCTCCGGCACAGTCAGGTAAAAGCCATCGATGCACGTGGTGTGGACACACCATGCCTGTTGATAAGGATGGTCGGCTCGCTCCGCCTCCACCTATTCCCAAGGCGCCCGAGGAAGAGGAAATCAACGAGGCCAATCGCGGCGCACTTGCTCCGCAGGCAGCCAGCATTCTCATGAAATTGCTGTATGCCGCGCGCATTTGCCGCTTTGATCTTCTGCGCAGTATCAACAATCTCGCACGCAAGATCACGAAATGGACCAAGAAGGAGGACGCTCTTCTTCATCATCTCATGGCCTATGTGCACCAGTCCAAACATCACATGATGATTGGGTGGGTCGGGAACTCCTTGGAGGACTCGTCCATCGGGCTGTTTGCAGATGCGGACTATGCAGGTTGTGGAGAAAGTTTGAAATCTACCTCCGGTGCTCATTTGCACATTCAAGGTTCTCACACAAGATTTCCCTTGGCGGGACTTAGCAAAAGGCAGGGATGCTTGAGTCATTCCACACCTGAGGCCGAGATTGTCGCGGCCGACTTTGCCATGTCACGTCTTGGATTGCCTGCTATCACGTTGTGGCAGCAGCTTGGGGGGCAAGACCCCAACTTCGTCTTTTACGACGACAACCAGACCATGATCGGGGTGAGTCGCACGGGCAAGAATCCGACTATGCGTCACTTGGAACGTACCCACGGTATCTGTATTGGATGGATGCATTCTATCTTTCAGGAAGGTTACGTTTCTCTTGCCTATGAGGTCACTGCCAAGATGTCCGCGGATATACATACCAAGTCGTTCAAGGATTCCGTGTCCTGGACGCACGCGTGTCAGCTCATCAACATCTTTCCGCCGGATCTCATCGGCTCCCAAGAGATTATGGATCTGAGGCGGCCTACTCATACCCAAAGCACGGATGAGAAGGGTCAGCAGCACTACTCGTTCAAGAGCGAGGTGCCTTGTTTTCCTTACACGCAGACGCCGATCCTCCCTCAGGTGGTGTATCGCGCTGGATTGTCGAGTAAGGAAGGCTTGCAAGAACATGACAGTGTGGACCCCATCCTGGTTGTCAAGTTCCCGCGCATGTTGCGGGGGCCGCCTTCTGCGTTGGCGCCTGGTCGTTACCTTCGGTCGACTTGGATTCTTCGTGAAGGGCAGTGGCACCAGATGGAGGATCGTGCTGCTATCCTTGACACACCGGGCAAGTTCGACCGCTACGTGGAACGTGCTGTGTTTCAGTACCATCCCGTGCGTGGGCATTTGCCCCCCGCTGCCATTGCGGACGTCCTTGCGCCGCCGTTTTTGCCTATTCCTGAACCGCCTCTAGGCCAGTCTTATGTGCGCGCCCTGCCCGCCAAATGGCGAGCGGTGGTTGTCACACTGGCGCGTGCCATCCATGGGGGGTACCAGGGCTTTACATTACACCAGGGATTTTGTTTCAACGGCCAATCCAAGAGTCAAGCCTCTCAATTTGGTTATGATCAATGGTCGTCGGTGTACGAAGATGTATGGCAAGATGCGGCGGAACAGAAAAAGGAATATCAGGGATATGATGGAGCAATTGTGCCTCACGTGGTCAATTTCGCCGAAAACAAGCCCAAGGAGGGTCTGGTGATCCAATTCCTCGACCACGATGGAAGGTTGGTCCATGCTTACAAGAATCCTTACAGCCGGTGGAAGTACCGTATCACTATCAAAGATGCTACAAAGGCAGTGACGGTATGGACATTGATAGGAGTCGATGAGGAGAACTGGTGGAATGAGTATGCTCCAGGCAAGGATTGCATCGCCCAGCATGCTCCCGATTCTCACTACGACCCCGGGCTACAAGTAAATGTTCTGAGTATGGGGCGAGAAGTTGACGACGCCATGTGCGCCTACATTTTTGATGTGGTGCAAGCAAGGAAAGACAACCCTAACTCCGTAATCTTCATTGGTGCAGGGGTGTTGGGCAAGAATTCGTGGCTGAGTCGGAAAATCGCTGACAACCCCGAAAAGGGCAAATTGCGGACAGACTACCCATGGGGGGAGGTCGTCCAAAGAATTGCGCGCAGAGCGGCGTCATGGGGGTTCCAAATCATCATCGAAGTGCCTCCTCGAGTACCAGTCCAGGAAACCAAGCAATATAAGGGACTTCAGGAAGATGCCATGTGGAAGAGCATCAAGATCCAAGGATGCACTCACGGGCAACGTTATACCTTTCGGGATCCTGTGTCTCCCGGAACCGCCGTTGAGCTCGGCTACTGCAAGGATGAATGGGAGTACATTGCCGCAAACGTCGCGCTGCATCCTAAGTCGTCTGATGTGTGCTCGTCCAAACATTTGCACATGAATGATTCGGACGCTAAGGATCGATCTGATAAATGCGAGTTGACTAGCCAAATCTCCAGAAGATTGCTTAAAGCCTTGAAATTTCAGGCAACTGGCGATGGGAGGTTGGTAGCCATGCCGTCGAAGGCTGGTGGACGGAAGCCAGACCGCATGATTGTTGACATTTGTGGCTTGGGTAACGGCTACGCCGTACCTAAGTCCACTAAAGGTTGCTCTCGCATAACTTGCAAGGAGCTGATCAGCTCCAAGGCCGATGAGGATAGCCTTATCGGTACGATGAAGGATGCGTGCCGGAACGACCTGCGCACACCTGTGCTATTCGTGGCATCGCTTTTGCGATCAGGTGCTGGTCCTGGAAGTAGTGAAGGGGCTTGCGGGGGGGGTGAAAAACGTTCTGGTGGGAAGTACAAGGTTTTCAGAAGTGTCTTGAAATCTCTCAAACGCCTGCTGAAGAAGTGTGCGGAATTTTCCGACGTCTATTTTTCGCTTGACATGCCTTCTTCATGTTCATGTTGGTCTTGGACAGAGTTGCATGCTCTTGTTTCAAGTGGCAAGGTGACGAAGGTTAAGGTTGATGATCATGTTGGTGCTGGTGGCGATGGTGGTGGACGCAGGATCATGTTCTCTAACATGCCTGAAGCGGACCGTTTGGTGATGAGACTGAATGATTGCTTGAACCATGACTCGAAGAACAGTTTGTTGCAGCGCATTGATGTTTCATGGCGGTCAATTGCGAGGAATGTTCGCAGCCTTGTTCGAGCTCATGTCAGTGTCAGTCATGGTGCACATGAATCTGAGGACATTGCATGGCAGCAACATCAGTGTGTAGACGCTGATGAAGGGGCTATTAGACAGCCCCAACTAAGGAACAACTAAGGTCTGACCAGACGGATCGGGGAAGGGTGCCTCTTACGGAGAACCCGGAACCGTGAAGTCGAGTAGGGTGTAGGGACTTCCCTCCTACGGAGGACGGACCGAAACCCGAGCCATGGCTGAAAGCTACAATGCCTACGAGCTGGCCTTCGATGGAGTGGACCACGAGGAAGTTTTCCCGTCTGGTGGGATGATGCGAACGTTTCTGAAGTTCCACAAATTCCTGGAGATGTATTCTGGTGATGCGTCGCAGAGCGTCTCGCTCCCGCCGAAGATTACGAAAGACAAAGTGGTCGACAATGATCTCATTCGCACATGGGCAGCTTTCAAAGCACCTCCGTTGGTCTTGCTGTTCACGTGTGCAAATCTGTCGTCAGGAGGGGATCTTTCCATTCGAGTCCGAGAAATCCTCAAAGCCTGCTTGCTTGCTGCTCCTGAGGAGTACATGGACAAACCCTATGGGGAGATACTCGCCATGGTCACTAAGTTTGGTGGAGGTCTCAAACACATTGTTGCTGACCACGAGGGGAAGTACAATGCCATCACCAGGTTCATGGTGGATGAGGAAGTGATACGCGATGATGCAAAATTGGCTGTGGTTGAACTGGAACAAGAACGGAAGCAAGTTCGGTTCGACTTGAACACTGCAACAAGGAACATCGTCACTGCGGACGGCTACTACAACCTCGCTGTTCTCATCAACTCCGTGGAGACGCCCTACCAGACTGTGACAGACACGAGAATTCAACAATGCTATACGGTGAATCAGGACTACTACCACAAGTTGCCAATGTCGGGTAGAGCACCTGACCAATCAGACCTGTTGGCGGAGCCTACGTTATGTAGGGTGTGCAAGCTTATGTACATGTTCGCGAAACACACTGGATATGGACTACGGACCTACAACCAGGAATGTGCTGCGAACAACGATGGCGCCACGCCACTCAACGTTCACCAGCTGGCCATGATGATGAGCACAATGCCTCAAGGCATGGGACACCCGCTCGCCTTTGCGATGAACTCGCTCCAGGCGTTCAGTGTCTGTCTCCACGTGCTTCATTCCTACGTATCATGGGTTGATCCAGACACTGGACACCCGCATTACAGATGGTCCAATGATGTGCTCCCTGATTCCGACTACACCACGTACTCTTTCCTCAAGCACCACGTGGATGCTGTATGCGCAGATCAAGACAGGAACGGCTTCCAATTGCCGGATGCGTTCCGTAGCTACACCTGGAATCAATGCGGAGTTGAATCTGGATATGTGGTCGACTGCTCTACCAAACGCGCCACGTTGAGCATATGGGAAGCAGAATTCCAACAGATGGAGGCACCAAGACCGCTTCTGCAAGATGATGGCCTATTTCCGCCCAATCTTCAACGGCATCCTAGCTGGGTGTACTCAACGGGGAGGGTGGCGATGCCTACGGCAAGCAACCTCGAACCGGAAGGAATCGTGCACCCTGAGCATGGAAGAACGCCGGGACAACAACAAGGTTCCGCTACCGAGCCTCGAGCCACTCCTAGCCACGGTCCAAAGAGGGCAAGAACGGACGAGGCAACGGCATCGGCATCATCATCTTCTGCGGCACCTCCTCCACAACCACCGACTTCGCAACCGGAAGAGGAACCATCGCAACCGACATGGGAGGAAGCTCCAATCCCCGCTGGCGCTCAGGAAAGTTGGTACCATTACGTCAACATTGATGAAAAGGGCTGTCGCTCAAGCTTGCTGGCGACGACCCGTGATCAAGACGAGTACCCACCTACCACTGATGAGACGCCAAAGTTCGTGGCCAACCACGACGTGGGGACCACACCGATTCAGCATTACGTCAGAAGACTGGTGACCTACTTGGCAAGGATTCGTTCCGTCTCTCAAAGTGACGACAAGGGTCTCAACCTGAAGGTCTACGTGAAGCTGAGCACGAAAATGTGGTTACGGATGTATTCGCGGCTATACCATGCATTGGCATTGGTGTCGTGCGTGCATCTTCCTTCTCCTCCAATGCTTACCTCGGCTGTGATGATCGAGGCAGACGGCGATCTTGTCGACAACGATGAAATTCCGGCAGAAGCAAGGATCAACACCATGAACACGCTGAACGGATTTCGCAATAGTTTGGGTATGGGTGGCAAGCCTGATGCCGCGACTATGCGCTCTCAATGCACGATCCTAGTCCAAGACTTTGACATGGTCGCAAGGACCAGAGGGTCATCGCATACAGTGAGGGAGAATCTCGTCATGCATGGATGGAGTGAGATCTACACTGTGAGCCCGTCGATCACCGCAGGTGCCAACTACAACTTCCAAGTTACGAAAGGATCGTTGGAATCTGTGAATGAGACATTGGATGGCTTGACTGAAGAGCAGCTTGCAACCGTCACATTGCATTACCATCTGTCTCTCCAAGCGATCCTCATCGAGAACATGTCCTTTCCGATGAGTGAGGTTGGAGACGGAGCAGCAATTCGCACTGACTTGCCGCGACAGCTCAAGATCACGTACGTTGACCCTATCATTGCGGCAGGGAAGCGTACCACGCGCCCTCCAATTGTCAACATCAATCACGACTTACGGTTCGTAGGAGCAGCCAGCAATTACCTTCGACAGAAAGCTTCTATGTTCAACGGTTTCCACGCGCTGGGAATGTATATTGAACTGGAGTTGCGGGCCCGAGCATGTGTGGTGATTCATGGATCTTCGTTTTGGTCAAGAATGTACAGTCAGGCGAAACATGCTTCGTCAGGCGTGCACACATTGTCAGTCGAAAAGGTACCACCGCCAGACAATCGGGTCAGGTTCAAATTGGGCCTAGCTATCTATGAGAAGCAGCTGTTTTGCGAGAAGATGGTATCCACGTGCTTTGTTGAGGCATCGAAAGTTCGCTCATGGGACGAGACAGTCAGAACCGACTTAGTTGCTCACCCGTCACTTGTCGAGATTTGGGAGGACAAGAGTGAAGTCAAGACGACCACCAAGATCTCGCAGACATGGTTTACGGGGGAACAGCAACAACAGATCAGGTCGGGTGCCCAGGGTGACACGGTCGCTGAGTCGTCCACAGTCACTTGGCAGGATTTTGACATCGCCATGACCGTTCCCGAGGCCTACTACGACAACCGGCACTACTGGTTCAGGATCGACACCTATGCGACCCCGAACACTGGTTATGTCAAAGGGAGAACGTTCTATTGCTCTGGGTGTGAAGGAATGAAGTTGGCTGAGTGCTACGCACAAGCCTTCTTCAAACCAACCGGAAACGGGTATCCTGGGCACTGCATTGGGTGCGCGCATACTTCAGCTTTGAAGATGCAGCATCAAATCAGCTCCTTCAATGACTTGATCGCGTCCCAGAAGTACACCTTGGCTTGCGCAAAGCACCTTTATGACCTGAGGCTTCAATTCGTGGATCCTCGTGTGGACATCAAGGAGTTCCTCAAAGTTTGTGCAGAGATGGTCTATGAGGACATCGGCAAGACGGTTTCTCACTACGGTGGTCTCCGAATCACAGCCAGTCAGGCCATCGAGTACGCGGCATGGGGAAAGGCCAAACAGTTGGCGTGGGACAGAGGATACGACTCCGAAGGCAAGACATGCTACATCTGCTACTACGACGCCGCGAACTGCGCTTATGCTGGTTTCATGAGGATGCTTTTGACTCCAGAGGAGCGCCAAGAATGCTACCGAGGGTCAGTCTTGCCCAAGGAAGAGCTCCTGGGTGACACACTGGAGCTGGCGCTCGGGCTTCTTACGATTGCCATGAGACACCCAAGTCATTTCATGAATTGGGGTGGCCTTGAGGGAGCAAATGCGTGTGCAAGAGGGATCGAAAGGTCATTCTTCCGATACGCGTCGGCCGAAGCCATCGAGCTGATCACGGTTGACTCCCCGCGCAAAAGGACACCACCCAAGAAGAATGAAGCAGTCGCTGAGATCGTCAACAACATGTCCGCTGACCTCGTGATTGATTTCACAGTGATCGTCGATGGTGATATCTACCCTGTAGAGATTACGAGAACCGACGAGACACAGGCCGCTGACAACGTCACGGACGATCCAGGGTTCTCAGTTGCTCCACCAATACCTGCACAAGATGTGGATGTGGATGCACAACCCGAAGAAGAGCAAAGTGCAGAAGGCCCTGATCCCAGGCACGCAATTCGTGAAGGAGTTGTCACGCAGCTTCAGGACTATGTTGGCGTACTCGCTCAGGGCGAGATGTCTGTCGGAAGCGATCGCATCACATTTTGTGTTGCTTGTGGCAGTGACCTACACACTCTGTCAAATTGCACAGAGAATGCTGCAACCCGGGACCTGGTACTTCGAAGCGGCCAGATCATCAAGGAAAGTCTTCTTCGATATCCACGTCGAGTACCTTCACAAGAGGCTGAACCAATGGACGTTGACACCACAGATCATGTGAGCGTTGCATCCTCGGACCGACGACCCAAGGCCAAAGCCCGACCGCGACGCGGAGGCGAAGCCGTTCGGGGTGATGTGGTCTTGATCCGTTATGAGAACAAACACAATCTCTGCACGGATGTTGAGAATCGTCGGGGCCTAAATGATGCTTGTGGCGTACCACTGCAGGAATCGGGACCAGAGAATAGCCAGCGAGTGGTGGACATCATTGAGCAGCTTTCGGACCATCGCGACCGACGCCTACCTCAACGAGGAGACCGTCCTAGCTTTGCTTACGATGAGAGCACTCATAGCTACACCAACGCAGGCTATGAATCCATCGGCGGCGGAAGGCCAATTCGATGCGGGATTCTCGACCTGATCCCAACCAAGGGTGCAAGCTTCATCAACAATCGGTGGGACCTCGTGAACGAAGTTGTCCTTCGCAACATCACCCGTCAGCGCAGACTGAACGCGGATTGGGCGCTATCATGCATCCAGTCTGACTTGCGCCACAGAATCGCCAGGCGCCCAGGCTCGGAATGGCGTGACAACAGGTGCCAGGTGGCATTCAACAGTGTCATCAAATGTGATGAAGGAGGATGGGTGATGATCGAAGACTTGGTGAGGCATGAGCCACTATGGACCCATGAAAGCAGACGCATCACAGAAGGGGTCTCAAGGACCGATGATCAACAGAAGAAGAGAGTGTACAATGAAAGACTTCAGCTATTGTTCCAGGGGAACATGATTGCAGCCACGAAACGCAACAAGGCCAAGATTCGGTTGCAGTTCCTGGGTGTGAGAGTGAAGGACCCCGGCACGGAAGTTCTTGGATCAGCAGGTTCGAATATGTTGGTATCAGTTCGGGACCAGATCACGGAGATCCAGAGCAACGACCATTGCCGGCATGGCCAGAGGTACCTGAACCTATGCAACGGCTGGGTGAAGCCATGGGCAGTTCGGGCTACGAGTGGTCACTCTGCACATTCAGATCCCCAGAACAACTTGCTTCAGCTGGACAAGAACAGGTTCGCAATATCTCCATCTATGACCCTCTTGCAACGTCTTGGAGGTGCGTTCCACGCTACGGCATGCCGCAACTTGGATTCCATTGTCACGCAAGGCATCATGCCTGGTTCGGAGGACCCCGACGGGGACTTCGATCATAGGCGCCAATTCCGAGGCAACCAAGGTGGCAGACTCCACAGCTATTGGGGGGTGTTTGCGCCGTTCGATCACCGGAACGCAACGACCAAGATGCGAGTACATGGACGAGACGCCAAGCACATGCAACTGGCGGTCCTTCATGTCCCATCGCAGGACCTTGCACGAGAAGATGGACGTATCACAGACAGCGGCATCGTGATCGTTGGCCGAACGATACCTTTCCATTTCGTCAAGGAGGTATGGTTTTGCGTCCCGGATCCTCGAGACACACACTCTTTCGCTCTGGTGGAAAAGATCTACGATGAACGGTTGGAGAAAGAGCTGATGTTGGACTACAATGCATCACCGTTGCTTCCTGAGTTCGAGAGATACCGAACGCCAAGCAAGATCATGGAATTGCTTTGCGAGATGCCTCCTGGACCCCACGACACCAGCAAGGAGCAGATCATTCGAGACCTTACGACTGTCCTGGAGTCCCACAGGGAGAACACGGTTCGGCATCACTACATGGACAAAGGGATCAAGTTTGTCATCAAGAATTGGAGACCCGAAGACCTACGCAGAGACGAGGATGGAAGGAGAATGAGGGTGTGCCCGGCATGCTACAACATCGTTCCAGCATGCTTCTCCCGATGCACGTCTTGATGGTCACAGTTCGTTTCTAGCGGATATTACCAAGGTTCTCCACAACGGGAGACTCCTACGGAGATCCCCAGTGACTTCATTGCTCAGACAATGGAAGCCGCAGCAGCCGCAGTGCCTGAGGCGCCCGAAGAGGAGCATGAAGCCATGGAGGTAGAGACCGTTGCGGAACCTGAAGAAATCCCAGAACCGTCTGTTGTCGCGGAAGACGATCCAGAACAGGAACCTGATGAAGAAATGGACGTTGAGCCTGAAGAGGACTTTGATGACGCAGTTCCGGAAGCAATCGCACAGGAACGTCGTCCCGTCTTCCTTACCGGCCAGTCTTTGAACATCGATCCTGAACTACAACTTGCACGTACCGCCATGCAGCCATCCTACTATTCTGGAAAGCGAAATGCCCATTGCATCGATGCGAACATGACCGCTCTGTCGTACATGGCATACGTGGTATGCCGATCCATCTACAAAGCCTGGTCAGGATTCGCAAAGTGGGCGACTATGCCGTTGTTTCAGATGAGGGAAAGTTTCGCACTTGGCCAACGCTATGATGTGCTTGGAAAGTGGGGATCCTTGGCGGCAGTGGATAAGGAAACAGGCGTGAGCAGGGACGTGACTGATGAGGAGATCATTCGCTTTGCAAAGGAGCCTGAGAACCTCAAACAGTATGATCCCAACGGGACTTACACCTTGAAGCGCTTCCGGACGAACCAAATGCTTTCTTTACTTGTACGGGGAGCCAACATGATGGGAATTGGCAGGGACAACTTCAGCCCTACTACTTACTTGAAGAGCGACAGGGATGAAGATGTAAAGGCTATGCACTTTTGTTGCCTGAACGTCCTATGCGAGGTGATCCCAATGGTGACGGGACATCAACAGTTCTCAGTGCTACGACCAACGCCAACTGGAACAGTGGACTTCTTGTACATCGACCCCGTCGGTATTCTGCTGACTCATTCTGATCAGTCGGTCCAGACCATCGCTTTGTTGGTGGACCACAGCGTGCAGATGCCTGCGCATTTCATGGACAGGTTGAACAGATCCAAGACTGAGAGACAGCAAAACCCGACGACAAGGCGTACGGAAGCCCTACATCACATTTCGGCCGCTGACTATCTTCCTCCAGGTGGTACTTCCATCCTGGACACGCCTGTCACTACGGAGGAACGTGAAAGCGCTTCTTCATCCAAGGGACCTTCAAAAGGGCGTGGAAGAACCGGAGGCGAGCCACATGGTGGCTGGAACACCAATTCCTACCACGACTACATCGCCGCCAAAGGCCGAAACAAAGGCAAGGACAAAGGAAAGCCAAGGAACCAGTATCCAGAGGAGAATCTCCGGCCCTGGGAACGCGATCCTACGTCAACGCGAAGATGGTGGCGAGACAACGCCTGATCTTCCTCGCCTATCAGTTCGTGACCTCTGAGCTTCGCCCGTGGAATGCCATCGCGAATGCTTCTTTCTTCGGTGACGCCTGATTCGTTTGCCATTTCAGGGGATCGTTACCGACGTAGATGAGTGTCACAACGTTTCTAATTGGGATGCAAAGCTCTGATTTCAATGTCAACGTTGCGGCGGAACATTTTCTGTTGTCCTATCGTGCCATCTTCCGGGTGAGCAGCGTCGGAGACGCAACTCATGGGGGGTGCGAACGGACTGCGATGCCTTGTCAAGTTCTAAGGTGTCACTATAAGAGCTGTGAGCAAGACCGTGTAAAGTGCAGAGAAGGGGGCACGCTACGCGTCCCTCGACTCTAGGGGGCATGCTACGCATCCCTCGTCTTTACCTTTCTATGTGACCGCCAACGCAACGTTTGGCTCAAGTCAATGCCCATAGCTAAGTGCTATATGTGTCTTTTATCCTGAGCAATCAGAGCTATCCCGTTGCACAGACGAACCGCCGCCGGCAGTGAGTGCAAAAGGAACGGCCGCCGGTTCTGCCTGCATAGGATTGCAAGTGTGGAAGTAAGAGGGAGAGACAGGGTCCAGTCTGTGGAGAGTGCTAGCCAGCCACACCTACATTCATTACAGCTCTGGTGGGGAGAGCAGCAACCAAGTCGAGATCAATCCCCCACGCAATTGCATAAACTAAACTTGTAAGACTACTACTACTGTTGGTCCTCGTTGTCAGAAGTTGTGCATGGGGCACAAAGCATCCCAGGAAGCGCAGCACCAAAGGTGTGGCTGCTTCATGGGATGCGTTGGGCCATATGTCTGAGCCATTGTAAGACCGCAACTTACTGAAGTTGCCAACTTTTCCGCAGCAAGCACCGGATTCAGTCAGATGACCCATAAACCTTAGAGATCGAAAGCAAATTTAGGAGCATTTATTAATGACACAAGCAGTAGCAATTAATAAAGTAGTAGTATAGTCGCACAGGGTAGGTAAGTGGGTCAGTAGTAGTAGTAGTAGTAGTAGTAGTAGTAGTAGTAGTAGTAGTAGTAGTAGTAGTAGTAGTAGTGGAAGTAGTAGTAGTAGTCTAGTAGTAGTCAGTAGTAGTAGTAGTAGTAGTAGTAGTAGTAGTAGTAGTAGTAGTAGCAGTAGTAGTAGTAGTACTAGTAGTAGTAGTAGTAGTCGTCTTGGTCTTTAGTAAGTAGTCGTAGCAGTAGTAGTATTAGGTAGTAGTAGTAGCCACCGGCGGCTAGTCTGCATGAGGCGAGCTGGCTGCACACATGTGCGTCTGCGCATTGATAGAACAGAATCCAAAAACTTTCAGCCGATCATGCGGAAGCTCATCGCCTCAGTTGGCCACAGAGACCTCACATGCTTTATCACTGCAGGCAATGGCGGAGATGCACAGGCGTGCGCGCGTGACGAAAGAAGACATGGTTTCAATGACCCGCGTTGTTTTCAAAGTCTTCTGTATTCATATTACTGATCGCAGGTTTAGCATGTCGCCCCCCCCACCAGTCCATACTCATCATTCGTCCAAACACTCCTCAGAAGCACTCTCCTGGAGACTCCAGACTACAGCCCAAAACCGACGTCCATATTCAGGATCCAAAAGCCCCGACCCCCCTCTGACCCAAAGCTAGCTTCGATCCGAAACAGGACTGATCTCGACCAAACAAATAGCCAGCAGTGTGCAGGGTTTGGGTTAGGGCTTAGGGTTTCGGGTTTTGGGTTGCGTAGTGTTACGCAAGTCAAACTATTGCTGCTGTTATTTAGTTGTTCTTGTTGGTAAGACGATGTTCGTCTCCGGCATTATACAGTTATTAGTAGTATTAGTAGTATTAGTAGTAGTAGTAGTAGTAGTAGTAGTAGTAGTAGTAGTAGTAGTAGTAGTAGTAGTAGTAGTAGTAGTAGTAGTAGTAGTAGTAGTAGTAGTAGTAGTAGTAGTGGTAGTAGTAGTAGGGTAGTGGTAGTGGTACTGGTAGCGGTAGCGGTAGCGGTAGCGGTAGCGGTAGCGGTAGTAGTCGTCGTAGCAGCAACTTGGTAGTAGTTGTAATACTTAGGAGTAGGCAGTAGTAGTAGTAGTAGCAGTAGTAGTAGTAGTAGCAGTAGTAGTAGCAGTAGTAGTCTTAGTAGCAATCGTAGTAGTAAGAAGTGGTGATGGTAGTAGTACCTAAGTAGGCACTAGTGGTAGTAGTAGCAAGAGTAGAAGCATATCTAGATCACGGAACCAGCCAGTGTGTGGTAAGACTGTGGGTGCAGTTGTAAACTAGTAAGTTTAAGAGTAGGCTTTGGGGAACCAGAAGTCGTCTGACTGTTTTGGGTCCTTATTGGACACTGCGGATTCCGTCAGACCGTGCCGCCGCGAAGACTCCGTCAGATGGCTACAGCTGTACTGTGATTAATTCTAGTCAGTATCGTGTAAGTTCATTGGTTCTGTTATTTTAATTCAGGAGTCTGTCGCGTTTGACAACGGCTGTGAGCCACCGTTCCGAAGTTGAGGCTGTTGTCAAGTCAGACCACCAGCCGACATGATGCAGGTCTACAGTCTACAGCAAGTGCGCCCTGCAGTTTGCAGTTCAGCAGCAGGTCATTTTCATAAAATTAATTGGTAAGACTATTGGGGAGCTGCTTTGTGGCATGTGGTCTGGAGAATCTGTCCACTGAGCTCGACCGAACTTGGTCAGAACCCATCTGTAATACAATTTAATAAAGACTAGCTGAGGCTGTGTTGATACTACGTCAGACCATGCAGGTGAGCTGCTTAGTGGAGTGCTGCGCATGCGCCGCGGGCAGTTCTCGGCCTATCTAACGTCCGGGCTGTCTCCTGGTGAAATTTAATTCTGTAGTAGGACGACAACCCCGGCGGTCCAGCCTCGGTGAATCACCGAGGCTGGACCGCCGGGGTTGTTTGTGCGCTGTAGTAGGACGACAACCCCGGCGGTCCAGCCTCGGTGAATCACCGAGGCTGGACCGCCGGGGTTGTTTGTGCGCTGTAGTAGGACGACAACCCCGGCGTTCCAGCCTCGGTACGACAACCCCGGCGTTCCAGCCTCGGTGAATCACCGGGCTGGAACGCCGGGGTTGTTTGTGCGCTGTAGTAGGACGACAACCCCGGCGGTCCAGCCTCGGTGAATCACCGAGGCTGGACCGCCGGGGTTGTTTGTGCACTGAGCTCCTGAATCCAGGCGACGTCGTGCAACTAAAGCTTCTCCCTCGGTAATAATATCTTCAGAAGCCTCCATCAGATGACCTCCGAATCGCAAATGCCGACCTGGATTCGGCCCAGGAGTTTCCATGACCTCCTGTGGAGCTCCGGCTGGTCATCACTCAGTAATGACCAGCTGGAGCTCCAAAAGAGGTGGGGCCTTGTTGTCCACGTGTCACCATGTTAGACAAGGCCACGCGGACGGCCAGGTGGTCATGACGGAGTTAAGGCCATCCGCATGGTTGTCAATGCTTGGTTCAAGTAATTCTGTCAAGGTGCCGAAAGTGATTTACAAGAGCAAGAGGTGCCGTTCAGAGGATGGCCCCTCTTGCTCTTGTGAATCACTTGCCCAAAGGGAGGTGATTCAAGCATGCAGGGGGTGCGCTTCAGAAGTCTGAGGCGCACTCGTTGCATGTTTGAATCGCGGATCGGAGCCTGAAGGACGACGAGTATCGTCCTCTTTCAGGTTCCGATCCGTGCCTCTTTCATTGCCCTTTTGCACCGAACCAGAACCACAAGGTTTAGATCCACAGGGCTTTTTCGACAGAGTTGGCTTTTAAAGACGTTTACAGACTTTTAAAAACTTTCAAATGCAAGAAAAAAAAATCTAAAAACTTTTAGAAGACTTTAAAAGACTTTTAGAAACTTTTAGAAGACTTTTGCAAACTTTAAAAGACTTTTCAAAACTTTAAAAGGCTTTTGAAATATTTAAAAGACTTTTAAAAACATTAAAATACATTTAAAAGCTTTAAAAATACTTTAAAAGACTTTTAAACGCTTTTAAAAGCTTTTACAAACTTTAAAAAGAATTTGAAAGACTTTTAAAGACTTTAAACAACTTTTAAAAATTTTTAAAAACTTAAAAACAAAAAAACTAATGTTTTTTCCGAGAAGACGAGGATGAAGAAGACCTGGCACAGGGTTTACAGTTTCAGGGTCTTTAGGGTTTGGGGTTAAGAAGGCAGAGTGCCATAGTATTAGGGGTTTGAGGGTAATGAAAGGGTTAGGGTTAGAGTTTCAGGGTCTTTATTATATTGAGGGTTTGGGGTTAGAAGGCAGAGTGCCATAGTATTAGGGGTTTGAGGGTAATGAAAGGGTTAGGGTTAGAGTTTCAGGGTCTTTATTATATTTAGGGTTTGGGGTTAGAAGGCAGAGTGCCATAGTATTAGGGGTTTGAGGGTAATGAAAGGGTTAGGGTTAGAGTTTCAGGGTCTTTAGTATTTAGGGTTTGGGGTTAGAAGGCAGAGTGCCATAGTATTAGGGGTTTGAGGGTAATGAAAGGGTGAGGGTTAGAGTTTCAGGGTCTTTAGTATATTTAGGGTTTGGGGTTAGAAGGCAGAGTGCCATAGTATTAGGGGTTTGAGGGTAATGAAAGGGTTAGGGTTAGAGTTTCAGGGTCTTTAGTATTTAGGGGTTGGGGTTAGCAGGCAGAGTGCCATAGTGTTAGGGTTTGAGGGTAATGAAAGGGTTAGGGTTAGAGTTTCAGGGTCTTTAGTATATTTAGGGTTTGGGGTTAGAAGGCAGAGTGCCATAGTATTAGGGGTTTGAGGGTAATGAAAGGGTTAGGGTTAGCGTTTCAGGGTCTTTAGTATATTTAGGGTTTGGGGTTAGAAGGCAGAGTGCCATAGTATTAGGGGTTTGAGGGTAATGAAAGGGTTAGGGTTAGAGTTTCAGGGTCTTTAGTATTTAGGGTTTGGGGCTAGAAGGCAGAGTGCCATAGTTTTAGGGTTTGATAGTATTAGGGATGCACAAATCGCGTGAAGTGGCTACGAACTGCTGGATGTTGCGCTTTTCTGCGTTGACCACACTGTCAAGCGAATCACGTGCAGGCGAAGCAGGGTACAGCTGGGGGACGCGACAACGTCTGGCACTCTGCCTTCCCAGCTGCTGGCACTCTGCCTTCCCGCCTCAAGATCCATTAATTATTGCCACCCCAACTTTGCACTCAGCTGGTCGGTCAAAGGTATTGCTCCAGCATCAAGGTCAGGAAGTTACCCCGGACCACCGAGACGGATGGCAACAAGTGAGAGGTGTTTCATCTGAAGGACAAACTGCCGTTGTTGTTCATCTTCGTCGTTCCAAACATAAACAAAATCACAAACGAGAGAAACGCGCGGCAACTCCAGCGGTTATTCTCCTTCACCCACCTGATAACACTTCGGGAAGGGGCCTTGGTACCGTCGAAGAAGCCTGAGGCCTCCTGTAATGCGGGAGCCAATACGTGGCCAGTAACGCAGGTAGCGAACCATGATTTCCCAAGGCACGTCGTCATAAACTTCATTCCATGTCTCAGCTGGTTTCCACTGGTGAGCGCTTTGGCCAGTTTTTCGCAAGCGGTTTTGATCAAGATTGGGGAGAGCTCGCCTCTGAAGAAACACTCTCCTCGTTCGATCGGGGCGAAATGCATTGCTCTGGACGGCTACTGTTCAGTCACAAGCACGCACGGCTTCAAACCACATGTGCTAGTTTGTGCGGCTTCCGGGTTGTGGCACTCGAAATGATTGTCCATGTGCTTGCACGTGACAAATTCCACATGTGTGAAAATGCGAACAGGCTTTCGCAATCCGTCTTCCCCAAGCAGAAACACACAGTCTCTCGGACGCATTCCAATCTAGCAGGACCCGCTGCCATCAATGCAAGCACACAGACAGACACACAACTTTTCTTTGCAGCGCAGGATGAATCCTCTAGGTGTTGCCAGGCCTCCTGGTCGGGCCACAACAGGGCCTATGGTCAATGACGTGTTGTCTGGCCTGCGCTTCTGTCATCTTGGAAGCCACACGTCCCCAGTGATAGGGTACGAGGTGGCTCCACTCGCCTTCAATGCCAGACACACATGGGTTCATGTAATGTGACACAACACACAGCAGATCAGGCAACCAGATCGAAGCTATAACAAATGTTCCGAATCTTTCCAAGAGACCGCCGTCTGTCACACGAACTCGGAGAAACCATTTTGCTTTGTCAGTGCCACCAGGATTCGGGTCGTACTTCATCTCAACAGCGATCTTGGGACACTCCGGGCATTGAACAGGTGTCCATACCCCTTGGTAGTCAACACGGTTCGGCCGCCGCTGATGTTGGGGGCCACGGACTGCAACCTCCCGTGGCTCGAGTGCTGGGATAGGCACTGCAGGCACCTCCGGCATCTCAGCAGGAGGGGCTGGCCCTCTGCCTTCCTCGGGCTCCACGTGATCATCAGGCTCTGGGACAGGGATTGCAGCAGGCACCTCCGGCATCTCAGCAGGAGGGGCTGGCACTCTGCCTTCCGCGGCCTCCACGTGATTATCAGGCTCCGGCTCCACCGGCACCTCAGCAGGAGGTGATGGCACTCTGCCTTCTGCTCCCTCTTGACCACTTTCATCAGGAGGCGCGGGTTGCTTCCTGGGCAACATACGTGGGCGACAAATCTTTCTCTTGGCTTTTCGTTTGGCCTGTGGCTTGGCCTTTGCTTTGGTCTTTGCTTTGGCCTTGCCCTTTGCCTTGGCCTTTGCTTGCTGCGTCTTGATGGCCTGCCAGGTTTGATGCACCCTTTTGATTCTGCGTTTTCTGACTGCGTCTGAGACCGTTTTAAATTCCTGTTTGTCCTCAGCAAGCAGGTCGTCAAGAACCAGCTCATCAACAAAGTCCCCCATGATAATGTCATCCTCATCCTCATCCTCTGTTGAATCTTTGGCTGTCGAATACATAGCCTCAATTTTGCGCATGAAATCCTCATTTTCCGGAAGGTGATGAGAAGCGATCAGGCTCATGAGCTTTGGACGGCGCATTCGTTGCAGCTCCTTTCGCTTTTTTTCGTCTACTTTTCCAGTCTGGGAGATCACATGCTCGGCGAGATTCTGGCAGTCTGCGAGAGTCCGACATGCTTGTGACATTTCCCTCAGTCGAGTCAGCAAAAACAAGCACAGCAAAACTTATATAAGTTTATTGTACTATTTACTGTATGGGGCGACAGTTGACAGAATCCTAAATGAAAACATGTCACTTGGGATGCTGCAACATATAGGATAGAAGTGACACTGAGCTTGTAGCACAACGACGGAGGCAAATGAAGCCATTCCAGAAGACTGCCTCTGTTTCGATGACTTCCCCATACTGGGGCTCATACAAATGAATCCAGCAGGCCTTGACGCTGGAACCATCCGGGCACTCTGCCTTCAAAACAAAATATATCTCTCCTGTCGACTGGTCCTCATGCTGGACCACTGGCCACATGAGAGCAGCCCAGGTTTTTGCCCCAATAGAGAGATAGCATGTCAAATCCAAGACATGGTTCAAGATCTTCAAAGGGGCTGCAAGGCTGCTAAACTTCCCAGCACGCAAGGGAACATGCTGAGATGCCAGTCTTGCATCATTGTAGTGAATTAGCCATGACCACGCAGCTGATGCTCGTTCGAGTGTCTCTTCTGACATGGTGTTCCATGTCTTGTCGCCGACAATCTCGGTATACTGTGACGGCAGCTTGTGGACACATCCTCTGAAGCACAACTTTTGGCGCTTCCTGTCCACATACCAAAACTCCCTTTCAAAATATTCCCGTTTGACTTTTGCCGGATGCCTGATTGAACGGCTTTCAAAGACGTTTGAATTCTCGATCACAGTTTGAATCGTGGAGTATGTTTGCTTGCTGGTTTTGTTCAACAAAGAATCATTACGAATCTTGTTGTGCACATCTTCCACAATCTTGTTGTCTGGCAGCGTCTGCACCAGAACACTCAGCAGGTGGGTTGCAGGGCATGCTGGTACCGATATTGTTACAGTCCTTTGAGCTGGCACTCTGCCCTCTTGCCCGTCTAACAAAATGTCACCAACTCCGGCACCGTCATCTGCTTCTTCATGCACAGAATCCTCCATCTCCCCGTCCTGCTCTGTGTCAACATCATCCACGACAATGTCTTCTGACCCCGGAGGCGCCACTTCATATCCCTGTGCCTCCAATGTGTCCAGAAAATGTCTCGAAGGATGGCTGATTCCAACTTGCAGGTCTGTGAAGAGTTGCCGGGCATGAACACTTGGAGTGGACCGTGCCAATGTCGACTCCAACCTCAAGATTGATGTGTGATGGCCCTTTGCCTTCAAAGCCGTGATCGTCCGAATTTCTGCATCAGGTGACAGCAATCCCGCATAGGCATCTGGTGGAAGTGAAAAAAGACTGCAAGTCCAGACCCTGTTCATCAGCAAATGCAAGCTCACCATCATGATTTTTTCTGCGGGCTCGTGTAAATCAGTATCCAGATGCTCCTTCCACAACTCGGTCTTCTGCAGGTTGGAGACAATCTGCAACAAATGTTTGTCTGCTTTCCAGGCATCATTCACTGTCATCAACTCGGCATAACCTCGACCACCCTGCGGCGATTTAACGTTTTTTACTTGTTTCCCATACCATGTCCACAACGGTTCGGTCACTTTGTACAATATCTTGGAGTGATCGAAAAGGTCTTCTGTCATGAGATAGTCTGCCAACTTGAAGCCCCCCATGCTGGCTTTCAACAAGCTGAGTTCTTTCCGTGGATCAGTGGCACGACCAGCCTGTGACAGCTTTTGCAAATCACCCAGTGCATCTTCCTGCATCTCACCATTGTCAGAGTCCGGCACTCTGCCTTCGGACTCTGGCACTCTGCCTTCGAAGAGCTCCTTGCCCGATTGTGTATTCGCCGAGTTGGAATACAGGCTGAGTCTTTGCCTTGAGCAAGGGCTGAAAGATTGATCTTCACCGAAATGATCAGCCAGCAGCATTTTGAGGACATGAAACTCATGAAGTTGCTCACAACATAGCTGGTGCCAGCTGAACCATCTGGAGGATTTCACCAAGCTGCCCTTCTTCATGAAGGATTCGACATTTGCAAGCATATGTTCAATCTCATGCTCGTCACCGGATAGCTGCCTGTCTAAGTCATAGGCAATCTTATCTCGAAAAGCGTCCCACAACAAGCTTCTGCTCGGTGATGTGCAGGAAACAAAACTCGCCAGCATTTCCTTCTTCTGCTGGTAGAAACCACCACTTCCAAAGGGTTTATAATTCAGGGCAAAGATGTAAGAGGAGTGAAGTTGTGCTTCCAGGAAGAGTCCTTTGAGGCATCTCGACATGCTGTTTTTGAAATCTCGAATGGCCCTGTGAATCTTGTCACATTTCACATGAATCATGTTTTCACGCATACCATAGGCCATGCCAGCAAGTCCGATGCTGCCCTGGTCAAGGCCCAAGACCAGCAGTGGAATGTTCAGCCACCACTTCTCTGACTCTGGCAAGACGGGGAGCACATTTGTGATCTCTCCATCCGCAGACATTGTCTTCAGAAAGGAGACATGAGGAAAAGCTGGTGGCACTCTGCCTTCTGGCACTCTGCCTTCTGGCACTCTGCCTTCAGCCGGATCCGGATTGTCCCTCAACCACTGAAAACACCGGTCAATGTCATTGTCTTCTTTTCCAACTTGGAAAACCACCCTGCTTTCATATCTTTTCACAGGCCTCTGCCCAAGAGAGGGGGCGATCTTGAAAGAGCCCAAATCCATTCGCCCTCTGTGCAAAATCCAGATTTGGTGACTGATCGCTTGAAGCTGCCTGAATGCAGCAATCCTTTCCAGCTTCTTTCGCTTTGATATGTGAGAAGCAGGTCGTCGTCAAACCGGTCTTGTGGAGAAACTTGTCCAGTCTTCATCACTTGCATGGGTGCAAACACTGCAGCAGAAATCTCATTCGCCCAAGCCACTGTCACAAGACAATCGCTGGTGCTGTGAGTAGACCCATCGGCGCTGAAGTTGATTTGTCGACAGTGCTGCATAGCAGTGATAGCTCTCTCCTGGTACAACCGATTGATTCGAAGCTGCCACTCGTCACAGCTGGACTCAGGCACACCTGAGCTGGCAAGTCAAAGAGCGATCGATTCGTTCGCTTCAATCGTTGAGATACAAAAGTACAACTTGGACTTCAACACTATGCGCAAGCAACACCATTCTTCGGCCTCCCATGGAAGAGCTTGGGTCACCGAGGCTACGTCATTTTCGGGAGGGGCCACCTGGCACGTTAGCGCATGTGTCCAGATGTCATAGCCAGATGCCCGCTGGCCGTTGGCCCCAACCCCCCCCTAGACTGCTGGACCCCAGTGCCCTTGCCCTCGCTCCACACCCGGCCAACAGTGTGTCGGTAGCTGCCAAAATTGGCGGGCATGCAGCTGCCGCTTGGTAGAGCAACATACACCAAACCCCATTCTGAACATGTTGGCACTCGTGACAAACACAACCGAACAGCAAGCCGAGCAAGGTTCTCTGCTCAATAAGACAACCATGTCCCAGAACGGACGGCCTCCCTTCTTTGTTCGGAACCTGGAAGTCTGGCCCGGACAACACGATCCGAGGTCGCAGAAAATCCAGCCTTTGCCCTTAGGTAAGGCAACCTTGAGGAGGTTCGACTGACACTCTAATTACTGTACTTCTGCTCGATATTTGGCCTCCCATGTTGCAAAGGGGGACACTCGGGTGCCGAGCTCGGACCCAGCCAGCACGTTAGCCCATGTGTCTGGCTGTCATCACCAGGTGTCCGCTCTGGTGGTTGGCCACAGGCCTCTGCCAACGCCATCGGTGCGACGACCCTCAGTCCCTGAGGGCGTTGCGCAGATGGCCCTGGCATAGGTCACAAGTCCTCGGTTCCGTCTTCCTTCCATGGTCCCCCAAAGCGACCCCATGCCCGGCCATCGGCATGCAAGCGCGGCTGGTGAATCAAAACTGAACACACCGCGACTTGTTGGTAAGGTTGGTGTGACAAAGAATTCACTATAATCTTAAACAACTGGCTAACAAAACAACATTCTACTATGAATGAGACGGAGGAACACACCAGCTCAACAACACAGCCATGTCCCAAGAACGGCCTCCCTTCTTTGTCCGGTATTGCTTCCGGTTACTTGCATGACTGCTTCGATGTCACCAGGTCACAGCCCCAGCCGGCGCATTAGCCCATGTGCCCGGCTGTCATCTACCCCCTGCCCCTGGGATAGGTTGGCCTCAAGGCTGTGACACAGGCAAACCGAACGCCTCACACATGGCCAATGGTGTGGGGAGCAACCCTGGTGGGGCAGGGGTTTACTCCTTAGGTAAGGCAACACCGAAGAGGTTCGACTGGCCCTCTGCCTCGGCACTCTGCCTCTGTCGTCGATCCAAGAGAACAGAAAGCATGTGCTCAGCAGAAAGAGATATAGCCTAATCATGGGTTAGCGGCCTCCCCCATTTGCTGAAATCCACCCCACTCGGCCAAGGTGGGTCGCCATGCTCACAGGGAATGAATTAAGATGACAGCGCTGTGCCGGATCCCGTCGCAGCTGTTGCTCAGCAGGCCATTTGGCACACCTGCGATGTAACAGATCCCGGAGACTGGTTTGCTTCGGCGTAAACATCGCCCGCAACGCGCCGATAGAAACAAACCAGGCACAGGCCGAAATCACCCTGTGAGTAGCAGGCTCTAGGCACAGCTGGCGGCTGGGGTAGTGGAAACTTACAGCAGGCTGCTACACTGCCACTACAGGCCATGCCAAACGATCAACGATAGACCTGATCCCAGGCCCACTTGCGCGCAAAAGTGAGCACAGGCAAGAACTGAAGAAGGCACTATCTCACCCTTCTCTTTACAACACAACTCAAGCGGCCTCCCTTTTAGGATCTCACCGGGGGGGGAAGGACACACCCGCCCCCCATTTAAGCCACCCCCAGCAGGCGCATTAGCGCAGCGCCCTGCTGTCATACCCCTCGGGCTGTAGGGGAGTTGGCCCCAAGGGTGGCCGCCACGAGGCCACGCAGGCGTCAGTGGCCAAGCTTTCAGCTCCGGATGGATCGCTGCCCCCAACACGGCCAACAAGATGGAACCTGGCAGGTCTCTAGGGCCCCCTCGGCCAGCCAGCTGCTCAGGTTTAGGTCGGGCAAGCGAATCGACAAGGACGTTTATGATCAAAAGCAAGCACAGCAAACCACTAAACCCTACTAAAAAACCCTTAGAAGTTTTACTGGCACTCTGCCTTTGGCACTCTGCCTTTCATAAATTTGATCACAACCTGACACTTAATGACTACTCACTCGCTTCGGCCTTCCATGTTGCGCACTCGGTCGATCAACAGTTCAAGAGCCTCCCCTGCTGCCACCGAGTGGGTCATCATCTCGCACTGACTACTGGCTAGCCAGAGCGTGCAGAGACATAAATGGGGGGCTCCCAGCAGGCACGTTAGCCCATGTGTCCTGCTGTCATAGGGATCTGGTCATCAGATCCCCGTTGGCCTCAAGAGCCCGAAAATCCCAAACAGCGGCCCGCCACACCCGGCTAACGGTGTGAACTACAAGCTGCCCTGCACTAGCGAACCCTCAGGGAAGTGACCCCGGCTAATTGTGTGCGACTATAAGTTGCCCTGCACTACGTTCTTCCCTCAGAGCCCTGTGCGAGACACAGCGAGTCCTGGGTAGCGGCCACACACATGCCTCCACATGCCGGCAAGCGAATCGACAAGGATTTTCTGATCAACAGCAAGCGCAGCAACCCACTAAACCCTGAACCCTTAGAAGTTTTACTGGCACTCTGCCTTTCATAAATATTAAATGCACAACCTGACTTAAGCATCCCTTTCTGTAACGGCCTCCCCGGCGTCTTTGCAAAGACGAACGTGCTCTGACAGTCATGCGGACCGGAGACTTAGGCCACCCCCATTCGGCCGAGATATGGGGTCACCCCGCTCTGCCATGGGCATATGAGGCTCTCAACGACCACTAGCAGCTGCAAGCATTTGCCCGCGCTATGCTTATGTCGCCCTCTGCTCGCAAAGAAGCAGGACGTCGTGGTCGTCGTGGTGCCATCCCAGAGTTCGCCGCGGATACTTCTGCCCCCGACATTGTGTACCTTCTGCTGGACTTGGCCAACAGCTTGGCGCAAGAGCCGAACGTCGGGTCGGCCATGGCAAGAGCGGTAGTCGAATTTAGTTCGACTGTGGCGCGGGTACGTGGCATCAAATGAATGTGTGACAAAGAATTCACTAATCTTAAACAACTGGTTAACAAAACAACATTCTACTCCATATCAAATCACCAAGGAACCATGCAGGTCGCTGCGTTCGTCCTGCTTCTTGAGAATGAGGGCTTGTCGCAAAGAGGTCCCACTTTTTGCAGCGCCCTCTAGCAACTTCCAGATGCTTTTGATGTCCACAGTCTTTTTCAATGGAACGCGCTTGCCCAGAAGTGCCCTGCGAGACGTCACAGGCACACCAGCATCATGTACACTCAAGTAGTGCCCAATGACATACACCTGGAGGCCGGCTGACAATGTCTCGGACAGACACTCATGTATGTGCATGAAGGCATTCAAGACTGTCTTGGCAAATCCATGAGCCTGCCCCTACGGTTGAAGCGCTCTGTGTTTTTTTGCCATGGTTGCAAAGGCGATGATGTCGTAGATGCTAGTTTCAACCTCCTCCCAATCTCGTGGCACTCTGCCTTCAGATTCATCTCGGAGAGATGAAGACAGCGTCCTTGCATTGAACATAGATGCCCAAAGCTGACGCAAAGATCGGGACGTGTTGCCTGCCAGCGACTTCATCATCCAAGCGGCAAAGCCTGACACCAACCCAGCTGATTGAAGAAACCATGACACTCTGCCTTCATCCAACTGCATGACCAGAGGCTCATCACTGATAGTTTCACCCACACGTACCATAGCATCCTTCAGTTTGCTCTTGTACCATTCCCTGTGGGCGTCTGTCCTTGTGTCGAAGGATGCTTGCAACATGAATCGGGCCAAGGCTGTGGAAGATGCCACATCCTCCTGCACAGCATCAGGGTTTGGCACTCTGCCTTTTTGACTTTGCACATGTGACCCCCAGTTCGCAGCAAAGGGGGTCTTCCTGAGAAGATCACTGAAGAAGTTGTACCATTTGTGGTACTGTCGACGTTCTGAGCCGTTCCTGTTGCTCTCATCGAAAAACAAGTCCAGACGCCACCACAGTTCGCCCTGTGAGAGCCAAGCTGCTCTCGCTGGCAGTTTTGCATCATTTTCCAAGTTAAGCAATTGCCCATCACGGAGCAATAGCATGACCCACAGTTTCAGAAGCATCACCGAATCCTCCAAAGCAACACTGTACTTGAATCTTACTAAATACTGACACACACCTGCACTTGTGTAACAAGCCCCAGTTCACAACACATTGAATTCTTAAGAAATCAACCCAAAGACTCACGATGACATGTCAGCAGCCACATCATGTCACTCGAACTTGAGACAGGAAACTATCGCAGATGGCACTGAACTGACAACCACATGGAATGATTAACACAGGCCACCGATGCCCGCAACTGGAGGTCGAGACACCAGCCAGGTCATTGCCACCTGCACGACAGCAGCATACGAACTGAGACAATACCGACAAACACATCTGATCACGGAGTGACTGAAGCTCTCTACATTTTCATTGCACAGCTGCACCAGCTCGGATCACTCAGATCCTTCCACGAGGCGGCGAGGATTTTCCTCGGCACCTCGTGGAGGGCACGGACGGGGTCCAGGGCTCAACCCAGTCCCAACATTGGAAAGCAGAATACCAACAAGACAGAATGTCGAAAGATGAAGCAAGCTCATTTAACTCTAGAGAATTATGGCACTCTGCCTTATTGGCACTCTGCCTTCAGCTACAATTCATGTTGGGACATCACTCATCATATGAAAGGCCACAGCCTTGCCGAACTCCGGGTTGTACTCCTCTGACACCTGAAGATCTTCAGGACGACCGGTGAACTTCTCACCATCTCGATCAACGCAACCAGCACTTCCTCTGACATGGGAAGGATAGCTGCGCCGCATACCATTGATGTGCTGACAGTTGCTCCACAGTTGAAGCGGTTTCAGGATGGGCTGGCCGAAGTCACCACCATAGGTTTTGACCTTCATAGCCTGGATCATTCCCATGACACGATCGACGAGTGGAATGTCGAACAGCATGCTGGAGCAAGGCTGCTCGATCACACACCGGTTGTCATTCAAAGCCGCGAGCAAAGTCAACAGCAGCGTCACATACATGAAACGATTGCCTTCTTGGCATGCCAGCGATCGCTCAGGTTCTCCCATCCAGTAATTGGCAATGGACCTTCCAGTACTGTATTTACAGAGTTGGACGAAGGAAGAGCATGGAGTTCCAAACCACACCAGGCCGTGTTTGTGTGTTTGACACACAGCATTGACAGCCAGGCGAAGTCCTCTCACAGAAAGAATATCATGATCTGTGCCGTACCTGATGTCCAAGGCTAGCCCCTGCCAGCCACCACGGAGCATCTCCCGACTGAGGTTGCCCTGCCCTGCAAAGATCTCCAGGAAGTGGAACCTGGCACTCTGCCTTATGTTCCGCTTCCAATGACAAAAGTTGATGAGGAATCTCATCTGTTTCTTCCATGGCCACGAAGTCATGATGGTAAAAGTTTCTGATAACATTTGTTGCCAGATTGATATCATCCAGGAAAACCCACTGGCTTCAAGAATCACATCATAGTTGCACTCAGGCAGAACTTCATAAGGACCTTCATTATGGAACTCCAGAAGCGACGGGTCAACTTCGCAAAGGCGCAGAACATCCTGTCATCTCGAAATGGCCAAGAATCTCTTCTCCAGTGCGATGTTTGCATCAAACTGCCGCCGAATGTCTGCTAACAGTCTTCTTCTTGTTTCAGCCGGGTCATCTGCTGCTGCAGACATGGCACTCCGAATTGCACTGTGCATGGCACTCTGTCCTATCCGCAAGAAAGTGTAACACCTTAACCTCAAGGGTGTTCGAATTAACAACTTAATTGTGAACCAGCACATTCAGCAGTTGACACACTTGTGAGTCGATTGATCCATCACAACACAAGGATGAGACAGACATGATGCAATCACTCGTTGAAATTCACATGTGGCATAGTTGTTGCAGACCATGACTTCATTCTCAAGCAATCAAATACAGCACTGCCAGA
>CAJNDT010002561.1:0-30323 GCA_905221615.1 Symbiodinium sp. CCMP2592
CCTGGCTTGTGTGTGCTTGTCAGCACGGGCCTGGAACTTGATGCAGTGCTCACACCACGGCTGGTACGGGATGTGATTCAGGCAGTGCAATCTGATTTGCTCGGGCGTCGGAGAAGCTACTGGGGCTTGCTGACGCGGCTCGCTTTGCAAAGCAATCGAATCATGCTGGACTTGGTGACGCTCCAGCAACTTAAGCTTGTCAAGATGGCTTGCTATCCTCGACAACACCGTGGCTTTGCCGCCACTCTGGCCTATGCCTAGAGCTTTGCACGCAGCACGCAATGTCTTAAGATTGCAACCTTCATGCAGCTCAACTCCATCAACAACGATGTGGCCTCTGGCGGGCTCTGAGTTGTCTGGCGC
The DNA here is from genome assembly GCA_905221615.1 of Symbiodinium sp. CCMP2592. NCBI lineage: Eukaryota > Dinophyceae > Suessiales > Symbiodiniaceae > Symbiodinium > Symbiodinium sp. CCMP2592. The sequence goes on from CAJNDT010002561.1 coordinate 364, forward strand.
TGCACTTGCGTCGGCACCGATGGGGGCTTCACTCGGGTCAACCTCTCCAATCCCTCCGGCCGGCGCAGCTTCAAGCAATTCATCAAGGGACTCAGCAGGGAACTCAGGAAGCCCTGCTTCGGACATGTTTGCATCCTGCTCGGCCTCTGGCGGGCCGTTTGCAGTTTGATTAAACAGCACATCAACATCGATCTTGTCACAAGACGCAATTGTGATCACATGCCGCGTTTGCTTCGGCTCAAACTCAGCTTCGGGCTGTTCAAGCAAAGACAGATCCTGATTCAACTCGATGACATTCCAACTCGAACCGTCCTGCACAAGCGTCGTGCGGTACTGCACTCCAAGGCTCAGGTGAGGCACTGACAATGCCACTGAAAAATCAACGAAGCAATCGCTGAAGTCCCGCCGGGCATACACAAGAGGAGCAACTTCATGAAATTCCTCAGACAACTCAAGCCATGGGCCTGAAATCTCAAGTGCTCTGATGCCTGGCTGACCATCGGCCTCGGAGGCCGTGACTCCTCGGATGAAACCTTTTGCATGCAAGCTGTAGTTCTTGTAAAACAGTGGGACGCGGACTCTAGCATCAGGGCTCGTGAGGTGTGGAACCCTGTCAGCATCATGGATGATGTCCCAACCGTTTCGCTTCATCAGCTTGCCAACACAAAAGAGAGGCTGGGTAACGCTCGAAAGCAGCCAATGCTCACGGAACTTTACCCCAGCAATCTCGATCGTGGCCGTGCGCATCTCTCGGCCTGATATGCGGTTTCCTTGGGCATCGCGGTACCACTGGGAGTCGGCACCGCCGGATTGCCCGATCGTTCCCCAACTCATCGGCAAGCAAGAAGCATCGGACCCTGAGTCCACAACAACCTCGATGTCAACCGGTTCGGCGTGCGCTGCCGCGCCGCTGGAACGCTGCACGGCACACAAACTTCTGGCTGCTGTGGCTGCATCCAAGGCCTCGATGGCCTCTGCAAGGTCAGGCAACTCGACAGGGCAAGGCTTTCTGGCGTTGTCGGGTGCAGCACATTGCAAATCAAGAGATTCGCCATGACAGATTGCCCACTCTCCATCCCCATCTGTGCATGCTAGGTCATGGCACACAGCTGTGGTCACCGGCTGAAGATTGGGAAGCTTAGGGTACCCGTGCGGGTTAAGGGCTAGGACCTTCACGAGGTCACCAAAGTCCAACAAACCCTGGGCTGCATGGCTTCCACCACATCTTTCCTCGTCGGCACCTGCGCACCTGACTGCTCGAACACTTGCAGGCACGTCAAAATATTGGATGGACAACTCTTCCTCGGTCATGTCAATCCCACTGACGACTCAAGCTGCACACGATTCACATTCTTGGCAGCACTCGGACCTTGAACTTGCGAGGCAGACGGACCAACGGTGCTAGGCGCAACTGTGCTGGCTGCATCACTACCTGCATTCTGGACTTGCTGGACACGGTACCAGCACTCGCTTTGATAGTGACCCTTCTTGCCGCACGAGTGACACACAACATTCTGCTTGTTGCCTGATGGCTTGCCTGTCTTGCCACCCTTGCCTTTGCCTTTGTCACCTTTGCTGCCTTTTCCTTCGGGCGGCTTGCCACCCTTGCCTTTGCCTTTGTCACCTTTGCCGCCTTTTCCTTTGGGCTGCTGGTTGCCGCCCTTGCCATACTTGCCTTTATCACCTTTCTTGCCCTTTTTCTGAAGCGCATCCACTTCCATAGGCACTGGACCATCATTCGATGCACGGCTTTTGGAAAACAGACTGTCCCCTGCAAAAAGATTCTTAGAATCCCACTTAGTATTCATGCGCTCAAAATGCAAAGCTGTTTCCCTCAAGGTATCATAGGTCACATCTTCTGTCAACACCGTTGCAAGGTGGTTCCTCATGTTGTTGCTAACTGACCTCAAGAAAATGCTTGATTTGAAATCGTCATCGAGCTTCTTGGCGCTGCTGCGCTCGTACTCGTCAATGATCCTTTCCATATCAAGAACTTGCGGCAGCAACGGCTCGTTAGCACGAAAGTGGCTCATGCTCGTCAAGGCACTCAAGATTCCAAGCGATCTAGTCTTCGAAGCAGGCTGGTAAAGCTGCACAAGCTGGCGCAATGCTTCAAACCCATTCTGCACTGCAACCCTCTGAATCAGCTGAAGACCACGGCCTTTCACAAGGCTCGCAAGCAAAGCGAACAGCTGCTTGGACCTCTGCTCTGATTCAACGCTCGCATAGGCTTCCCCTGTCATGTCCTTGGTGGGGTTATGCTCAATGTAGCTCAAATCATCAGTGAAAGCCGGATCTAAAGCACTAAGATACTGCTTCAAGCTCCACAGCCACGACGACCATTCGCCGTGTTCAGCTTCACGCGTTGCAGGCTTAAACACATCTGGCTTCGGCAACACACGGGACATGTCGCCTCCACCCAGACCTGATTTGCGCTCCTTGGTTGCTGTGGCCAGCGCTGCTTGCGCGGCTGTACTCGCCGCTGTTGTTGCTTCCATCATCTGTCTCATCATCAGCACAAGATCGCTTTGGCTGATACTCAGCATCCCTGCTCCACCACCTGTCGGGCTAAACGGGTTCCCTGGAGCCTGAGGGGCTTGAGGGCCCTCAGCAAGCTCGGGGTCATCATCATCCAAACCTGCACCTGTTCCAACACCTGCACTTCCACTTGCCATTGTTCAGACAGCAATGCTCAATCAAGATCAATCGGCTCTTCTGCAGGCTGCAAGGCACAGTCAAAGGAAGAATCTTGCAGATCAATCGACGCACTCCCTGGTATCAAGGCTTGCTCAAACACTCCTATTCTGCAGTCCTGAAATGCAATGTCACGCTCACACTCTTCCTCAGGAAACACAATCGCTGCTTGCACGGCTTGCGGTGTAGCACTGTTAAATACGTCCTCAAAACCAAAATACCTGAAGGCTTCCTTTAAATGCTCCTTCTTCAAGCACTTTTCGGCGAAATGCCACACAGATTCAATGGTTTCCAAACTTTCAAGGTGATTCTCAAAGCTTACCCTATAGGTGCTAAGGATGTTATCCCAAGAAGTTCCTGAACGGCCGGCTGGCCTAGGACGTTCACACAGCTGCTCAACGTAATACGAATGCAGCCGCTCTTTGTTGGCCCACCAGGGTAGCCGGCACCTCGCATCTGACTCGCTGACCGTCACGAGTCGGAGTAACGTTGGTGAGCTGCAAAAGTGGAGCAGCCGCAGGGTCGTCTGCTAATGCCCGTGTGAAATAAAGCAACAGCTGCACTGGCAATAACACACCACAGTGAAGCAGAGGGGTCCCTTGGGTCGAGTCAACGCTCGTGCCGCCATCCCCAGTAGTGCGCCGATGGCTGGATCCGGTGCGCCGTCGGCTGCCTGCCGGCAGATGCCCTCGCTTGGGAGCCAAGGACATTTGCACCAAACTGCCGTCCCGGACTGGGGACTTCCGTCCTTCCAAGGCACAGGGGAGCGACCCTTTGAGCCCAGCAAGCTCATCCAAGAGCAGCCACCACCAAATCTCCGGCCGAGCAAGCTCATACCAGGACAGGTCGAAAACTCGTCCTTTGGGTAGGCGCAGAACTGGGTCGCAAAACTGTACGGACACTGCCAGCATGGGTGTCAGACAGACGCGAAATGCTTCGCCATCAGTACAGCGCCGTAACATGAGTGCCCGGTCAGCGAAGTCAACCACCTTCACCCCAAAATTCTGCGGGCTGAGTTTGACTTCACACGCAGGCAGGGACAAGGGGAGGGAAAGCAAGGTAAGGCAATCGGTGGGGTTGGGTAGTAAATGTTGTAGCGCACTAGCGCAGTCCACTCCCTCGACAGGCCGCTGTTGCCTGCCCCGGGCTTGGTAGCGCCGGAGAGTATCATGCTGCTCCTCGAAGTCGTCCTCGTCTTCTGCCGGTACACACCGGCTAGCAATGGCTGTAACTCCAGGCACTAAGCGACTAGGCGGAGTCTCCACAGCATTCAACAGGGCCGCCACACGTTGGCTCCATGTAGCTCTAGGGGCGGCAGGAAGGGAGGCAGCGCAACTTTGACTGCGCAACTCCGCGGTCAACGCAGGATCCTCCTTTGCAGGGGCGCCTGCCTCCGGGTCCGGGCGAACCTTTCCCGTCGGATCGTACAGGGCACGTCGTAGGCCTGTAGTAGCGACCGGTGGCAGCATAACGGTTGCGGAGCTAGAGTGGCGTACCTGTGACGACACGAAACGCTGCAATCTCCCCAGCAGAGTCGTGTTAACAGTATCCGAAGCGATGGAATAAAGGTAGAACGCCCCCGGCACAGCGGCCACCAGCGATTCCGCGGAGTCGGTTTGGCCTCGACACACAGTCGCAGGCGGGTCAAAATACATGTGCTCCCCTATTAAAGACCGATGGTGAGTGGAACGGAGCGCACTGTATAGTCTTTTGGGAGGAGGCACGCCCACCCCCTTGTGCTCTCGAAGAAGGTGGAGACCAAAACGCGGCGGTGCAGTAAACTCCAGCAGTCCGAAGACTGGGCGATCGGTGTCAATCACCGGATAGAACGGGCGTGCCGTGATGGATCGGCCACTAGGTCCGCTGTGCTCAAAATCCACACCCCGGAGGAGTAGCTGGACCGGGTAGCCGTCCAAGCCGCAATGTGCAGCGACTGCTGTAGCATCACGGAGCGGCGGAATGCGGTTCACCGACCACCGTTCATAGAATTCACGGGCAGTCTCCCTATCCGCGCGCTGCGGGTTTTGGAGTCCAAGCCGAGCTAGCCCGTAGGCCTGGTAGAGCTCCTCCCAGAGGACGTGGGTGTGATGGAGGGAGGCGTGAAGCTCTAAAGCGGCAACAATGCCCCACCAATGGGAAGGGGAGGCAATGATCAATGGGCCAGTGGGCCGCGTACTGCCTGCCGTGAGACTTTGGCGGGCGTCCTGTCCAGACATGGTAATAAGGCAGATGTCAACCGCACCCGTGGTTCCAGCACACACTGTGGTGGTGAAGAGGTCAACAAAGGCGCCCAATTCGTTGTGATGGTTATAAAAAAAGGTGCCCTGACCCTGCTGTTTACCTAATTTTACACTTTGGCTTGATTTACTGTAAACGAAGGATTTAGTGTAAAATGACCAAATTTACGTAAATTTTCTGGTGAGCTAAAAACATGACAAAACACATAAAAACATTATGCAAACACAAACATGGAACTCATATTTGCGGCTGCAAACTTAGACACCACATGTAAAGGATTTAAAAAAAATCACCGGCATGAGTTTGTTTTGCTCTGCAATCGCAGACACCACATGTAAAGGATCCACAGCAGAAGTAAGGACTTTTCCGAAAATTCGCAGGCCCAAAGCCATAAACTAACCAAAGAGAATCCATGCAGATTGCTTATAAGATCCACACCAGTATATACGACACCTGTGATTCAAAAGCCCAAACAAAAGACCAGGAGCACCACATATAGCAGAGAGACACTCTTTTTTTTCGCGACAGAAAAGAAAGAAGCTCTCACGATCGCCCAACTTTGCCCAGCAGAAACAAAAGGTGCCTCTCTTTGAGGGCAGCCTTTTTGGAAGCATGCCAGTGCTTCACCCCTGCCAAACAACTCTTCCATAGAATCTGCAGGCGATGCATCGTCGTCTCTCCCTTGTAGCACCAGACCATCGACGGATGAATAAAACTGCTGAGTAGGAGAATATGCAAAACGAAGTGGGTCTTACTTGTGAGATTGAAGAGCTTCTCCCCCGTCCCTTTGTAGTGGGCTTGCAGGCTGCTGTGGAGCTGTGCCATTTGGCAACCGAGCTTGAAAGCCAGGTTTGCTTGCTCCTCAGGTAAAGCCAAGAAGCCGTACCGTGGCCCATAAGCTTCCAATATTTTAGCCAGCTGCAGGTTCAACCGCAAAAAGAGCCGGATTTGCTTGTGTTGATAGATACCCTCGTCCATTTGCTCTTCGAATAGAGCAAGAATTGCACTGTCCAAAGATTGAATATCGGAAGCTCTTCCTCTCATCTTGGGGAATCCTTTTTTTGTTTGTATCATTGTAAGTTTCAGAAGTCGCTGGCGGAATGTGTATCTGGTTTCGTTGTCTCGCTGGTACTTCTTGATGAAGGAGTCGCAGTATTTCAAATTAGCCAAGATACTCCCACCCAAACAATCGTGGACCACGATGCTGAGCACGGAGCCATAAAAAAACTGTATCCACCCCAAAAACATACAATGCATATAGTCCATCGTGATACAAAGTCCCGAAAAGCCAGGTAAAGAATACAGCTGGCATGATGGATTCCAGTGGGATCTCCAGTTGGTGGTGGTGAGGCACGAGGCTTGACACGGCGAATTTGCACGATTGTCCATCCATGTTAGTGGTCCTTTGAAGGCGGCCCGACAAAGAGCACAAGGTTTGCTGTGATTGCTCCATCGTGGAACCTCCAGCCATTTCGCATAATAATCCAAGTCGGCAGCCATTTGAACCAGGACACCATAATATCCTCCGCATAGGTCGGTTCCCGCTCGTTCGCCCTCCTTTGTACTGGCCCCATACCTCTGTGCCGTGTAACAAACATTTTCTTACTTGTGAGACAGGTTCATATATATCTACATATATATATATACATGTGGTGAGAGGGTTTTTTACGTATACTGTGTGGTGATTTTTCTCACATCCGGTTCGTGCTGCTTTGGGATTCCACGGGTCCGTGGTTTTGTGGCTTATATATGTTTATACGATATTATATACTGTGTGTATATATATATATCATCACCATCAAGGAAGCTGTTGGGTTAGGGTTGGATTTGAGAACAGGGCTCTCATACATAGGGTGTGTATGTATATAGTCACATATCTAAAACAGGACCCACATCATAAAAAATCAAGAAAGACAAAAAGGCTTACAGCTTATAGGGTTCCCACGGGGTCCTAAAATGTAAGGGTTTCCAGATTTCTGGCACATGTGTACATATACAACAACACACCAGGCTGCTTCTTGCCTTGCCAATCCCGAGCAGGCCATTTACCGGTGTAAAGAATGTTGAAAGACCAAGACATCACTTGCCAAAAAGTTTCCATTGTCCCAGCCCCCTCGCCGCCAGCCGGAATAATGAACTTCTCAAAAACGCCCCAAATGTAGAGGTTGCAATCGGCAGCAGATCGGCCGGCCGCTGTGGCCATCAGCGATAACCATGAAAAAGCCAAAACACTGCGAGCCCATATCTTGCCCACTCCAAAAACAGGAACTTCGTCGCCGTGTATGCAAAGGGGAATAGCCCTTTGCATCCAATTAGCTCGCGATTTTACCGCATGATTTGACATGCAAGGGTGTACATTGAACGATCTCCAAAACCGAGGCAAAGCCTCCGCATCAGGCAACACAGAAGTAATCCATCCAGTCGTCGTCTTCCAAAGGTGGTGCATAATCTCGTTCGGAAGCAATATCATGGAAGTCGCCGTGCCTTCGACTTGTCCTGCTAAGGGGATATTAAATTCTGTCGGCATCGGAAGATTGGACTGCTGGGCCAAGTGGTTGTCAATAGAAGATTGCAAATTTTTTCCATGGTTCACCTTGCTGAGCCTGTCCAAATCAGGAAGAATTTTCCCGTCCCTTGCATTTCTAATATCGGCAGCCGCTGCAACTGCAATTGCATGAATCATAGAGGCCGACAGGAGGCCTTGTGCCAAATACGTCATCAGCAAATCGTGCAAAGAACTTGAGGTGGACTTCTCACTCACCGCCTGGCCCAATCTCTGTTGGACCCCACCCTTTCGTCGCTTTCGCTCGGGCCCTGCATCCTCCATGGTACCTTCTCTCCATATATAAATAAACAGAACAGCACCTTTATGCAAAGTTGGTGTTTGTTGCCAGCTGAACTTTTGTGCCTTATTTCATACAGTGGTTTGTTCGCTATAGCCATAAAACATTTTATAAGGACGGGACACACATGGTCAGACACACCGAGCATTGAGGCTGAGGCTTGTGAGCAAGTTATACATATATGTGTGGGCACCAAATATACTATACAAACAACAACAGAAAGCTTTTGCCCCAACCCCGCAAAACCCAAACCCCCTAAACCACACGGTCCACTGCCCCTCAATCTGGACGAAACAAATCTTGTGAGGGTTTATATATAAGGTTCAGGATTTAAGGGTTTATAGAGGGTTCAGGGTTTGGGGTTACGAAGGTTGTGTTGTGAGCTTCACAGGGTTTTGGAGGTATGGACTTTCATGGTTGATTCAATGCTTGAGGTTCGGAGGTATAGCTTTACACATGTGTGCACTCACACATGCAAAGCAGGCTACAACAACACCATCGGTGTTATATATACTCTAAAATTGAAGCTGAAAGTCACGAAGACCAACACCCCAACATGATTCAAAAGGTTATAGTTATACACGTCGTTGCTCACATGTAAAAATCACCAGAAAAGCGCCAAATCTCAAGCTCTCATCATCGCCGTTGCTTTTTTCTCTCATCGCCAAAACTCAGAATCGCCGTTTGCACCACATAGAGGCGACAGCTCCGGAACTGCACACATTCAAAATCTGTCTAGCATCCTTTTTTGGCTCGGACAGTCAACTTGGCTTTCACGGCTGCCATTTGTTCTTCGAGATGAGTTGCTACTCGCCCGGACTCTCTCATGGTCTTGGAATATGATGAGATCGTGATCGGCCCGTCCTCATTCTCATCCTCGTACTCGTGCCACGAGAGAAGGTGCTCAAGTCCCTGCTTCGATTTTGTTGCTTGTTGGACGATGCTCTTCCTTACAGCTGTGGGGTCTCACACAGGTTTCGGTGTTCGGGCACTGGGTTTACTTGCGAGAGAAAGCACAACACTTTGGTTACATGCGACTGTTGTTGAAGAGACTACTTTTACGAGTTAAAGTTTGTGCTTTACTTGCGAAGACAAAGGTTGAAGCCTCCATGTATTTACTTACGAGTTAAATTGGTGACTTTACTTGCGAGGATAAAAAAGTTGAAGCTTTTGGCAAGGTTGTTTCAGGAATACAAAACCAGTCCAAGTCGCACACTCTGGTACATGTCCTTGTCCTGCTTCTCATCCACGGAAGCAACCAACTTTCTGCCCTCGACAAGGATCTTATTGTAGGCCGCGATCGCCTTTGTAAGCTGCCCATCTGCTGCCTTCCACAGCTTCTCCGTCATGTTCCTGCTGGCGGCCACGGTACCATCGCAGATTGCGAGCTGCTCTGAGTCATTTGTCAGAGCTCTCTGGGGCTTTGCTTTGCCCTCGCTCTTCTCCTCAAACAAACCAATCCTCCAATCCTTGGACTGCTTCTCGAAGAACTTGGCCTCGCCATCCTTCGCTTTGGCATCGGAGCCCATGGAAAACTTCTTCTCCTTCCCTGAAGTGGAGTTGTGCACATCCTCGGACCACATGTAACGATCGGGTCCGTTCTTGGAACGGACAGCGATGATCTCGCCACTCTCGAGTGCGGCTTCGAACTGCTCATTGCTAAGATTGAATTTCCCCTGAAGCAAGATTTTGCCCAGGGTTTTCTTCTTGTTGGTCGCCTCGGACTTCGTGTAGTTCTCCTCGCTCCACCCACAGAAGAAAAGACAAGCCGAAGGGGTTTAGGGTTCAAGCTTAAGGGTTTGAGGCTTGAAGGTTTTAGGGTTCAGGGCTTCGTCGTTTGAGGCTTTGGGGTTTGGGGTTATATATATAATATATATATATATATATATATAGGTGCACAGGTTCAGGGTTTAAGGTTTGGGGTGCACGAAGGGTTGTGGTCATCATTATTATACGTATAGTATAGCAATTATATATAATATATATTGTATGGGAATGCATTTATAGAGTGTTTTTAGATATGCATATATGGTATAATAAAAATAAATGTAGTAGAGCCCTCTATAAACAGTTAGAACTACAAAACAAAAGCCGGTGGGGTCCAGAGTTCAAGGTGTATGGGGTTGAAGGTTTTAAATTTTCTAAAGGTGTAAGGCTTATGCAGGCTTTAGGGTTCATGGCTTCGTAGTTTACATATAAGGTTTAAGGGTTGTGGTGTATTAGGGTTTCAAGGTTTTGCTCATTGTAAAACTATAGCTATAAGCTGGACCTATATATACTATAGATACTTTATACACTCCCCGACTTCGCCTTCGGCTTCGAAGTGCCTCTCCACTTAAGGAAGCGAGCACACCTTGAAATCACCCCCGATACCCATCTTTTCGTCGTCACCTGCATGGAGTGGAACATTGGTTTGGCAAAGTTGAGAACCAGGCTGGTGTCAACACCGGATCGTCGGTCGATAGCATTGTTGATAAGCTCCCGCTGTCTCTGCCGCTTGCCCGTTTTCATCTTCTGGGACTTCTCCCATGCATCTTCGAGCCATTCTGGCAATGACCCGTCCTTTAGCAGGCTCATGAACTTGTGCTGCTTGCTGCGGTCATCTTCCCCGAGTCCTTCGCCGGGTCTTCCATGGCCAGCACCTCGTCGTCTGTGGGTGTCTCCTCCTCTGGCTGCTCTTCGGCGGCATCCTCCACCTCCTCGAATCCATCAGCCCAGTTGTCCTCCAGCTTCCGCTTCTTGTTGTTGTCATTCTGCTTGGGAGTGTTTTTGCTGCTGCTGCTGCTACTGGGCTTGCTTCCTTTCTCTTGCTCCTTGCCCTTGTTCTCCTTCTTGTTCTCGTTCTTGTTCTTCTTCTCCTTGGCTGGGGCCTTTGCTTCGGCCTTTGCTTTGCCCTTTGCTTTGGCCTTTGGGGTGCTCTTTGGGTTGGCCTTCGGAGTGGGCTTTTGATTGGGCTTGCTCTTTGCTGCTGTTGCTTTCGTTGTTCCTTCTGCTGCAGGCTTTTTCAAAATCCCGGTCCCGGGCTCTTTCTTTATCGTGATCTTCGCCGCCGGCTTCTTCATGGGCACCTCCTGCTCTTCTTCTTCTGCCTGCTCGTCCTGGGGCTCTTCCTCGGCCTTCGTATACATATATATATATACACTCTGGTTTTACAAAACACAAAAACCAAAAAGCGCCTCCGGAGCTTGGCTGTCTTCAGCCATCGCAGGGAAAACACGAACAGTAAAGATGATATACTGTCCTCACAAAAAAGGCACCCCTCGCTGAAGTGCTCACAGCTGCAGATAGAAGTAAACATAATTGTCATCGCAGTGTAAGTTCTCTCTGACATGCAGACAACACCGAATGTGTTTCGTCACAGTCATAGTATAGCTTGAATCACACAAGTATATATAATTTTCTCGCCAGCTCTGGTGTAAAGACACATGCAAGCTTCTGTGTGGGGTCTGGCACACAGGTTTGAGGTTGAAGGGTTTCGGGGTTCTGTATATAAGGTATATAGTTTAGGGTTCAGGGTTTATATGACATCAGTTGTTGGGTTCTCGGGCTTTTATAGGCAGTCTCCTGGAGTCGGCCCGGCTCATTGTTTTGCTTCACACTTGCAGGCACGATAAAGTATAGAAGTTACTGCTGTGCAGAAAAACAGCTGCTCTTATATCTAGCTCCGTCTGCAAAAGCAACGAGACAATTTAATTATGTACATGCACTTCTGTACAACGTGCTGGCAAGTCGTAGCTCACTGGTCTTGCTGCTCAGCTGCTGCTTCGCTCCACCAGACCCAGTACCAGACCCTTGGGGATTATGTATAATATTCAAAAGCCAAATTACTCTCCTAAACAAAACCTATACAATAGATCTAATGCAACCAAGTTGCTGTCGTCCATGATGGACACAGGTCCGCCAAGCCCATTTCCACACTCGTTTGGGCGACCGGCTCCGGCTTCGGCTTCGGCTCCTGTCTTCCTGGAACACGAGAATATAGCTATTCCTTTTCTGCATTCAGAAAAGTGACTATGTGGTTCGTCGGAAAAACAAAAGAACAACACAGGTCTCCTGTCGTGGCATCTTCGAAGAGAGGCTTTGTTCTGTCTAGTCAGGGAGGGAGAAGGACAGACTTTTTTGGAGCCGAAAAGCTATACAATATACGATTGATCCTCGCAGAGCACCGTATATAGTGTTGGATGTGGGGCGGTGGGTTGGGGGGGGTGGGGGTGGGGGGTGTGGGGGTGGGGGGTGGGGGGTGGGGGTGGGGGTGGGGGGTGGGGGGTGTGGGGGTGGGGGGTGGGAGATGGGGGGTGGGGGGTGTGAGTGTGGGGGGTGGGGGGTGTGGGGAGTGTGGTGGGGGGTGGGGGGTGGGTGGGTGGTTGGGTGGGGGGTGGGGGGTGGGTGGGTGGTTGGGGGGTGGGGGGTGGGGGATGGGGGTGGGGGGTGGGGTGGTGGGTGGGTGGGGGGGAGGTGGGGGCTGGTGGGGTGGGCTGGGGAGTTTGTCAATGGATTTTAAGCAGATTTTACAAAAAAATCAACAGGTTTTCCAAAAAATCTCGATGCAGTTTCGATGCAGTTTGTATGCAGTTTCGATGCTGTTTCGATGCGGTTTTAAAACTACATACAAACTGCATCGCGAAATGCTGTAAAAGCTATGCAGTTTGTATGTAGTTTTAAAACCGCATCGAAACAGCATCGAAACTGCATATAAACTGCATCGAAACTGCATCGAGATTTTTTGGAAAACCTGTTGATTTTTTTGTAAAATCTGCTGAAATTTTTGTAAAATCTATGGAAAATTTGGGGGAGATTGTTGCAAAACCTGCCCACCGGTGCCTTTCCGGTGTGTTGTTCGAGTCTCGCATGTAAGGTCTAAGCCGCATCTCATCGGATCCCCACAAGTGGTTTCCCAGCTTCAAGCGCTACGCTTCGTGTGTGGGGACCGGCACACTGTGTGTCTAAACCCGAAACCCTAAACCCCTAAACCCCGAGACCCCTGAGCCCCTAAGCCCTCTCTCTATATATAGATGCATGAATACAGGTTCTGCAATCTACATGTTCGGTTTGGGGATTCAGGGCTTCATGTGTGGTGTATGCAGTATCTTCATAAATGGTTTAGGGTTCGGGCCGGGCTGTTTTTTGTCCTATCGTGTGACTTGATAGGCCCTTCAAGCAACCCAGGCATGTTCACATGTGTTCTCTATACACTCTATAGACATGTGCACGTGTGTATGTAGCCACCACCACAATCTCTGCGACTACAACTCTTTCCAATCGCCCGCTTCACTTGCTTGTCGGAGTCTCGCACAGCTTCGCAATTATCCGGATGTGCAGACGACCTTCTGAGGATCCTCGAGGTTTTGTTGCCTGGGCACATATAATGTAGTGTGGTGTAAGTTCGACTATGTATATACATATATGTATATATAGATATATGTATAAAGAAACATATACATATACATATGCACACATACGTGCTTATTTGTAGACTATGCATCTACAATTTTATACTACATCCATGGGGTCGCTGCACATTGTGCTTAATTGTGAGAAAAATGAGTGGCTCGGCCTGTCTCATCGTCTCTCGTGCAGCACTGTGCTGTTGCCATCGCCGTTACTGTTGTGTAAAGCTTTATCCCTCTAGACTATATGCTATAGACACACAAACAGCACAGGGGTTTAAGGGTTTAGGGTTTTAAGGGTTTATAGGGCACTGCATTATATTCAACGGCGGTAGTAACGACGATGGTATCGGCCGCGACTGTCGCCTCTGTACCTGCGGTAGCTACGACTGTCACTCCTGTACCGACGACCGTAGCTACGGCTGCGACCATGGTAGCTCCTTCGCCTTTGGCTCCGGTAGCTACGAGCACGACTCCTACTGGCCCGCCTAGAGTAGCTACGAGCCCGCCTAGAGTAGCTACGAGCCCGCCCCGAGCTACGAGCCCGCCCCGAGCTACGAGCCCGCCCCGAGCTCCGAGCCCTGTTCTCTTCAACATCTTCACCTTCACCCTCGGAAGTCGGGCTGGGCTCCTTTGGGGGTGGGGTCGGCTCCTTTTTTGCCTTCTTGGCTTTGGGCTCTTTTTTCTTTTTCTTCTTCTTCTTCTTCTCTTTCTCTTCTTCATCTACACTGCTGGGCGGCTCATTGGCTTGCTCAGCTTCGATCTGCCGCTTCAGCCGCGGGTCCACGGGCGGCTCCACGGCCGGGGCCACGGCCGGGGCCACTTTCCTCGCAGACGGCTTCGGCTTGGCGATCGGCGGCTCCGGTGGGAAGCCAGTGCCAAACTCTTCCTCGGTTTTGTGTTGTCTATATATCGAAGAAACACACACTCTTCTTCTTCGCAAGTAAAAATACACACAGACTCGGGCAGAAATTAGGTTGACAAAAAAGTCTACACTCCTAAACATAAGGCTGTGGGCTCATAGAACACTTTATTTTTGAGAGAAACCCTAAAAACCCTAAACCCTAAACCGGCTCTATTGGTTTGGTGCCGGTTTATAAAGCGGCTTTTTTGAGGTTGCTGCTATCGCAGAAAAAGGCTCTGGAATTGGTCCCGTGTAAGGTCGCCAGAGTGAAGAAGAGCCCAGTCATATTGCTCTTGGGCCTGTGGGGATAGAGCTTGGAGTTGGGAGGATTCACTGGATATAGCTTTTGGTTTCAAAAACCACAAAGTTTGGGTGGGAATCGTTGTCTGGGTTTAGGGTTAGGGTTTAGGTTTTAGGGGTTTAGGGTTCAAGGTTTAGGGTTGAAGGTTCTGGAAAAGTAAGGTTTTTATAGGGCCACAGCCAACCGAGCAGCCGTCATCTCATTCCAGGGCTTAACGTCGACGACGGGGGCTTTCTCGGCCACAGCTTCCTTTCACTATATATATAGTATATATAAGCAACCGAAGCAACCGTTTGCTGTGTATAGGTTTGTGGAGTTCCGATTTAGGGCCTTCTTTTACTTGCAGGGTGATGGCTTAAATGATTCGGCCCGGGTACTGCACCGTCATCCACCACCGAGTTTGGTCCAGCCGGCTCCAGCGGCAGCTGCTTGTCGTCCTTTTTTGTGGGAGCTCTACTTCATTGTGTGGCTCTGGAGTTTGTTCTTCTTCTCACAAGTAAGGGTACACACACCCACAGGCCTCGGTCTTGGTGTTCGAATCGAAGGCTCCTTCTGCAAGCGCGGCAGCAGCATCCTCCTGGGGCTGGTGTTGTCGTCGGAATATGAAACTATGAATCTTTTAGGGCGGGTCGTTTGGGGTTCTCACATGATGCCATATAGCATTCTTAGATTTGGCCCCCCTAGCTGCCCTATAGCTCTTTGTACACATGTTGATTATATATACATATATATAAAAACACATGCAGATATGTGTAACAAAACATGTTGTTGAACTATGCAATGCAAGATTCTTTGGGTCGTGGACCACCATGTACCCAGAGCTCCCAGGCTTGCGGCTTCACCGTCTCCAAACCGTAAAGTTGCTCAGGTGTAACCTTTGGGTGTGGTGGTGCAAGGTGTTGCGGCGGTGGGTACGGGGGCTGGGTCGGCATTGCTTTGGCTTTTGGTGGGAGTGCTGGTTCTGGGACATTGGGCTCTGGTGGGCTTTGGGATGGCGGTGGTGCCTGGCCCAGTGGAGGGGGGGTGGGCGGAGGGCCTTTCCAAGGCGGCTGTTCTGGTGGTGGTGCCCACTTGCCCCACGACTCGTCTTCCTTCGAAGCTTTCGAAGGGGGCGGCTTCGCCAGCTCTGCCACCAGGTACTTGTTCGTCGCCATTTTCCCATGCCATTGCCCGTCGAGCGAAGCCCGGGCAAGCTGAGCGGCATCCGGCGAGTCCTTTGGTTTAGGGTTTGGGGGTTAGGGGTTTGGGGTTTATAGGGTTTAGGGTTTAGGGTTTATATAGGGGTCGCAGCATCCTCTAAAAAAACCAAGTTGCGAACTCCAAGAAGATGCTGCAGTGATCTGGCCGCTGCAGCTTCTTCTCCCAGTACCGTTCCCTCACCACCTGGATGTTCCGGCAGTCCAGCACCCCAAGCTCTTCGATCGCCGCCCTGATCGCCTCGGCTCTCTCTCATGTAACTACATATATGTATGCCTGTCTATATGTGTACCAACCTCACCCTTTGTATATATGTGTAGATATAAGCATATATAATTAGACACAAAAGAAAAGTAATGAGTGTCAGATTGTGGCCAATAGACGTGTATTGAGTTTATCTATATCTACATATTGTGTACATATAAAGTATATATGTTAAACCCTAAACCCTAAACCCAAAGCTACTTTTCTTTCGAGTGGCCCACTTCGTCGCACTGTACGTGACATTCTTCACGTAGACACGGTAGCAGTCGACAGTTGCCATGGCCGCGAAGCAAAACTTGCTATATATGTTAGAACACCCAAAGTGAACAGCCTTTATTCTTTGTGGATAAAAATGTGCCTAGAGCCTAGCCCCGGCGCCGAAAGCCTGACACCCGAAACTCGGTAATGGCTTTGGGTTGTATGCTTTAAAAGTCCAGAGCATCTATGCGAAGCTATCTACAATCCAAACCTTCTACAAATACTGTGAGAATAAGCCGCATCGGCACATGGTGGTGACATCGTGTCGAACACATCGTGTGTAGGAGATACTACGTCGCAAAACTAGAGTCTCTCCTGCTGTAAAGGAAACAGCGACCACGGCCACAAGTTTCGGCTCCAACATCATCTCGCAAAAAAGCCTCGATAAACCTCTTCAGCCGGCATTCTCTGCACTCAAGCAATTCCAACTCGAAAGTGTTAGACATTGGAGAATGTTTTTTTGGGGGCTCACAAGGAATCCGGGCTGTCGGTTTGCGGTTTAAGTTTGGGGAGTCGGGTTTGGGGTTTCGGGTTTTGGGGTTTATATAGGGTTTATGGGTTTAAAATTAGTTTTGGGTTTTAGGGCTTAGTGAGGGTTGAGGGTTTTTGTGAAATACTGCTTTAAAGGCAAGACACACTCGCAGGTAGATCTCGCAAGTAACACAAAGCTCCCCATCGCATGTAAAGCTGCACAAGGAAAATCTCGCAAGTAACACAAAGCTCCCCATCGCATGTAAAGGTGCACACAAGGAAAATCTCGCAAGTAATATACAAAGCTCCCCATCGCATGTAAAGGTGCACACAAGGAAAATCTCGCAAGTAATATACAAAGCTCCTCACATCGCATGTAAAAGGAAACACTCGCACAGGTAAAAGGCAGAACTCATCGCAAGTACATATACAAAAATCACCGTCGCAAGTAAACCTGCTTTGAGGCTTTAGGCTATTGGTGGTTTCGGGGTTACAAAGGCTTATATATACAGTATATGATAGGGATCAAATACATATATCACACAGAACAGGAAGCACTCAACCTCACACACACACACAAATGCAAGAAACATTTTTTCTCGCAGTCATTGCCCCTCTGCTGCCGGAAGGTTCACCCTTTTTGTGCTTCTCACTAAAAGGGCCAAAGATGCATTATGCTAGATGGCATTGTGGCAGATGTAGTGCTCTACATGTAAACGAAAGACATATAGAAACACACCGTGACTAGCACCCATGGTTTTTCTCAGAGTTGTGGGAAAACAAACCACGTTTATATACAACATATATATGCTTGAAACTCAGATTGTTATATAGTCTACAAAGTTCAGAAAACCCAGGGTGCACATCATCCCGCACTGAACACATTTTGGTTTTCAAACCCCCAGCGACTTCATGACGTCCTTTCGCAGCTTGTAGAGCTCCAAGAGCGGGATGCCCTGCTCGACGTAGGGAATCATCTTCTCGATCACCTCATGATGCTTCGGACAGCAACTGGAAATGATGCTCCTCAGCTTGCCCCCGTTATCGTAGTTGCGGATGTAGGATTTCTCAGAGTAGAACTCTACCTTGCAAGATCCGTACTTTTCGGCGGACAGCCATTTGTTAGACGGCGAAGTCGCCGCCGCCGGCTTCGGCTTCGCCGCCGGCTTCGGCTTCGCCGCCAGCTTCGCCACCTTCGTCTTCGCCGCCGACTTCGCCTTCGCTGTGGCTTTGGGCTTGGGGCTCTTCTCTTTCGGCTTGCCGGTGGCTTTGGGCTTCGAAGCACCCTTCTTTTTGGCCACAGCCACAGACACCGGCGGCATGAAAGCCATGGCATTTTTGAGGATGTCCAAGTCGCACTCATCCGTGGAAGAGATCACTTCCACATCCTTGGCCGGCTCAGCCCCGGCACCAGTCTTGATCTTTGCCTTTCCTGCCTTTTTGTTCTTTGCCTTTGTGGCCTTCTTCTTCAGGGTGCCCTTCTTCATAACGATCTTCTTCGGCTTGCTGCTCTTATGGATGTGCACAAACTTCTCCGCAAACTTCTTCGGCTCGCTGCTCTTCAAGGTGTCCGGAAACTTGGTCGGGCTGCTGTTCTTAAAGATTTCCGGCAACTCCGGGAACTCAACATCCTGCAAAGGAGTAAGCTTCTCGTCACCACGAAAAGGAACAGGCTTCTCACCCTCGTTCACGGGAACAAGGGCCGTGCTGGGGGAATCAAGAGGCTTCGGGGCAAACTCCTGCACCTGCACCCTTTCCAGGCAAAGGTCAAGCTTCCTGATTGTATGTTTCCACAGACTTATAGGTAAAAAAAAGTTTGCAACACTTCTTTGTTCCGTCACACGAATTATATATACAGCGAAAAAACACGAAAAACATATATGTGCAGCCACTGCACACTTGATCCTCGTGCGACAGGGACCTGTAGACTTTCCGCTTGAAGCTCTCCTTCTGCTTCATCGCACGGAGGTGGCTAAGAAGAAGACGGATGGCGGTGTCCATCTTGTCCACAAGGTCCTCTGCCTTGTAGTCTTTGTGGCCTTCGAGCAGCAGGTTCTTTTGCTCGTGAAGGATCCAAAAGCTTCGGGTAACCCGCTGCGACAACAACTTCGTGTTCGGGGCGAGGCGAAGAAGGTCAAACAGCAGCCCAGCTGTCTTTGCCAACCACGGACCGTGGGCGGCAGTGTGCCAAGTGTAGCTTATTGGCCCGCCCGGAGGGGGTCACAGTAAAGGCCACAGGTCCTTCGTCTTCTTGAACTCGAGAAAGCCAAACACCACATCCGCCAGCTCCTTTGCTGTAATAAGCGGATCGGCAACCACTCGGTCCTTGGCATTTTTGCCCGTTGCAGCGGAAGCGCCGTCCGCCAGCTTGACCGAAGCTGCAGCTGCTAAGGAAGCCATGCTCGCAAGACTGTATATACTGTGTATGTATAGGATTTATGATTTCTCAAAAAAATGGAATGCATTTGTCTCTGTCTCCATCCAGCCTCGCACTTACCTCTGGGTCTCGTCTGGACCAAACACACAGCTGCAACGTCCGAAAATTTTTCTCACTCTCGGATCTCAGAAAAGTATATATATATATATATATATATAGTAGATCTCTCGCATGTAACCTACAAGAGTCTCGCACAGGTAAAGGTGGACTCCTCGCAGGTATAAACTATATTGTGATGACTCTCGCAAATGTACATGTACCGATTTCTCGCATGTAAAAAGCACACATCGCAAGCAATCCGCCGGCTCGACCCAGCACAGAATCAAACCGAGCTGCGATTTCAACATGGAAAACCATGGCTTAACAAGTATGCTTGCAACACAATTCTCATAATTTTATCTTCACACCTGACCATGCCGCACTGTACAGTCGCAGGAAAATCTCATGCAATCAACAAGCAGAACCATGATAAAAGAAACAAAACCAACCAAAATTAGCTTGCATTTCACTTCTTCAAATTCGGGAATGTGCAACCTAAAAACATGTATTTTGCAGTGTAAAAAAATTTACATTGCAGTGTAAATTTTTTACTATACAAAGTAAATTAATTTACACTTTTTTTTTTACGTAAATTTTTTCGTAAATTTGAAGTGTAAACCAAGCTTTGTTTAGTAAATTGCTCGCCACCTAAAATTAGGTAAACAGCAGGGTCAGGGTAGTAGTTCCGGCTATTGCTCAGTTTCAAGAGACCGTAGAGGGTCACTTTGTAACCGAGCCCGTGATATCTCGCGGTGATCTTCTCGCATACCTGCAAGAGGCCTTAGATGACCACTCAGCGCCATCGACCAACAACAGTTGGGAAGTGGCGTCGGCGAGGTCGCGCTCTTCGAGGGCCTCCGCGACGAGGCACGCCTTCGTGGCTTTTACCGAGGGGGTCACAGATATCCATCCGGCTTTGGTTGATTTGCCCGTAGTAAACATCTACGAGGACGAGCATGTGTACGCCGTGTTAGATGAGGGATGTAACTCGACTGTTCACGGTAGCGATTGGATAGCAAACGCGGCGGGGAAACTTGCGAACTTCGGTTACAGCACGAGGTTTAAGCCTGAAGGGAATCGTACCTTCAAGGGTCTTAGCGGCGCTACCGAGACTTTGGGTAGCAGGACCATACCTTTCTCTATAATGGGATTGGAGCAGGACTTGAGAGTTCCAGGCGTCCTTGATTCGCATGAGATTAAGGGTACAGCCCCTCTCCTCTTGTCCCTTTATGCGCAGGCCCAGCTTGGTATAACCAAAGATTTACGGTTTGGTGTGTGTGGTGTTCGACTTCCTTCGGAGGACACAATCATCAAGGTCAAGTTGTGTCGGACACATGACTCAGGGCTGTTGTGCATAAACATAACAGAAGGCTTGACTCAGGTTAAGCAACCCCGTCTCATAAAGAGTTTCCAAATCCCCTCGCCGCCAGTTCCTATGTTTAGGTCTGCCGCCGCTGCCACGTTAGCTCACTCAGGACCTGTGAGCGGATTCCCCCGAGATGCAGCAGCGACAGATGATGCAGCGGCAACAAGTCGCAGTCACAGTACTGTATAGGTGCAGGCCATGGTCACAGCACTGTAGGCGTAGGCCACGGTCACAGCTTCACAACGTCAGCTGAGAATCGCAACAACACTAAGCGACGTACAAGCGTAGCGTTTCCGAACCATTGTATGGTAGGCACGTCCGTAGGAGACACGGAGCCCACCGCGATGGCCGCAGCAGAGGGGCAGCTGCCTAAGAAGGCGCCCCCCACAGCAAAGGCTGCACCGAAGGCACCTGCAGCGCCGGCGCCTGGCCACAGTGCCATGGCGAAAGCGCCGCTCCCGATCCTGTGCCCCAGCCGAAGGCGCCGCCCGGCTATGTGTCGGCGGCCGCGCCGAAGGGGCCACCACCCGGGTATAACCCGGGGATTCCTGCAGCTCGTGCCACAGTGCACCCGAAGACTATCGCCCAAGGCCACCGCGACTTTGGCCGCCTTCGATGCGGTAGTGAAGCGAGACCCGCATGGGCGACCCCTGGTTATAATGCCAGGTGCTGGACCGCACGGCCCCGAGCTGGACACGCCGTTGCCTCCATCCGTGTATAATCCGGATTTGAAGCTGCAGCCACACTATGCGGGGGATACAACGAACCCGGACATCATCATTGATGTCTTCACATGGGGTTTTGAACACCATGCCTGGTTGCAGCGTGTCAGGGGCAGGTGGACCGCTGATGAGCTCTTCGCACAGCACGAAGAGATGGAGACATACGCCATAACGACGCATGCATCTGCCACTAGCTATATGCTAGTGATGTTGGACATGGTGTGGCTAAAGGACGAAAGGCGAGATGGCATGACGCCCGCCGAAGCCCAACGTGCTAACGATGAACAGAGGGACCGCACAAAGCATGTTGGGTCGAACCCCGATATAATTCGGGAGAACGCTGAGCATCCGAACTTGATTCCGCACGCCAGGCATATTCTGGCGAACGTCCTCGATGCCAAGGATGCCGGAATCAGGTCCATTGCAGTCCACGTGGTTTGCAAGGCCAACAGACACAGATCTGTTGCGGCGGGTATCCTTACCCATGCAATGCTCATGGAGCTGGTGCCGGACTGCTCTATCAGCCTCACCCACATGAGCGCGGCAAATAGCTGGCCGTATATGGGGCCAAAGGCGTGCAAGGGACAATGCCCTCGGTGCTTGCATCGTTCCCCGGGCGTTGTCGAGGAGGTCAGCGAGCTCACGAAAGTCTTCGTTGACGCCGTCCGCACAGCCGGACCGGAAGACAATGAGTGTATTCTTGTTGTCGAACCACGGTGTGCACGCCCCGAAGATCAGCCTACATATGCTGAGAGGTTCCACGAGCGCATGTTCGCTGAGGGCCGCATACCGGCACCGGTGACGGGCGTGGGACCCCTCGACAGGCCTCCCAATGCGGGAGAGACAGCATACCAGGCCGCCACACGCATGGGCCTGGTGGGCAAGACCCACACACAGTATGTGGCGAAGTACGATCCGAATTCGCTCACTGCAGCCATGAATCGTGCACAGGGCACAGACCCTGGTGGCCGCCTACCTTCGGTTACCTTTAACTCGGGACCTAATCCCGCCTCGGGTTCGGGTAGCGCTAGTGTAGGTGCAACCGCCAAGGACGCAGCGGTGCCCACAGTGGGATCGAGGCGCACACCGCAGCCGCCCCCGGCAAAGACCGGCGGAGCACAGGAGAGGGCAGCGACGCCGACAGGAGCGTCGAAGATTCGCAAGCTCGAAGCTGAGGTACACGACCTCACTGACGCGAATCGCTGCCAAGCAAGCACTATAAGTGACTTGAGAAGTGCCCTGCATAGCGTGGAGCGCCAGCGCGATAATGCGCTTGACAGACTGGACGACATGCGTCACAGGGCAGAAGATGCTGAGAACCGGGCCGATATAGGGCCGAGGCGGAGTTGCATCGAATTACGAGGCGCTCCAGATCGCGTCGCAGGCGGAGGGATAGTACCTCCTCGGAACGGGGCCACCGTCGCGAGCACACCCGGGAGCGGGACCGCACCAGACGGATGGACTCCAGACCTCGGGATAGGTCCAGGCGCCGACCCGACAGCGCCTCTGATGACGCAGCGCGAGGCATGGTGGTATTTCCACGGCGATAGGCCGTCGGGTGAGTGGACAGACGCGGAATGGGCTGACTTCCGCCGTCAGTTCCCTAAGCCACCGGGCCAGGGCAAGCTCGTCGACATCGACGAAAGGATTTTCTCGATTGACGTTGGAGCCATCGAGCTCAGCCCCGACACAGGTTTCGGGTGGAACAGGCGCATCATCTTCCAGGACTTCCCTGATGGCGTGCTCACCTCCATATATGAGGTGCTGAATGAGAAGCCTGCGCCAGCGTGCTGGATCGGTCCATATGCACCGAGACGCTTCTGGGCTGGTGACAAAAATCACCATGAGCTCAGCGAACGGCACAACACAAAGTGCACTGTGGTCACCCGCCACACAGGCCGTTCGTATAAGCCGACGGGCAAGCTACGGGACATAGATCCCATAGGATATTTGTTTTCCCATCCGGACCCCGCCGACGGCTCCAGTTGGACGTATGAAGGCGCATGCTTTCCGCCGGGGTCAGACTCCGAGAAGTTGCCCACCGAAACCGGTGGAGCTGAGCAGGCCTGCCCGATGCAGGAGCCGACGGAAGACGGCGCATACGTCGCGCTTTGGGTCTTTGTTAAACATCTTGCCAGGAACAGTAACACAGTTAGTGCAGTGCAGTTAATGTACAGGAACAGCCGTCACGCACACGCGACGTGCAAGGCTCGAGACCAGCGGACACAGTGACCCACAAGGAAAAGTGACCGCTTCAGTTTGAGAGTAGGAAGCTTAGTGAAGCCCGTTCTTTAACATGGTAGCGGAGCTGCCTCCAGGAACCTCCTTGGCAGCGATGATGCTACTCGTAGCCATAGGAACCATGATGCTCGGCGCCATGGCAGTTTGCCTCGTTGCCGGATGGAAGCAGATGCGCGCGAATGAGCAGATCACCAAGAAGACAGAGACAGTGCTCAACATGCCCACGCTCAGGATCGCAGTCCGTTCAGGAACAAAGTACCACCGCAGAGGTTGTGGACACCTTCGTAACCACAACGTGACAGCAGGAAATGCGCGAGACTTTGACGCTTGCAGCGATTGCTACCCCGACCGAGTGTTGGTGGAAGAGAAAGAGAAAAGGAACATGAAGTGCTACGGTTTGGCAGCATGTATGGTGCTGCTGGTTGGTTTCGCACTGGGAAGCCTCGCAACTTTGTGCGGGATGATCTTGGTCCCAGGAGCAGGAAGTATGGCGGTGAGACCGTGGCAGGCCCTTGGCAACAAAGTGGAGACCAAGGAAGAACTTGCCCTTGGAGACGCCTTATCCTCCAAGGAAGCGAGCCGTGGGAGAAAGGAACTACCGTACGTTGAGAGTGACGAGAGCGAGCTCATGGCAGTGTGGTCGAGCAGAAGGAAGCCCAATACGCACCCCAATACGCACCGGAACCGCTACAGGAACTATGACGTGTACGGCGAGTACTACCAGCAAGGCTACAACGAGTGCAGCGTGAACCCCGACGGCACCAACGTGAACACGATCAGGAACACGAACGCGTACACGATTAAGGACTATGTGGAGATAGGAAAAGTCATGGTACCGTACGCTTTGTTGTGCGAGAACCAAGTGATGAACGAGCTCTACAGCGTCGTTAGCGTGACCGGCGAGTACTACACGGAAGAGAACAGGAACGGCAACCAGAACACCGAGAACCAGGAGAGTGAGAGCCTTGAGTCAGGCTACGCCCCTAGGTACCTAGTAAAACAACAGCGAGAAGTACTGAGGAAAGTTGTACAGGAACATGTTCACAGTTTCGTAGAAAAGCTAGCAAACGTAGGAAAGAAGTTTCACGACGTCGTGCATGTGATAGTTCAGGAAGTCATTTCCAACAGAGTTGTATTTCAAGGAATTCGCATAGCAGTGTTCTTAGGAACCCCAATGGGACTGATTACTTGGATCACCCTGTCGTACTATTCTAGTGTGTTTTTCGCAAGAGCAAGCAACCGCTCAAAGCACCAAAGGAAGACAAGAGGAGAAAGGAGAGCACACGCAGTGAGCAGGAAGCAGTGCAAGTCGCTACTTTTAGCAGCACTAGTGTACAGCAACCTTGAAGCAGCAAAAGGAATGGAGGATGCATTGAAGGCACTTGCCGAGATCAATGCACAGACCTTACAAGGAATACAGACACTAGCAGAGGAGATCAGGAACTCAGCAGCTTCAGGAAGTCAAAGAGAAGCAGGACTCACACAAGCATTCCAGGAAACCCTGACAGCAGTTCAGGAACAACAGAAGACAGCACAAACAGCGTTGGCAGACGCCCACACGAACGCAGCAACGACACTTGAGGAGATAGGAGCATCTCTGGAGAAAGCAGTAAAGGAACAAAGAAAGCCTGGAGAAGTGGAGTTGCACAAGCTGATTAAAAGCCCCGAAGCATTTTCCCCAGGAACATGGCAAGAAGAGAAGAGTGGATGGACAGAGTTCAGGAACAGGATGCGGATCTGGCTTGGAGCAGTGGATTCCAACATGGTGAAGATCATGGACATCGCAGAAAGGAACCTAAAAGATGATAAGCAAGTGAAGATGGCTGAGATGTCTGCAGAAGCAAAGGAAACAAGCCGACGCCTGTACAGTGTTCTTTGTTCGTACACTAAAGGAAGGCCGTACCGAGTTGTAAAGCATGTAGCTGAGGAAAACGGTATGGAAGCTTACCGTATGCTACTCAAGGAATATCAACCAACGAATCGTGCGAGATCGTTGGAGTTGTTTCACAACATTCTCAACTACAAATTTGCTCACAACAAAGGAATTGCTGAGAATATCCTCGAATATGAGGAACACATCGAGAAGTACGAGAAGGCAACTGGAGAAAAGGTACAGGAGAATTTGAAAGTATCTACTCTTATCCAAGGTATGAAACCTGACGTGAAAAGGCACTTGTTGCTCAACATGGATGAGAAGACACAGTACAATACTCTTCGTCAGTACCTTGTGAACTATGAGTCAACCGAGCGTTGGACTAACTCTTTAGCAGCCCAGCAAGGAACACCTCACCGAACCACAACAGACTTGATCGACAAAGGTGATGACCATGGTGGTCTTGCAGCAATGGATATCAACCAAGCATGGTACAAAGGAAAGAAAGGCTATGGCAAAGGTTATGTTCACCATAAAGGCAAAGGTAAAGGAAAAGGCAAGAAAGGTGGAAAGGACTTCGGAAAAGGTTTCGGCTTTGACAGCAAAGGCAAAGGTAAAGGTAAAGGTTTCGGAGGTTTTGGCAAAGGCAGAGGTCGAGGCAACTGGAAAGGCCGAGGTAGAGGTTTCAGAGGTTACAAAGGAAAAGGCAAAGGTCGAGGAAGAGGTTTCTTCAGACACAAGGGAAAAGGTAAAGGAAAAGCCCAAGCAGCTACAGGAGTGTGTCACTACTGCCATAAGTATGGACATTTCGAAGCACAGTGTAGGCAGAAGATGCGTGACATGGGTTATCAGGCAAGGAACGTTGACCTTGAAAACCAGAGCGAGCAAGCGAGCACTACAGGTACTTCGACTCAGGCCCCTTCGTCAGCCAACAAGACCTCAACAAGCCAAAGCCAAGCAAGCCAAGGAACCCAAAGACCAGTGATTAGGATGGTCTCCATGTACCACATGGGAGACGAGCCCACAAGCTTTCCGGAGGAATTCGAGATGAGTGAGAACTCTGATGAGATAGAGATTGAGTACTTCGGAAGAGTTTTGCGGGTTGTTGGTGAAGAAGTTCAGGAAGAGAGAAGTGAGACAGAAGAGTTTTGGATTGGTGATGAAGATGATGAGTTTCAGGACTGTGATGAGGTGAGTGATGATGCATGGTTGCAATGGCACCTAGAAGGAACTCCGATAGGAACTCAGGACCGTGGATACTACTTTGAGTGTCCCAATGGATGTCATGAAACACCGTGGCACCCAGACATGCAGGAATGTGAGAACGGATGTCACCATCCTCCTAGAAGGAACAGAGTAGAGAGAACAGCACCCTCAAGGACCATTACTAGGTTTGCGCGTGCAGCGAGGAACGCGAGAACTCGAGAGATCGAGGTTGTGCTGGATTCAGGAGCCGACATTTCGTTGGCACCAATGTGGATGAAGAAGTACGGAAGGAAAGCACCCAACACTACCAAGGTAGTTTTGCGAGATGCGCAAGGATCCCGAATTAAGGTTTCAGACCAAAGGATTATTGAAGTTGAGTTTTGGGATATTCAAGGAAACATTGTGAAGGTTGAAGAAGTGTTCTTGATTTCATCGGTTGTGCACCCTCTTTTGGCAGTAGGTAAACTGTTGAAGAAAGGCTGGGAGTTCAGAGATGGAACAGCAACAGGCACTTTCCTAACAGAAGGAACAACCAAGATCGCAGTGAACTACAACAACAACTCACTTACAACAAAAGCCTTTGTGAGAGCAGTCAACTGGGAAGCAGAAGCAAAACCTATCCCTATGTACTTGTGCGAGAACTTGAAGGAACTCATTGAAGAACAGCGTGTGGTTGGACCAACTGGCGAGACACTTACCAAGTCCACTTCAGCCTAGGAACCTCAGAACACGTTGATACTTACTTGATGTTTCCACCAGGAAAGTTCGCATATCGAGCAGTGCTTATTGAGGATGATGATCAGTGGTATTTGTTGCATCACAGCATCATGTTTGAGGAACTTGAAGAACCGTTTGGAACAATCTTCGATGGTAGCAAGGAGTATCGCACACTTACGCTAGTATCGCTCAAGGAATTTCCGCTGAACCTCATAGGCACCCCCAAGGAAGATGAAGATCGAAAGATGTTTGAAGAGTACACTGAGGATGCATGGTCAATCAGCATGGATGGCACCACACTCACGAGGTACCATAACTCGTTGAGGAAGACTTTGTTCAATCCTCGAGATACCAATGACATTCCAGTGGACATAGGAAACCTCAGACCAGACAGGTACACGTATGGAGAAGAACCGATCAACAAGGATTTCTTTGAGGATGACAAGTTCTGGACTTTGGATGAGCCTCACAGAGACCCAGAACCACTAGGAGGTTTATCTTGGACAGGACGCAGTGTATTCGAACTCATCGAACCCGTGAACCCCAAGGCCAGAAGACCAAAACAGAAGGTTCACCAACTGGACACGATTCCAGAACAGGAAGAAGAACAGGAAGAGACCTCAGAGGCCCAAGCACCAGCGCACAGGCACGAACTTGCAGGAGAACTGTCGTTTACATTCAATGGTCATGAGTACAACCAGCAGAACAGCCTCAAGGCCCTGAGAGAACTGTGCAAGGAACTAGGAGTTTCAAAAGCTGGATCTAAGCAAGAGATCCTCAGAAGGCTCAGCAGATCCATCATGGAAGCAGAAAGGCACATGGAACTTGTTTCAGGCCAGAAGAAGTACAAGGAGTTTCTAGAAGCTGAACCTCTGAAGGTACCCAAACAGCCAAAGCCGGAGGAAGTTGCAGTGCATAATCTCACACACTTACCTTATGCATCGTGGTGTCCGACGTGTGTAGCATGCAACGGAAAAGAGTCTCCACACCTTCGTGAGAACCCAGAGAAGGAAAGATCTTCAAGACCAACTTTCTGTATGGATTTCTGTTTTACAGGAACAAGTCATGATGAGTCACCAGCGGCAGTTAGTCTTGTGTGTGTTGATTCTTGGAGTAGGAACATGGTCTGTATCCCGACAGCATCTAAAGGAAAAGATCTTGTAGAGCACCTTTGCGAAGGAGTGACCTACTTGAGTACTCAACTTGGATACGGAACTATCAACTTGAAGGCAGAAAACGAAGGAACAATGATGAAGCTGAAGCAAGTCATCCAGAAGCAGAGAGCAGCTTTAGGTCTAGGAACAGTCTTGCAGGACGCAGTCAGTGGCCAGAAGGAAACCAACGGCATGGCAGAGAGAGCAATCCAAACCATTAGGAGACAAGGAACAACCTTGATTAGGCACCTTGAACACAGAACAGGAACATATATTGCTCATACACATCCAATCTTCAGTTGGGCTTTCAGGCACTCGGCATGGACCTTGAACAGGTACCAGCGCCATTCCTCCACAGGAATGACTCCGTATGAGTTCATGGCAGGAAGGCCTTACGAGGGCCAGCTCGCCGAATTTGGCGAATCACTTTTGGTTTTGACCAATCGTTCAGGAACTCGTGGCAATAGGAAAGGTGACCCTATTTGGTTGAGAGGAGTGTTTTTAGGAAAAACAGAGGCACATGGACGGCATCAAGACGAGCCGTAGCGCAAAACGTTGTGTGGAACACTTCGACGTGAAAGGAATCAGCAGTGTAGGAATTCATACTTGGGAAGTGAAGCACACTACACTGGCAACAAGGAACATTCCCAGGAAGAACATTCCAGGACCAATTGCAGAGGCGCCACCTGTCGTGGATGGAACAACTCAGGAACAGGCGGTTGAGGACTCGGCACCTTCAGCACCTTCAGGACCGATCGCAGGACCGATTGTCATCCAAGGCGGGGACTCTGCAGGGAAGTCAGGACCTACTAGGACAACCTACCTAGAGAGCAAAGCAAAGCAGGCACAGAGCAAGAGAAAGGCAGAAGAAGAACTTGAGCAGGAATACGACGACCAAAACAAACACGACGAAGCAGCTTCAGACCCAACGTCTTCTAGTAGCAGCAGTAAGGAAATGGACGCAGCATCAGAAGAAGAACTCATTCCAGACAGTGCAATGGCAAGTGAACTTCTTTCAGCTAGAGGACCAGCACCTCTTAGGAAAATGGAGTTTGATGATGTAGGAACAGGTTCCAAGATCCCAAAGATTGATTCTCCCAAGAAGAAGTACCCTCCGTTCAACGTAGGAAGAGTATTTGAGCACAATGATGAAGAATTACCTGAAGCAGAACCAGGTACAGAGGACATTTTCTGGGAAGATTCGTATTAGGACATTGGCGATTCCGACGAGGAACAAGACATCTTCAAGAGCGAAGATTCTGGACCTCCAGAAGTTGCAGAAGCCCAGTTGCAGGAACTGGATCGTGAGGCAATGCTCACAGAGATCAACAGACGCACCGAGATGAAGGCACTGGCAAGGAAACCCTTGCAAGAACTCGAGAGAGAAGAGGAGAGAGAGACAGAAGAAGAAGAGAGCAACCAAGGAACAAAGTGGTTGACGACGAAATTCGTCTTCGATTGGCGATTCAGGAACGGCCGATGGACAAGGAGAGCTAGGCTAGTCGCGAGAGAGTTCAAAGCAGCAGAAGTAAGGAATTACACATTCAGCCCAGCAACAAGCGCATCGTTGGTGAGACTTATCCCTATTTTGGGACTACAACAGGAACACGCCTTGTACTCCATTGATGTCAAGGACGCATTCTTGCAG
>CAJNDT010002562.1:0-30320 GCA_905221615.1 Symbiodinium sp. CCMP2592
AGGAGGAGGGCGCTCGTAAGACGACAGAAGAGCCGACGGGCGCTGAGCCGAAGGACGGCATTGGTCAGACGCCGGTGACGAAGATGACGACAAGGTCACCGTCGAGGTCAAGGAGCCCCAGTCAGACGAATTACACTCCGACTGAGCCGGCTATGACGCCAACCTCGCCGGTGTCGTCACCGTTCGAGGAAAACCCCAGAGAGCGTCTGACAGTGATCGAGCCACGTCTGACGTTCAAGGCCGCGGCAAAGTCAGAGAGCGTGGCATCGGGATCGAAGGCAGCGGCGTCAGATCCAAAGGCCAGGGGCATTCATGCGGACCTGGTGTCAGACTCACCAGGACCAACGCCAACCCCGCCAAAGGCCAAGCCGATGACGTCAGACCACAAGGTCCAGGCCCCGGGTCCGAACAAGAAGCAGAACAGACGGTGGAAGGTCAAGACGACGTCAGAGATCGGGGCGGACCGGGAGTGGCAGTCGTGGCAATCCTCATCGTCGGACTGGTCCTGGTCGTCGTCGTCCTGGTGGAGGTCGTCAGACTGGTCATCGGCGTCGGCCTGGTCTTGGTCAGACTGCGCGCAAAGGGAGCCAAGGGAGCAGCCGAGGCAGCAAGAAGACGCCGCACAAGTGTCAGACGCCCTGGCTCCTAGGCTTGAATTTTCAATTCAGTTTAGTTTGGTATGAAATTGTCAATCAGCGTGATCATAAATTAAGTTGATTAACAGATTATTATTTTTATTAAACTTCTTATAAACAGTGTTATGGTTTAATCTGTTGCTTTGAATTAATTATTCAGTTTGGTTTTAGAAACCAGTACGTTTGTCAGTCAGCGTGGTTATTTGTTTCGTCATGCTCGGCCAATCTAAGGCACGGCTTGCCGACAAATATTTGCAGGTGGTCGAGGAGAAGCAGGTGGTGTCAGACAAGTTGGGCGTTTCTCTCGCGATGACCCATCTGGCCCAGAGCCGCTGTGCTGGTAACATGTCAGAGCAGCAGTACAACACCCTGGTTGGCGAGTACTTGTCGGGTCAGGCTGGGATCCACAGTCCAAATATAGATTATTATCATAATTTATAATATATTATAGGTCCGCAACGTAAGTTTTTAAGTTTGGTTTATATGAACTAGATTTAAGACTATTGCAGGACTACATAGACATTGGCATAAACTTTGGATTTTAGTTATTAACCGTTGAACTCACAAGCCTTTAACGCCATTATCCTTTAATCGTTTCCCTGTCAGAACATCGCACGGGCAAGCCCGCTGCCGCCGCCCTTGCCAAGTCAGACTCTGCCCCCGCCTCCTGGTCAGACCATGAGTTCTGGGACTCACTTGGTGACGCCGGCAAGCACGATGACCGAAGGTCAGACTCCAGCTGCTGCGTCGCCGATCATTACCCAGCCAGTTGGGACTCCAGGTCAGACGAAAGCGCAGGCGCCTTTTCCGGCGAAGGCCGCTCCTGGCCGTTCGCCTTAGTTAGACAGATGTTCACAAAGCCGTGGAATTGGGGTCGCAGTCTGACAGACAAGACTCGTCACGTCAGACACTGTTGGCAGCATTTGTCAGACAGTGAAGACGTCCCCGTCCCGTAAGATTGCAAGAGCACTTACGGTTAGACTGACGGCATTCAGACAGCAATTCAAAGTAAAATTGCCAGATCGTGACTGCGGATTGTGTGACCGAGCTGCACCTTTGCCGTGTTAGCATTGATTGTGCACGTGCAGGTTGGGGCGAGATTGTCAGACATCGCTGCCTTGGCCTTGGCATTGGTGTTGCTGCCAGAGTTCGGCGGAGTTGCTGGTGAGTGCTTGATTGATTCTCTGTGGCCCAGGTGTTTTGGTACATGCGGCACTGTCGACTGCCTGGACGAGGCAGGACATTGAGATGCATATTATTTCTCTTGCAAGTTCTTGATGTCAGAGTTTGTGTGCCAAATCCATGAAACCTGCCTGCAGTCAGATTTTCACTCAGGGCCTTTGAGCAAAGTTCAACGGCCTGATTATTAATGGCGGTCCGGACCGTAGTAGTAAGATTGAAAACGTCAGTGTCACAGTGTCAGATCTTTTTAATGGCCACGTTCTCACTGCATTGCCTAAGCCAGCTAGGGCCTATCAGACAGACACTTAGTGTAGGTCAGAGCGAGTCGGACGGCCTCAGGCTGTGACCATGTGAGTCTGAGTCTTGACTAGTCAGACCGTTGGTTTCCAGCCATGACAGACATCGACACCATGACGGTGGAGTCCTTCACTGTGGAGTCAGACACAGCTAGTGTCAATAGCTACAGTGTTGTGTCGTCGGCCTGGCAAACAGTGGTGCCGGAATGTCAGACTGTGCCAGTGCAGAATCTCAGTCCAGCTGCTGAGTTTTTGGGAGGGTCTTCTGATGTTCGTCAGACTGCGACTCCAGCTTCCACACCTCTGATAGTTCCAGCTTCTGATGCAGCATATGGTCAGACTGTGACTACAGAGACGGCCGCCCCGGAGACAGCTGGTCCGGTTTCTTATGGTCCCAGGCCGGCACCGGGTTGCTGGGCAGCGACTCAGCCCATCAGAGGCGTCGCAAGGACCATAATGCCAGACGGACGACTGGACCCACCTATCGCGGAGGACGAGACCAGGTCAGACTTCAGCTTTGGCTCCGGGTCACACCTTTATCCCCACTTGAACAGCGGTGGTCAGACTCAGGATCCTTTTGTCCACCAGGGTGGCGAGCCCAAACTGTCCGTCGTGCCTGAACAGGCCCAGTTGCAGTCAGACAGCGCCGACCAGAAGTTCTACGATGGACCTAGTCAGACGGCTCCGGGTCCCAGTCAGACGGCTCCGGATCCCAGTCAGATGGCTCCGGATCCCAGTCAGACGGCTCCGGATCAGGCTCCATGGTTGCCGGGACCGAGCCAAGCAGCCCATCTCGAAGTCAGACTTCGACGACAGGGCCCGGCAAAGGATTTTTTGGCAAGGCCAGACAGCCGAAGGGCCAGCGCTACATGCCGCCAGGCCCGAAGACGGTCCTCACGACCAATGAAATGGACATGTCAGAGATCGACGTGTGGCAGCAGATCCTCAAGAAGACGTTAGACTCACGAATGGAGCCACAGGAGTCCAAGTTGATGCACGATCTCGTCGGACAATGCTTCCTGGTTGCATTGCTACACCTGTTCGTGTGAGATTGCTTCGATTCAGTTCACGAAATTCATCAATGCCTGTTGTGTTGTTCGTGCGCAAATTTCATGATTCAGTGTCTGAGGCTGGCGGAGAATGCCCAAGGTGCCGGTGCCAATTGCGCCCAAGGCCGAGAAGTCAGACGAAATAACCAGTCTCGTCGCTCGGATTAAAGATTGAGTCGTGAATCATGTCAGATCAATGTCTAGCTGAGTCTAGCTGTACACAGACGACAACACACCGACTGAGATCATGGACCAAGTGGCCGACCTGTCTCCGCACATGCACTTCATACTGCAACGGTTAGAGTGCGATTCAACCTCGTACGCTGTGCCTCTTCTGAATTCGCCGCAGACATTCACAGAAGTATAAGTTACCAGTAATAAATTAATTTTTATAGTTAAGTTGAACTCGAATTCATGTTGCTACCAAGGTTGTGCTTGCGATCATGATGCACCCAGCATCCCGATCCAGGGGTGAGGGTTATGCGTCAGAACTGACGATAAAACTCTTACGTAACTTGGCTGCAGTAGGTCTGTCAGAGTCATTCAATCACATTCTCAAGTTGAGGCCGTCGCATGTCAGACAGAAGTTCATGCTTGCTACAATTGTCTACCAGACCCAGGCCAATGGCTTCAGTATGACGAGGCCCACATGTACCAAGACCCCAACATGGTCATCGCATCTTGGGGTCACGAGAAAAATTATTTGCTGAGCTGCTGGGCTGCATGTCAGCTTGCCAGTTGTGCTGCTGCTTTAGCAAATTTTTGACAAAATTCTTGACTGCTTTGTTGCATCTAAGTGCGGTGCCACCCACAAGTGTGGGACTACCCGAAAGACATGGTGAAGAACTGGTACAGGCCTCGCAGGCTTAAGGACGCCGAGTGTCAGACAGACCCTTGGTTCAATGTCAAATTTCTTCATTGACAGCTTAGGCTTTGCAGCTGCCAAACACAGACACTTCGACAGAAAACGTGTGCTTAGGACTGGACCTTGGCACCTGGCATTGTGATGCCTCCGGGCCCACCTGCCACGCCTGCAGGGTCGTCAGACCCCTCCCAAGGCCAGCCTGCAAGCTCGTCAGACGGCCAAGCGACTTGACACAACCGCAGCGGTTTCTGTTGATGTTCTTCGGATTTAACGATTAACTGTAATTATACCAACAATTTTAAAAATTTAATATTAAATATAGATTATAATAACATCATAGCATACTGGCACATTTGCGAAAACTTGCAGGGCTGGAGTCAGACTCAAAGCCATCAGAACTGGCAGAAAAATGGCGACTCGTCGAAGTGGTCTGGCTGGTGGAAGTCAGACTACACGAACGATGGCTGGCATCAGGGGCAGCAATCGTCAAACAACGGCCAGTCTGGAGGGTAGCAGTCAGACGGCTGGTCGCAGCAGCAGGGCAGCTGGGACAAGCAGCAGGGCGGCTGGAACCAGCAGCAGGGCGGCTGGTCACAAGGCTGGACCAAATGAGTAAGATGAAAGTCAGACCTCTAAGTTGCATTGCATAGGCATACTAATCTCGTTAGACGATGATATTATTTTGATCCAGCCGTGTCCTGCTGTCCGAAATTGAGCTCCAAGCTTGAGCTCCTCTCAAATTTTATCGCTGGCTCTTCAAGTCAAGAGTCAGACTCGGAGATCCTTTGCCAGAGTGCCACCATTTCCGAGTCAGATAAGCCCAGAAATGAAAAAGTGTGTGAACGTGATGATGTAATTATCTAAGACAGTCAGACAGTGTTAGACCACTTCCGACTAACATGAGCAGGTGTGGTCAGACTTGTGACCTCGACCAGCTCTGTGCTCAGCGTCGATGCAAAGCGTGAGTGTTATTATAGTAGTAGGTTCAGCGCATGTTCAGGTCGGGACGTCCTTCTCCAGCCACATTGGTCGGATGGTCAGACAGGTCAATGGCTCAGTTCCTGACGACATGAGTCGAGTTGGGAGTCTGAGTCACAGCAGTTGCGCTTCAGCATGAATCAGGTGTTGGCCTCGACTCGTTTGAGCATGCAGCATGGTTCCGTACCCAGATTCGTTCTTGAATCAGCGGCGGTTGTTGGTTGTTGTTTGGCATCGCTTGCTGTGCAACTCCCTTGTCGTTTTCACTGCCGTCGTCAGTCAGACATACATGCACACAAGCAGGCCGCAAATCTACTTGACTTACTACTGTAGACTTACACTACTGTAACTGCTTACGACTAACTACTTTGACAGGTTACTTGCTTCGTAAATCAGTGTGACTTTGAGCAGGCGTGGAGGGTGCGTACTGGGATCCAGTAGGCACCCTCCATGCGTGCTCAAAGGCGCAGTTTGCTAGTCAGATATAGTGTCCAACTCAGAAGTCCAGCAGCAGCAGTGCAGTATAAGCAGTAGTAAGTAAGGCTAGCTGACTAACGCTAAAGACTGTCAGACCATGAGGGCCCGCAGCCCCGATGTCGATCACCAGCGGCGGTGCGTGTCAGAGCACGGATCACTCAGGGCAGCCACCAAAATCTGCAACCGCTGCTTCTTCATCAAGCACCGCCGGAAGTGGTCACGTGCTTTTGATTGGTTGGTCGAGTCAGACCCTGACAAGCCTTGGGGTTTGGGCTGCAAGTATTGCCGCGACTTTGGCTGCAGGTCAGACAGTGGGCAAGCACCGTCGGTTAGAGGTTATAAATTATGGGATCAGCCTGTTCGAGATTCTCCGTGGACAAAGTGTCAGAAATTCACGAACGGCAAGATTCAGAAGATTGACCTTGCCAGACATGCTCTGAGCACGGACTTCCACCAGGCCGCTGTGAAAGCCGCCCAGGGATCGTCAGACCCCGGGCCCGGTGGCGAGGACAATGCTGACAATTGCAGGTCAGAGCACGCTCCCACAGCAGCCCAGATTCGATTGGCCGTGGAGGTGGTGCGAACGCCTTTAGGAGCCCAGGCAGAGGAGTACGTCAGAAGAGCGGAGATTGCAAGTCGGTCAGACACCCAAAACTTCCCGGCTGCACATAACAAGTCTTACGACCATGCCCGCATCGTCAGACTTTTGGCCAAGCTTCTGCATTTCAACTGCAATTACAACGACGGCACAGAGGGCTTGACAACTACACATATTATATCATTTTAATAATAATAATAAATAATATGTAATAACTAATTAATTAAATTAGAGTCAGTTTGATTTCTTTACATCACGTTTTCGTTGATGAATCATATGATACGACTGGAACTACAAAATAAACGAATACCAGGGTCTGTCATAGTTTACAATATGTAAATAAACTAATAAATAATAATAACCAAAATTATGCATAGTTAAAGTTTAATATTATTGTTATTGTACTGAAGATTACAGAGAATCAGCATGATCTTAGGTATGACAACGACCGCTTGCTGTTCAAGAAGAACAAAGTTATTTCCACTGGATGGGCCGAGGACACAAGAGTTGGGGTTGGAGTCGTATCAGATAGTAAAGCCGTGAGGGTCTAAGGCTTCAACCGGACAGTGCCAAAGACACTGGTTGGGTGAATTAGTGTCTCTGACACTGTCTGTTTAGTGTTTTTGGGGTTTAGGGTTTGCTGGGTGGAGAGGTTTGGTTGCTTTTGTGCAAACGGACAGTGCCAGAGACACTAATTCAGCCAACCAGTGTCTCTGGCACTGTCCGTTTGGTGTTTTTAGGGGTTTGAGGGGCTGGAGGGAGAAGTTTCGGCGGCTTTTGTGCAAACGGACAGTGCCAGAGACACTAATTCAGCCAACCAGTGTCTCTGGCACTGTCCGTTTGCATTTCTGTGGTGCTGGTCTGCAAAAAGGCAAACGGACAGTGCCAGAGACACTGGTTCAGCCAACCAGTGTCTCTGGCACTGTCCGTTTCCAGGGAAACTACCCAGGAATAAGGTTGGGCCTGTGGTCTAGGGTTTGGTGTTCGGGTTTAGGGTTTGAGGGGCTGGAGGGAGGAGTTTCGGCGGCTTTTGTGCAAACGGACAGTGCCAGAGACACTGGTTCAGCCAACCAGTGTCTCTGGCACTGTCCGTTTGCATTTCTGCGGGGGGCTGGTCGGCAAAATGGCAAACGGACAGTGCCAGAGACACTGGTTTAGCCACCCAGTGTCTCTGGCACTGTCCGTTTCCAGCGAAACTGCCCACGAATATGGGTGGGCCCGTGGTCTAGGGTTTGTTGTTCGGGTTTAGGGTTTGAGGGGCTGGAGAGAGGAGTTTCGGCGGCTTTTGTGCAAACGGACAGTGCCAGAGACACTGGTTCAGCCAACCAGTGTCTCTGGCACTGTCCGTTTGGTGTTTTTAGGGGTTTGAGGGGCTGGTGGGAGGAGTTTCGGCAGTTTTCGTGCAAACGGACGCTGCCGGAGACACTGGTTCAGCCAACCAGTGTCTCTGGCACTGTCCGTTTGGTGTTTTTAGGGGTTTGAGGGGCTGGTGGGAGGAGTTTCGGCGGTTTTCGTGCAAACGGACAGTGCCGGAGACACTGGTTCAGCCAACCAGTGTCTCTGGCACTGTCCGTTTGGTGTTTTTAGGGGTTTGAGGGGCTGGTGGGAGGGGTTTCGGCGGTTTTCGTGCAAACGGACAGTGCCAGAGACACTGGTTCAGCCAACCAGTGTCTCTGGCACTGTCCGTTTGGTGTTTTTAGGGGTTTGAGGGGCTGGTGGGAGGAGTTTCGGCGGTTTTCGTGCAAACGGACAGTGCCGGAGACACTGGTTCAGCCAACAGGCACTGTCCGTTTGGTGTTTTTAGGGGTTTGAGGGGCTGGTGGGAGGGGTTTCGGCGGTTTTCGTGCAAACGGACAGTGCCAGAGACACTGGTTCAGCCAACCGGTGTCTCTGGCACTGTCCGTTTGGTGTTTTTAGGGGTTTGAGGGGCTGGTGGGAGGAGTTTCGGCGGTTTTCGTGCAAACGGACGCTGCCGGAGACACTGGTTCAGCCAACCAGTGTCTCTGGCACTGTCCGTTTGGTGTTTTTAGGGGTTTGAGGGGCTGGAGGGAGGAGGTTCGGCGGCTTTTGTGCAAACGGACGCTGCCGGAGACACTGGTTGAGCCAACCAGTGTCTCTGGCACTGTCCGTTCCGTGGTAAACGAAAACCCCCGCAGCCGGGACTTGAACCCGGACCTCTGGGTCGGGACACACCCTCCCAGCGTTGCTCCATTACACTACCGCAGGCTTATTTCTGGAGAGGCTTCGCGTGTTATTACCTTCGAAAATTCGCAAACGGATGGTGCCAGGGACACTGGTTCAGCCAACCAGTGTCTCTGGCACTGTCCGTTTGCAGTTCTGCGGGGGGCTGGTCGGCAAAATGGCAAACGGACAGTGCCGGAGACACTGGTTCAGCCAACCAGTGTCTCTGGCGCTGTCCGTTTGGTGTTTTTAGGGCTTTGAGGGGCTGGTGGGAGGAGTTTCGGCGGTTTTCGTGCAAACGGACAGTGCCAGAGACACTGGTTCAGCCAACCAGTGTCTCTGGCACTGTCCGTTTGGTGTTTTTAGGGGTTTGAGGGGCTGGTGGGAGGAGTTTCGGCGGTTTTCGTGCAAACGGACAGTGCCAGAGACACTGGTTCAGCCAACCAGTGTCTCTGGCACTGTCCGTTTGGTGTTTTTAGGGGTTTGAGGGGCTGGTGGGAGGAGTTTCGGCGGTTTTCGTGCAAACGGACAGTGCCAGAGACACTGGTTCAGCCAACCAGTGTCTCTGGCACTGTCCGTTTGGTGTTTTTAGGGGTTTGAGGGGCTGGTGGGAGGGGTTTCGGCGGTTTTCGTGCAAACGGACAGTGCCAGAGACACTGGTTCAGCCAACCAGTGTCTCTGGCAGTTTGAGGGGCTGGAGGGAGGAGTTTCGGTGGCTTTTGTGCAAACGGACAGTGCCAGAGACACTGGTTCAGCCAACCAGTGTCTCTGGCACTGTCCGTTTCCAGCGAAACTGCCACAAATAAGGCCGTCCTGGTTTGGTGTTCGGGTTTAGGGTTTGAATTGGAGGAGTTTGGGTATTTGTGCAAACGGACAGCCCCAGAGACGGGGCAAACCAGTGTCTCTGGAGCTTTTCGAGGGCAAACCAGTGTCTCTGGAGCTGTCCGTGTAACAAAAATGCAGATATGCAAGAACATGTGTGGCAGGATGTCAGGGGCGAGTTCAACTTCGTGAAGTTCAAGTTCTGCCTGTCAGACCTCACTGTCGTTCGTCGAATGGCAGACTTGCGTGCCGTCCAGGGCAGCAAGGTTTGCGTTGCAACAAACGGTCAGACCTAGAGTTGTAGAGACTCTGCTGATGCCAGGCAGCTGGGTGGAAAGTGGAGAAAGCGAAGGAGACAATGGAGTTTTTCGCGAACCGTGACGACGAGGTTCTTGACAAACTCCGTCGGACAATTCGTGCGACTCGTGGTTAATTTATTAAATTATTATTGGTGTCATTGTGTCACATTCTGGGATGTTTTTGTGTTGCTTTGCCTTTGAGGTATTTTGTGCGGATGGGGAGCCGGCGGAGCAGCTGATGCCTCGCTTGGCCAAGGTGCCTTGGTATTAAATTCGGACTCGGCTCATTCGACACTTGACGTCATGAGGTCGGCAACGTTCTTCCGTCGTTAGACGCCTCCATTCGATGTTTCTCTCATGCGGCACAAGCCAGCTTGGAGTCGATCGTCAAGTCAGACGAGAAGATGGGCTATTTGATGGATCGTCTGGTTACTCGCTTTGCTGACACACACAGCAGGGGATCCTTGGCCAGGGCATTAAAAAATAGCCCAAAGTTGGCATCCATGTTTCGATCTGAAGTAAGACTGGAGCCCAGCGTGGTGTCAGAGCTTTCGGCCAGCTCTGCGATGCAATCAAGCTTTGCAAGTCAGAGGTGGGACTCCACAGTAGAGGCCCTTAGGTTGATCGTCCTCAGATTGAACGAGATTCTGAAGTTCCTTTGCAAGGTTTGCTTGACGGACGACAACCGTGACTGGGCACTGTCAGTCCTCCAGGCCGGGCGAGTGGGTCAGACTGACATGATGTGAAACCTGTGTATAATATCAGTTTTTTAAATGATGGATAATAAGCTTGCAGGTTTTTACCTGGCCGAACATCATTGCCATGTGCTTGCTTGTGGAGTTCATGTCGTGCGTCAGACAGCACATCCACTCGTTTGACAATCAGGGCGGCACTCGTGGCAGCGGCTCTCGTCAGAAGAATGTGAATGGCAATGCTGTTAGCAGGATTGTTTTCGCATCTCGGAGGTCCCGGATGGTGTCAGAAATGCTGGCAAGGTTGTTTGATTATGAGATCAACGGGACGAAACACAAGCCACTCGTGTTAGATCGGAACTTCACCCACGGGTACTGTCAGATTGCAGCTGAAGCTCTGAAGTTCGGTGCCTTTGCTGCACAGTCAGTCAGACCTTTTCATCCAGGTTTGGCAGCACAAGTCTCCGACTCTGAGGCAGTCAGAAATCGTTCTCTGTTGTCCACAAGGGCCGGTTGCTGTATCGCCTCTACAGCTGCTTGGCGTGGCATTGGCGCACAGTCCGCTCACATTCTGCAAATTTAATTATATTCAGACCTCAATCTGTCAGCCAAGGCCACGACTTGGATCTGAAGTGTTTGATCGCTGACGGCCTCGGCTCCATCGCCAACATGAAGCGAGCCTATCTTCAAAGCGTCTTGTCAGACCACGAAGCTGGTCTGGGAGAGGCCTTCGAGCCTTTCGACGTAACACAATGGGTGGAGACACGGGATGACAAGGCTCTGTCCCTGGGCCGCCGTTTTGATAGCATTGGTGCGTATAGTCTAAGAAATTTTAATTATGTATATTTATTATTAATACTTACATTTAAAATAATAATAACAATTTGAATCATGTGTAACAGTGGTGCCCGAGGTCAGACGTTCTGCGGCCATTGGCGACGGTGGGCAAGGTGGAGGCCGGTGTCCACACCGTCACGATTTGCACGAGTTGCACTGTTTTCTTAGTTTTGGTCACCAGGTGGAACCGCTGGTGAAGGAGCTGCTGGTGGCCAGACCGACAGCACTGGCTGCGATCAGGCTGTATTTGTCGTTTTGTAGACTCTGAATTTAAATTAATATCATTGTGATTTTAGACTGACATGCTTGTTAAAAGTCTTTGCAGGAGGGGATGCACGGATCCAGAAATATTTTGGCCAGAGGTCTTGCGGCACTGGGGCCGTAAGACACTTCCCATACTGAACAATCTGGCTGCTTGGTGGCAATCAGAGTCAGATTCAAGAGTCTTGGCGGCCTTTGTCAGACTCGGCGTGTGTCCTTTGCGAGCGATGAGGTTCCCTTCATGCTGAGCATCTGGGTGAGCTCGTCAGAGCTAGAACAAGATTTCTCCTACCTTCAGCTTTTTCAGTTGAAGAGTCGCATCTGTGAGACACACCTGCGGGACTTGCTCAAGGTTCTGCTTGATGGGCCGTCGGTGTCAGACTTGT
This sequence comes from Symbiodinium sp. CCMP2592, assembly GCA_905221615.1. Taxonomy (NCBI): domain Eukaryota; class Dinophyceae; order Suessiales; family Symbiodiniaceae; genus Symbiodinium; species Symbiodinium sp. CCMP2592. Next base: position 11,559 of record CAJNDT010002562.1, read on the forward strand.
GTCCTATGAGTCGTTCGTCAGACGGCAAGATGCAGTACACCTCCACAGACATGATTTTGCGATGTCAGGCTTTGTATCGCAAGACTTTTGGGACGGCTAAGAATCAGCGGAAGACACCAGACCTGCCAAGACGAAAATTGTCAGAGAAGACAGCTGCTCCTAAAGGCGTTCAGGGCTTTCTCCGAGTCAGACATGATGAGATAACATCATTGATGAAGCAACAGCGGGAGGCATCAGGGTCAGACCAGACTTTGGAGCAAGCAGGCCTTGAGGAAATCACTGCGAATTCGGCCACCAAGAAAGCCACCGCCAAGCAGCAAAGCCTTTGTAAGACTATGCGAGACAATCAAGCACCTGGCCTGATGTTAGCCCATTAGTGACTGAAATTTTTCGAAATGTAATTTTAATTACCTTTGCATTGAACAATCCAAAGCGCGGTCCGTCCAGGACAAGAAGAGGAAGGCTTTGGAACTTCTGGCCGATGGGTCAGACCCGCATGCAGAGGCGACCTTGCAAGCTTGTCAGCAGGAGATGCAGGCGAGAGAAGTAGCTGACCTCACACGACGTGACTTGCAATGGTCAGAGAGGAACAACTGCACATTATCATTTTCCTGCAGCTGCGTCCTGATGCCTGGCATTGAACTTTCGTCAGACGAGCAGTCTCTGCTTGCCAAACTGAGAATCAAGACCTTGGCCTGGAAGTCAGATGTGGAATTCTTCCGGGAACTGTTCCAGGTTAAGGACCTGATTTGGTTTACAAACGGGGACGAAGGTCAGATTGTGTGCCAGGGCGGTCTTCGCTCGGCGTGTCAGTCCACTGGTCAGACTGCTGGTCAGACTAATAACGACGACGAGTCAGACAATAAGACGCCTGAGTTAGAAAGGTTGCCCGCTTTCCTCATGGCATCTCGTTTGGTTGGTGGCTGGGTGGCAGGAATCGAGTGGCTTGTGGAGTGTAAGAGATTGGGATGGAAGCTGCAGCCAGTGCTGCGACTGGCACGTGCTGTGAGTGTTCCCCGTGAGCTGCATCTTCATAACTCGTCAGAGTTTTCCTCCATGATCAGCCAGATCGTGTTCGTGGGCTGTCAGATTGCGAGTGCGAACTGCCTGTGGTCCACCCGTGACTCCCGTAAGAACCTGCAGCTCGTTTGCAATTGATTGTTGCATGTCAGTACGATGCCGTTGTCCGCAATTATTAACGACTGTGTGCCAGGACCAAGAAGAGGTCGTGGGTCCTCATGTCAGAGAAGATTTCCAAGAAGTCCAGGGAGAAGGACAAAGGCCGCATCAACAAGAAGAGCGGTAACCCGATCACGTCTGATTATTTTTTCGAGCAGATCACAGTGCTCCTTGTCTGATTCTGGCCTGACATGTCGCATGAATTGAATCGTCAACTGCAGTGGTAGCAAATGGCACGACGAAGGTGGTCAGACATGCGTGATGCCCTGTAAAGACAGCCACAGCCAGTGAGGCCATCGGTCAGACAGCAGTGTTGAGTCAGTAGTGCTGGAGTCGAAGCTGAATCGGAATGAACATGCAAGGGTTGGAAAAAAGGGTTACCGTTGCCTGCTTTGGTTGACATGCGAACTGTTCAGTCGGATTCTGCTGCTGAATTTCAGCGGAAGCTCTGTCTGGGAATCATTTGAATGTCAATCAGGTCAGACGATGGTCAGCAGCGGAACCATGGACATTATGAATGAAGGCAGGGAGCAGCCCTCGTGACAGCGTTTGCTTTGGCGGGCACAAGACCAGGACGTTGTGGAGAATCCTTGTCTCAAGGTGTTGGATCAACGTAGCTGCCGCAGGTCAGGTGTCTAGTAATTACCGCACTCTGTAGTTCTAATTATAATCATGATCATGTTCGCATGACGTCGTCAGACAGACGAATCCTGAATATCAGCATGGCAACGGTAGCAGTCGTGGACTTTCCCTTTCTGTGCTGTGCCAGCTATGGTCAGAAGCAAGGTGGTCAAGCTTCCACCCCACAAGGTTATTGGCGGCACACCTTTTCGAGCCCAGCCAAGGCGCCCAAGTAAGACTCCAAGAAACGATCGGCGTAAAGCAAAACCATCGCCAATCAAGGCACGCGGCAGCTCCGAGAGTGCAGAGGAGGCGTCAGACGATGTGGCCTCTCACATGGACATCGCTCTTCTTCTTGGCGGAAAGCGTGAGACTGGCACAAGGAGTCGCAGTTTGTCTGACAGCAAACCCAGTAAGACGGCAAAGCATTGGCCGGGAACGAAGAGTCACAGAAACAATTTGGATGATCGCCTTATCAAACAGAAACGTTTCCTCATGCCAACTTTGGTCATCGGCAGAACCGTCAGACAACTGTTGCACAAGATGAAGCCGGATGATTGGCGAATCTCTCCCAATGCTGTCAGACAACTGCACGAGGCGGCAGAGCTCTTCATCGACGACGTGTTTGTCAGAGCAGCAGCATTTCAGAGGAAGTGTGCTTTGCAAGCGAACTCAAAGTCAGACACGCTTTGTAAATTTCACATGGAGCTCGCCCTGATGTGAGTGAAAGGCTGACGCTGAGTCTGACCATCAGTGCACCAAATTCAATTTTGTTATGTCAGATCAGAAATGGTGCGGCAGGCATGCTGGCAGAAGCAAGTCAGCAAGAGTGTTAATGCACAGATTTTGGATGGTCAGACCGTCATCGTGTGCGATGAAAATGATTGCGTGGGACACAAGTTGGGCCTTCCGATTCCGCAAGCCCAACTAGCGTCCTCAGCACGCTGCGGACACAAGTTGGGCCTCTTAAACCCCCTCCCAGACCATTGCGACCCTGGACACACTTTGCCATGTTGGGACATTTGGCCCTGCAGAGGCCCAACTAGCGTCCTCAGCACGCTGCGGACACAAGTTGGGGCGCCTGACGCCGGAGGCCTAACTAGCGTCCCGTCGTTTGGTGTTGCATCTTAATCTGACAATGACATGCTTTTGGGAACTTGTGCTTTTGTCACAGGTGCCTACAGGAACATATGGCGGACTTTGGTCGGACAACCAGGACTGGCTTTGCAGTCTTTAGCTTGCGTGTAGGACCATTTACGGTTCACGAGCTCACGGGGCATTTAGTTTGCTGCTGCAGCTGTCAGATTGACGATCAAGCGACGCTGTTTGTCAGACCCCATGGCTCCTAAGCCGAAGACGAAGGGGGCTCAGCCGAAGGCAGCTCAGCCGAAGGCAGCTCAGCCGAAGGCAGCTCAGCCGAAGGCAGCTCAGGCCAAGGCTGCGGAGAAGCCAGCTGACTGTAAGACTCAGCAGGAAGCTTGTCAGACACCGTCTCAGAAAGCAGCGGCGACGGTGTCAAGCATGAGCACCTCGCCGGTGCACAATCACAGGCGTGTGGCGGCAGACATCCTGGCACCTCTTCTGGACTATGTCGAGGAGATGGAGAAGTCCGATGTCAGACCCATTGCCTACGCTGGCATCCAGGCGTTTGACTGCGCCAACTACGCTCAGGAGATGTCAGACAAAGGCAAGTACACGTGTGTGGTGCCCTTGCACTGGCTCGGTTTGGTGGCACCAGCCTGAGGCAGTCAGACAGCGTCGCAGTCCATAGACTGATCGCTCAGTTCACTGGTCCCTGTTCTATTCATGTCAGCTGAGGCATTCGAGTCAGATGTCTGGCCAAACTACGGAAGTATTGTCAGAAGTTACAAGCACCACTTCTGTACGTCAGATGGTCTCCTGACGGATAAGATTTGCCAGCCGCAGCATGCCACTACGAATCTTGCATGGATTAATTTTAAGTTTCATCCCGGCTGTGTGTACCAAGAAGGCACGGCCAGACGTGTCAGCATGGAATCAACTCAGGATCCGTGCTACCAGTAAGACTTCGCCTCCCGAGGCGGGGACATGGGAAGTCGCCGACAAGAGCGTCTTCAGGATGGGCTGGCTCATGGGGTTCGCGCAAGCACGTGAGACCAAAGCCATGGATGTGGTCAAGAGGTTCGAGGAAGCCAGCTGCTCTGTAGCCGTTACTTTCCAGCTGGTCGTGTCAGACGACGAGTTTGGTGTGCATCCGGGCTGCAAACCAGAGTCGAGTTTTGCAGTCCCCCAGTGTGGTTCGGTGTGCCTTGGGTTCCTGTCAGACAAGGCTCCGGCGACAGCTTGAGGAGAACATCAAGTCGGACGCTCTGACGGCCCAGCTTTTTGGCTACAAGGAGTGCCTTCAAACTCACCAGGTGTCAGAATCACTGAAGCGTCAGAACAAGCCGCATACATCGTCAGACGTTGCGGCTTGGTTCTCCAAGATCAACTTCGCGGAGGAGACCATCGGTCAGAAGACCGTGGAGTGCCACTTGAAGATCGTGAAACGTATGACTGAAGTGGCAATCAACCATTTGGACGGCTTGGAGTACGCTTTCGGTAAGACACACCCCTTGGCCAAATGGGCCGCGCTCGACACCCTCTGCGGTAAGACATCATGCCCCAAGAACCTTCCGCTGCAAGACAAGCTGCTGAACTTCGTTGTGGCTGGGATTCATGTCAGACTGCTCAGGGGCACGTTGGCACAAAACGTCAGGGAGGACATCCGCCACAAGGTCATCCCGTGTTTCCTGGCCTTGCGTCGGATCTCCCATTATGTGGCCTGGAAGATCCAATGTAAGAACATCGGAACGGTTTTTGGCGACTGGTCAGACTTCCATATCATGTTCCCTCGTGGCAAGTTCATGGAGCTTGCTGGCGGCAACACGCCAGAGGTCACAGCGTTTACGGAGAAGTTCGTCAGACCGTCAGAGCGAGCGGCAGCCACGGGTAGCTTGTCTGATTCGGCATGCCCGCCATAGCTTCATTTGCGTGCTGATTTGATTTGGTGTTACTGTTAGACACCAGGTCTCCACATGCTGTATGACGGGAACGCGGACCACATTCTCCTGAAATGCCTTTCCAGAGACTCGAACATGTCAGCAGAAGGTATTCTGGCATCGTCAGACTTCGCCTCCGAGGACCCAGAGTTTTGACAAAGAAGCAAGTGTGGGTTTTCACTTTTAAAACAAATTTCCTGTTTGCAACCGCCAGCAAGGATTTGTTTGACTTGGACAAGATTCTCCAGCTGCACGAGGAGGAGACCGCACCGCCACCGCCACCGAGTACGACGCCGGCAGCTGGCGAGCAGGACAGTCAGACCGCAGCCTCGGAGAGTGTTGTGGACGATGGCAATGACTCGCAGGCCACCCTGGTTCTGGGACAGCATCTTACGTCAGATCATTCTGTCGAAAAGCCCGTAGTGGACGAGCTTCTCGCGGAGAATGAGGACGAGCAGGTGATCAGCAAGGAAAACGAAATGGTTCGTCAGATGTTGGAGTCAGATCTTTTTCCTTCACTGACTCTGCCCAGTCTGGCGTTAGACAGCTTCCACAACGTCTCGCCAGATGCCGTGCAGAACATGTATTCCTTTGCCAGCTCTCGTCAGGTTCTTACTTTTAAGAAACCCTGAGGCTTCAGTCAGTCAGGTCATGAACCCATTATTATTGCAATTTTGTGTGTCAGACCACCGGCCTCTCAGGTCTGACACAGTACGCTACGTTCATTGAGGAGCCAGACAACAGCAAGTGGAAAGAGGCCCTGGCCCAGTCCGGGGGGAAGGTTGACAGGGTACTGTACATCTATGATGCAACGTGCCGGTACGACAGGGCTGCATTGTCTGGTAAGACCTATCGACTGCTTCCTCCACTGGACGAAAGTCATTACCAGAGCGTGCTGACGTCACTGTTGGCGCCAGAGGGTGATCCTTCAGCGACAGATACATTCTTCCGCAAGAATGACCTCTTGTTCCTGAAGGATGCCCGCAGGTCGAGCAACTTCAACAAGATGGGTCGCATCGCGTCTTGACTTGCACAAGATAGGTGAAACAGGATTCTGAATGAACCATTGAATATTAAAGGTTTAGTCTTCATATCATATTTGAGACAAGGTCAGACAAATCCTGAAGATGTGCCCCATGTCGGACTACCCGAAGAAGCCACTCGCCGTACCGGTCAGACTCTGCTACCACAACAACGAGTTTACCAAGGATGGTTACGTCAGAAAGAATGGCTCCATGGGCAAAATCACGAGCAGAATTGCATTGCCGGACCCTGTGGAGAACATGTTTGTCTTCGGTAAGACAAAATGTACGATGGAGACGCGTGAAAGGAAATGGTTGGACCTCCCAGGCAGCAACTACACCAGAAGCTTGCAGGGCTTGAGCATCCGCACGCAGTCAGAGGCCAACATTATGGTCAAAAGGGACGTGCTCAGTCAGATGATGAAGAAGGTGGGTGCTGCTTCCTCGTCGTCAGACAAAGCAGCCTCACAGCCAGACAGTGACGGAGAAGTTCCTGATCCGTCAGATCATATGCCAGGCGAGCAGCAGGATAGCCAAGGGTCAGAGCCCATTCCCGACGGCGCCAACACGGATGATCGTTGCTGCCAGTGGTTCGCATGGTCCCCGTCAGAACTCTTCTGGGCCGAGATGTTCAACCTGTATGGAGTCAGACGCCCGGGCACCTACCGGATTGTGGATTTCACACCGGGACCGGGGATGGCAGCGCTGCAAGCCGTCAGAGAGAGGGTTCCATACGTGGCGTTTTGCTTGCCCTCGCAGTCAGACGCCTTGCGTCAGACACTGACATTTCAGATCATGCTGGAGGTCGTCAGAGGTGTGAACAATGGCTTCACACGTCGTGTGCTCAGCCGCGTCAGATCCTTGGATGGAGGCCACAGCTCCAATGGAGATGGCCGCATCGACGGCAGCAACAGTCAGACGAACGAGCTGCAGGAAAGTCAGACGGAGCAGCCAGAGCCACGGCCGACGCTGAAGCGAAAGCGTCAGATGAGTGACCTGCAGAGCAATGACAGCAGGAGCAATGCGTCAGACAGCGACCCGGAGGTGTGATTCACCACGCTTCCGTCAGATGATTTTAATTTTGGATGTAGACGTCAGAGAGAGGTCTTGGTTCAAGGTCGACTCGACTGAGTCTGTCGATCGTTATGACTCGTTCCATTCGTCAGACACAGGGGCTGGCCCTGGGTTGTTGAATCTGTTTAAATTTAACTATTAAAAGTAAGACCAAGTTAAACTATAATTAATTTTATTTTAGAATCAGAATCATGAGCAATAATATGAGTAGTAGATTTGCAGTTTAGATTCGACTCCCATGGGGCATGGGCCAGCCTAGAGTCAGGACACCAAGCTGCCGACACATGACTCTGAGGTTCGAGGAAAAATGTGCCCGTCAGAGTGATTGTAGTGATGCTCGCTGACAGTGCGCTGTTGACACCGGGACAATGCCTGGGATTAATTATCAGTTTTGGATTACAGTCAGACACCGGAGGAACACAGACACAGCTATTGCCAGTCAGATCAGCGATTCTAGTTCTTGGCCTACTATAATTAATTATTTTCTGTAATTCTCAGCCAGTCAAAGCCAGCAAACCGCCATGAATCTTTCCGGCTACAGTGACAGATTGGGCCAGGCTGCGGCAGACATCGACGTTCTGACTTACCAGCATCCAGCGGTATTCCACTGTCTGACAAGTAGTGCTTTCGTGAGGGCAAAGGTTAAGTGTAAGATGTTGGTGGCTAGCCGCGAGGACCAGGAACTTCGCATGCGGTGCAACAAGCATTTTCCAGCTGGTATGACTTTCAATGCTGCTAGCAAGCTTTCGTCAGACGCAGCGGATGTGGCTAGGCGAATGCTCCTGGCACACGTGGTTTGGAAGTCAGACAAAGACTTCAACAAACACCTGGCGAAGATCCAGAAGGTGTCAGAGAAAGTCTCCACTGTCGTCCTCCACGTTGACTTGCATGCCAGCAAAGCAGCTTATTTCCGGCTCGTTTTGGAGACCGAAGAGTCTGACTTAATTACTGGCAACGGTAAGAGATGTCAATTGGCCGAGGAGTTCCAAGGACATCCATCGCAGCAGTCAGACCGAAGTTGTTTCATCCTCATGTGGCTCGGTTGCATGTTTAATTTTGACAGTCGTCGTCGTTGTTGTAATGGACAACATGTTGCGTGATTGAGGTTCTCCAGCTCTGGTGAGACCGTTGCTTCCGAGACAAAGACCAAGTATCGTCAAGTCCTGGAGCAGTTGGAGCATGACCTCGGGACTTATCTCGCCACTGGAGGCGCCAACATATCGTCAGAGCAAGCCATGCAGCTTGCTGCTAAGAAAGGCGGGGTTGGTTCTTTTTAATTTTAATGTGCAGCAGGTGTAATAATTATGTAGCACTGACTAAGACCTTTTCTTCGCAGATGTCGGATAGCAGGTGCGGAGGCTGGAAAATACCCACGAAGCACGTGTGACACCAGGAACATCCTCAAGAGGGCGTTAGACCGACCGACTTCGGTCTTCCTGGATGGAGGTCGCAAGACTAAGAGGTTCAAGGTGTTGGACCCGCAGTTCGAGGTGGTGGCCTCGCATCTGACTGCAAATTCGAACATGCTATGTAAGACGGATGCAGACGTCGCAGAGTTGACTCTTGCCGAGACCTCTCGTTTGCATGGGTGCACGTTCGACTTAAGTCTTTGCAACCATTTCTTTGCATGTCAGACGCTGGCGGCCATGGCTTCTGTGCCCAAAGCAGCGATCATGCTGCTGCTGGCCGGCCTCAACTTTGGTCTGTCTGCATCTTAGGCCAGACCTTTTTTAAGAGTGGTCAGACAGACAGACCATCCCCGGGCTTTGTCTGAACCTGTCAGACTGTTTTGGCCCTGGCTGTGGGTCGGTAAGACGACGGCCCGTTGTGTATGACTTCACTTGCATTGCAGTAAAAAGACGTTCAAGCGTAAGTTCTGTGGTCATGCCTGCATGTTCCTTTGCATTGGTCACTAGACGAACTGCCTTGACAGGACAAAATTATCTGGCGAGCCGGTGTCAGACCACGACCAGAGGAGGCCATACTGTTACTGTAGCAGTCCAGGCATGGTGACTGTCAGTCATTTGCTGCGTTGGCATTGTCAGCATGCTATTGTTTGACTGATGGTTTTTGTTTGGTTTGCCCAGTGCCTTACCAAGAGGGAACATGGCGCTGTAGAGTGTTCCCTCCACACCGCTGGCCGGGTGTGGGGCGAGTGGCATGGTGCCTGGCCGCCAGTCAGTAGTGCCTTTTGGCCATCGCGCCGGCGCCAGGCGTATGACAACAGGGCTAAGCGCTAATGTGCCTGTTGGGGCACTGTGGCAGTGTGGCCAGGACCTGGGGAATCTCAGGGACAGGCTGCATGTGACATTATGGGAGGCTATCAGTCATCTGTGCACGTCCTTCCCGTCGTTTCCTTGCCATTTGCATTCCACGACATGAGTTGGCTTGCAAGTCAGTCAGATTGGCCGGTGCTTCAGTGTTTCCTACGCTTATTGTCCGTCAGAGTCAATGACATTGACATTGGTTGAGTGGTCGCCGCATGAGTCAGAAGTTCGAGCATAAGTTCTGTGGCCATGCTTGCATGTTCTGTCGCATTGGTCACAGGACTCTGACATTAAATAGTTGGCGAGCCGTTGTCAGACCACGACGAAAGGAGGCGTTACTAGCAGTCCATGGCATGTGTCAGTCATCATTGTCCAATTGCTGCGTTGGCATTGTCAGCGTGCTGCTGTTTGACTGATGGTTTTGGTCCTGGTTTGCCTTACCAAGAGGGAACATCGGCGCTTTAGAGTGTTCCCTCCACACCGCTGGCCGGGTGTGGGGCGAGTGGCATGCTGCCCAGCCACCAGTCAGTGCCTTCTGGCCATCACGCCGGCGCCAGGCGTATGACAACAGGGCTAAGCGCTAACGCGCCTGTTGGGGCATTGTGGTGGCCAGCACCTGGGGAATCTCAGGTAAAGGCGTGTCTTAGTAAGACATTGAACCTGGGAGGCTCAGTCATCTGTGCACGGCCTTCCCGTCGTTTCCGGCATTGAATGAATCACGTCAGATTGGCCTTACCGCTGGGGAACAGGTGCTGTTAGTGTTCCCTACACACCGTTGGCCGGGTGTGAGGCTTCGCTGACTCATTGCTGTCCGTCAGAGTCTTCATGACTTGACGTTGGTCGAGTGGTCGCCGCCTTGAGGCCAACACACCAGCACCAGGTGTATGACAGCAGAGTTTTATACGCTAATGCATCTGCTGGGGCGGAGATAGCTTCACATACCACCCCGGGGCAATCTCGGGGGACACTGGGTCAGAGTCAGCACCTGCATGGGAGGCCTGGTGTCAGATTCTGCCAGTAACTTGACAGTCTTTTGTTGGCAAGCTGGTTCAGATTCAGAAATTTTATTAAATTAAATTATTAGAACTATCTGGGCGAGCCACGGTTTGTTCGACCAACCTTGGCCCCAGCAGCAAACTGGGTGAGCCATGGTCAGTGCGGCGAACCTTGGCCCCAATTTGGGTGAGCCACGGTCAGACCTTGGCCCCAATTTGGGTGAGCCATGGTCAGACTTGAGACTTGGCCCCAATCTGGGTGAGCCATGGTCAGACTTGGCCCCAATCTGGGTGAGCCATGGTCAGACTTGGCCCCAATCTGGGTGAGCCACGGAGCCCGCCGTCAGTTCGATTGGCAGTGGCCCCGAATCTTTGAATGCCTAGCTGCTAGTCAGACATGTGCCAGCAGTCCGTCGAGCGTAGTGCACGGGGTCGAGGGGACAAAGTCACAGCGTGTCCGACACAGGCAGCGGATCCACGATCACCAGCACGTTCGGCCAACTCGCAACTGTGGTGGGCTATACGACTTGTATGGCCGACCATGATTGCGAGCTGAGCTGTGGAGGCCAGCTGCGAGTGTAGTCACCCGTGTTGCCAAGTAAGTTCAGGTCTGACTGAGTAGTTGTGTTGCCGATTGTCAATTGCCAGGTGCTGTCAGATCCTCCGAGGGCTCGCCGGAGCAAGAGGAGCTTCACAGGCCAGAGTGCTGTTATAATCCGCAGTTCTGGCAGGAGAGTTTCATCGCTGTAGATTCTGAACGAATGTTGTTGGCTTGACACTTGGGTTCAAGTGTCAGACATTGCCCACTAGTCAGAGTCTCTTGCCTGCGTCCGGCATGCCGACGACGAAGCGTGCGGGATCGGCGTCGTTGAAACGACCGGCTGCTGCGAAGGCTAAGGTCAAGCCTGAGCGTCAGACACCTCGCCAAGAGATAGAGGAGGAGACTCTGACGGGAGAGGCCTGGCAGTTCGACTATTTTCTTGAACACTTGATGGAGAAGTCAGGCCTTAATTTCCCGTCAGACAAGCCACCCAAGCTGATGGTGGCAAGTGGTTGCGACGGCACCGGCTTGCCACACTACGTCTTGAACAACCTCACACAATGTCAGACACGATGCATTACTGGGTCAGAGATAAAGACTCCGGCGGCGCTGTTCCTGCTGAAACAGCGTGGTCAGACAATGCACTTCGACCACCTCTTGACCGACATCGCGCACACCGTCAGAGGGAAGGGCCCATGCTGGGTTCACAATCGTTGCTGCACTTTGTCAGACGAGCATCTCAAGAATCTCGACCTCTTCGTGTCGGGTTTCAGCTGCAAGCTGAACAGTGCAGCGAACAGCAGGCGCTGGGAGTCAGACCCGATCGACCTGGAGAAGCCCGAGTGTCAGACGTTCGTGCAGAGTGTTGAGTTTGTCAAGAAGTACTCGCCCAAGTTCTATCTCTTCGAGAATGTGTTGGGGGCCTGTAAGACTCGCGGATCTGGTCAGACAGAGTCGCCCAAGGCTTGGTATGAGCGTTACTTGTCAGACAACCTCCCTGAGTTTACGCACCAGAGCGTGATTGTGGATGCCTTGCCAATGTCAGAGGCTCGCTCACGTTTGCTGCTGCTGGGTTCGTCAGTCCCCACTTTTTCTGCTTTGGGCTGGGCTAGTCAGACCACCGAGCTCAACGACATCTGCAGCAAGTTCTTCCGCCATGATGCTGCTACAAACTTCTCTTGGTCAGAGAAGGGGCCGTCGACGTACTTGGTGAATCTCAAGAACGATGTCGACTACCATCGCTGCTTCGCAGAAGCATGTCAGAGTCTTGGTGTGGAGGAGTTTTTTTCATTTTATGTTGAGTAAGACTGAGTAAGACTTAATACTGCCGCTGTCAGTTTGCGGGCCGTCTCTGTCCAAGGAAAGCAGTCGCGGCAAAAAGATTGCTGGAGTCAGACAAGCCAAAGCCGGTGGAACAGCGAGCCAGTCAGACTCTCAAGCACATGGCGCCCTGGTACAGGGCACAAGCAGACGTGTATGAGATGATGCTGGAAGGGGCAGGCATCGGAAAGTCAGACCCCCTGGCAGACTTGAGTCAGACCGTGGACAGGGGACACTACAGGTCAGACGGTTGCTTGAACGTTTTGACGACGGGTGCAATGTGGTACAACTTTGCCAAGAAGGGTTTCATGACGAAGTCAGACTACATGGTGGCACTGGGCTTTGGTAAGTCAGACATGAATGCCGACTGCTTGACCTTGTCAGAGCTTCGCGACTTGTGCGGCAATGGCATGAGGGCTCCAATGCTGATCAAGGCCTTTTTGCCGATTTTGACCCATTTGAAATTCTTCCAGAAGGGTACGGCTGAGTAAGACCGCGTCAGACTTGTCCAGTCAAGTTTTGATTGTCTGACAGCAGTTGCATTCCAATGCGACGCGATTTAAATTTCTGAAGTGTGAGTCTGAAGTCTGATGTCAGACCTCGACGGCTGCGTGTCAGACAGAACCGTGGCCAGTCCGACTCTGATTCTGCAGAATCAGCGTATTGAAAATTCCGGATTGCAAGTGGAGCCAGTCGTTCATGCCTGCCAGTTTCAGTGTCAGACAGTAGTATACTCTGCGTAAGACAGCCAGTCTCGCATGCAGTTTTGAATTCCTGTAAATTCCTGTCGCAGGCGACACTGGAGTGAGAGGCTTTCCGAAGTTGCCTTTTCACGCGAGCGCCGTCAGACATTGAGGACACTAGTCATTATTAAATTATTATTATGGCTATTTATGTAATAATTTAAAACCGGCCCCACCCAGACGAGAAGTGCCTATTGCCAATAGACACTTCTCGTCTGGGCGTGGTTGTGCTCCCTAGGTGAAAATAATAATAATAATAATAATTAAATAAGCAAGCAGTCCTCGCAGTTTGACGGCAGCAGCTTCGTCTGATTGTCGCTCGGTTGTCAGACTCGGCGTTGCACTGTAGCGAACTAGACGAGAAGTGTCTATTGGCAATAGGCACTTCTCGTCTGGGTGGGGCAGGCTAAATTAGGACTGGAAGTCTACGACTGATACTACTACCTACTGGTAGGACAGACTGTCTACGACTAATCTAAATTGCGACCGATACCGCTACCGCTACCGCGACTGCTACTGCTACTGCTGCTGCTGCTACTGCTGCTGCCACGTGCTACTGCCTGTTGCTGCTACTTGCTGCTGTTACCCTACTGACTACTAGTACTACTACTACTACTACTACTACTACTACTACTACTACTACTACTACTACTACTACTACTACTACTACTACTACTACTACTACTACTACTACTACTACTACTACTACTACTACTGCTACTGCTACTACTACTACTACTACTACTACTACTACTACTACTACTACTTCTAGACGACTAGTATTATTTACTAGTTACTACTAGTAGTACTGACTACTACTACTACTACTACCACTACTAGTACTACTACTACTGCTACTACGACTGTTACTACTACCTACTGGTAGGACAGACTGTCTACGACTAATCTAAATACGACCGATACCGCTACTGTTACCGCGACTGCTACTGCTACTGCTGCTGCTGCTGCCACGTGCTACTGCCTGTTGCTGCTACTTGCTGTTACCCTACTACTGACTACGTTACTACTACCACTACTGACTAGGAGTATTACTGCTACTGTAGTAGTATGTAGTACTACGACGACGACTACTACTACTGCTACTTACGACTACTACTACTAGCTAGTTACTACTACTACTACTACTACTACTACTACTGCTACTACTGGTTACTACTACTACTGACTACTACTACTTTACTACATCACTGCTACTACCGACTACTGTGCTACTAGTACAGACTTTTAAAATAATACTCCTACTTACTACTGCTATTACTACTTCTACGTCTACTACGACAACTACTACAGACTACTACTACTACTACTGCTACTACTACTGCTACTACTACTGCTACTACTGCTACGACTACGAGTACTTGGACGACGACGACTACCACTAGTATTAAATATTAATTAACTAACCACTTCGTCTATGCAGTGCTTCGCCATTGGTCTGGAGTTTTGCATGTTGCTGCCTGAGCACATCTTTGCGGTCAGATGACATCGGTAAGAGTCAACGACCAGTTTAGTTAATTCGGTCCTTAGACTTTGGATTCTGTGCTAGCAAGGCTTTGTTAGACTCAAGCAGCAACCCAGGGCACAACCGTTTCGTTGACTTGGGAGTCAGACGGCAACACGTTCAGTTTGCTCACTGCGCTCGACATTCGGTCAGACGACATCCAGCAGCCTGATAAGTGAATGTTATAGTTGTTTTGAACGTCTGTTTTAATCTGAGAGCGGCTTCAAGGCTTCAGCAACCAGCTCAGGCGTTGTGGATGTCAGACCAGTTCCGCAGTTTGTTTCCAACACGGGACCAGCAGTACTGCATGATTACTACCAACAGATCACTACTACTACGTCAGTTACTAGCGTTACTGCGACTGACTTATTATTATTCTTATTATTAAATATTAGTCTGTCACTGGTACTAACGACGACTACTACTACTACTACTACTACTAATACTAACTACTACTACTACTACTACTACTACTACTACTACTACTACTACTACTACTACTACTAATACTACTACTACTAAGTAACTACTACTACTACTACTACTACTACTACTACTGCTGCTACTACTACTACTACTACTGCTACTACTACTACTACTACTACTATTAACTACTACTACTACTACAACCAACTACACTCAGATAATCAATAGAAGCCAAACCCTACACCGCCCCCGGTCCCCCGTCCAAATTTCAAGCAACTAGGTGGTTTTTTTTCTTTGGTGTGGGGGGTGGCGTGGCTCTGCCCGTCCCATAAACGGGATCATGGCAGTCCTTGTCGTGCTGATCGTCGGCATCCCAAGCGCTTCAGGGCTTCAGGAGGCAAATAGCAACGTTTGCTTTTCCAAAATTTTTCAAACTTTTTAAACACTTCCTGAAACCTAAGCCTTCCCTCGCCACAGGTGTGGTGCAGCTCCGTGGCAGCCGGCGGCAGGCAGAGGAAGGCTCTGCGATGCACATGGTTTTTAAAGTAAATAATAGATTAATTTTTTTAAAATAATAGGTTTGAAAATTAAGGATTTTGGGGGCTTAGACCGAGGTGGTAGGCAGGGGGGCTTGGGGCGGCCTGGGGTTTTGGCTTCAAGAATAAGATATTAAGCTTCGTAAGAATCAATTGTTATAATAATAATTTAATAAATAATATGTATATATTATTGCATAAACTAAACTTGTAAGACTACTACTACTGCTGGTCCTCGTTGTCAGAAGTTGTGCATGGGGCACAAAGCATCCCAGGAAGCGCAGCACCAAAGGTGTGGCTGCTTCATGGGATGCGTTGGGCCATATGTCTGAGCCATTGTAAGACCGCAACTTACTGAAGTTGCCAACTTTTCCGCAGCAAGCACCGGATTCAGTCAGATGACCCATAAACCTTAGAGATCGAAAGCAAATTTAGGAGCATTTATTAATGACACTAGCAGTAGCAATTAATAAAGTAGTAGTATAGTCGCACAGGGTAGGTAAGTGGGTCAGTAGTAGTAGTAGTAGTAGTAGTAGTAGTAGTAGTAGTAGTAGTAGTCTAGTAGTAGTCAGTAGTAGTAGTAGTAGTAGTAGCAGTAGTAGTAGTAGTACTAGTAGTAGTAGTAGTCGTCTTGGTCTTTAGTAAGTAGTCGTAGCAGTAGTAGTATTAGGTAGTAGTAGTAGCCACCGGCGGCTAGTCTGCATGAGGCGAGCTGGCTGCACACATGTGCGTCTGCGCATTGATAGAACAGAATCCAAAAACTTTCAGCCGATCATGCGGAAGCTCATCGCCTCAGTTGGCCACAGAGACCTCACATGCTTTATCACTGCAGGCAATGGCGGAGATGCACAGGCGTGCGCGCGTGACGAAAGAAGACATGGTTTCAATGACCCGCGTTGTTTTCAAAGTCTTCTGTATTCATATTACTGATCGCAGGTTTAGCATGTCGCCCCCCCCACCAGTCCATACTCATCATTCGTCCAAACACTCCTCAGAAGCACTCTCCTGGAGACTCCAGACTACAGCCCAAAACCGACGTCCATATTCAGGATCCAAAAGCCCCGACCCCCCTCTGACCCAAAGCTAGCTTCGATCCGAAACAGGACTGATCTCGACCAAACAAATAGCCAGCAGTGTGCAGGGTTTGGGTTAGGGCTTAGGGTTTCGGGTTTTGGGTTGCGTAGTGTTACGCAAGTCAAACTATTGCTGCTGTTATTTAGTTGTTCTTGTTGGTAAGACGATGTTCGTCTCCGGCATTATACAGTTATTAGTAGTATTAGTAGTATTAGTAGTAGTAGTAGTAGTAGTAGTAGTAGTAGTAGTAGTAGTAGTAGTAGTAGTAGTAGTAGTAGTAGTAGTAGTAGTAGTAGTAGTAGTAGTAGTAGTAGTAGTAGTAGTAGTAGTAGGGTAGTGGTAGTGGTACTGGTAGCGGTAGCGGTAGCGGTAGCGGTAGCGGTAGCGGTAGTAGTCGTCGTAGCAGCAACTTGGTAGTAGTTGTAATACTTAGGAGTAGGCAGTAGTAGTAGTAGTAGCAGTAGTAGTAGTAGCAGTAGTAGTAGCAGTAGTAGTCTTAGTAGCAATCGTAGTAGTAAGAAGTGGTGATGGTAGTAGTACCTAAGTAGGCACTAGTGGTAGTAGTAGCAAGAGTAGAAGCATATCTAGATCACGGAACCAGCCAGTGTGTGGTAAGACTGTGGGTACAGTTGTAAACTAGTAAGTTTAAGAGTAGGCTTTGGGGAACCAGAAGTCGTCTGACTGTTTTGGGTCCTTATTGGACACTGCGGATTCCGTCAGACCGTGCCGCCGCGAAGACTCCGTCAGATGGCTACAGCTGTACTGTGATTAATTCTAGTCAGTATCGTGTAAGTTCATTGGTTCTGTTATTTTAATTCAGGAGTCTGTCGCGTTTGACAACGGCTGTGAGCCACCGTTCCGAAGTTGAGGCTGTTGTCAAGTCAGACCACCAGCCGACATGATGCAGGTCTACAGTCTACAGCAAGTGCGCCCTGCAGTTTGCAGTTCAGCAGCAGGTCATTTTCATAAAACTAATTGGTAAGACTATTGGGGAGCTGCTTTGTGGCATGTGGTCTGGAGAATCTGTCCACTGAGCTCGACCGAACTTGGTCAGAACCCATCTGTAATACAATTTAATAAAGACTAGCTGAGGCTGTGTTGATACTACGTCAGACCATGCAGGTGAGCTGCTTAGTGGAGTGCTGCGCATGCGCCGCGGGCAGTTCTCGGCCTATCTAACGTCCGGGCTGTCTCCTGGTGAAATTTAATTCTGTAGTAGGACGACAACCCCGGCGGTCCAGCCTCGGTGAATCACCGAGGCTGGACCGCCGGGGTTGTTTGTGCGCTGTAGTAGGACGACAACCCCGGCGGTCCAGCCTCGGTGAATCACCGAGGCTGGACCGCCGGGGGTTGTTTGTGCGCTGTAGTAGGACGACAACCCCGGCGTTCCAGCCTCGGTGAATCACCGAGGCTGGAACGCCGGGGTTGTTTGTGCGCTGTAGTAGGACGACAACCCCGGCGGTCCAGCCTCGGTGAATCACCGAGGCTGGACCGCCGGGGTTGTTTGTGCACTGAGCTCCTGAATCCAGGCGACGTCGTGCAACTAAAGCTTCTCCCTCGGTAATAATATCTTCAGAAGCCTCCATCAGATGACCTCCGAATCGCAAATGCCGACCTGGATTCGGCCCAGGAGTTTCCATGACCTCCTGTGGAGCTCCGGCTGGTCATCACTCAGTAATGACCAGCTGGAGCTCCAAAAGAGGTGGGGCCTTGTTGTCCACGTGTCACCATGTTAGACAAGGCCACGCGGACGGCCAGGTGGTCATGACGGAGTTAAGGCCATCCGCATGGTTGTCAATGCTTGGTTCAAGTAATTCTGTCAAGGTGCCGAAAGTGATTTACAAGAGCAAGAGGTGCCGTTCAGAGGATGGCCCCTCTTGCTCTTGTGAATCACTTGCCCAAAGGGAGGTGATTCAAGCATGCAGGGGGTGCGCTTCAGAAGTCTGAGGCGCACTCGTTGCATGCTTGAATCGCGGATCGGAGCCTGAAGGACGACGAGTATCGTCCTCTTTCAGGTTCCGATCCGTGCCTCTTGCAGATTTAAGTGCAGCCTGGGTCTCAACTCGTATTATGTTTCGTTATGAAATGAATCGCTGCTAAGATCGTTTGTTACGGCAGTAGCCCACATCGTCAGACGAGTCAGACACAGGCTGCACATTGCACAATCCGTTGAAGAATCGCAAGACTTTGTCAGACGACCTCGGGCTGCCCGGTGCAGACTTAAGCATTTGGGTCCCGTGTAGACCAGTGACAGAACTGTACCGTGGCCCCAGCCCCAGGTCAGAGTGCACTGCAAACGTATTGATTCGTGTCAGACCTCATGCTCGAAAAAGGCATGTTACAAATCGCTTGCATTCCGTTTTATCGACGTCTGGAATCAAATGCTGAAATCAACAAGCCCATATCCTCCTGTAACTACAAA